>CM065385.1:16450000-16910000 GCA_033060915.1 Euryodendron excelsum
ATTGATTTGATGACTAACGATGATCCTCCAGCCCTTCCTCCTTTTGTTAATGTTGTTGTCGTTCCTTCCACTAAGGCTGATGTAGCTACTAGGATCCCCCTAGTGATGCAGTGGATCCCAACATAGTCCCTCCATCTAGGACTTAGTATTTTTCTTATGTTTTTCTCTTTCTCATCTTTTGTAATTTTGGAAAGCTCGGGAAGGAGCATACTTTTGTAATATTTTTGCCTTCTTAACGAACGATCTCCTTTGTTTAAACAATCTTCTTAACAAGCATACTTTCCTTAGTGCCTTTCTAATCATCTTTGTTCCTTTTCTATATTTAGGGATCTTTTAGGCTTTCTTTCCAACTTACCAAACTTAGGCAAGACTTAGTTTAACATAGTTTTAATTTAGCTTTCTTTAAGCTGACCTGCCAAACTTAGGCAGGACCAAGCTCTTTACTTGATTTTATTTTTGGTTCTTATTAAGCCAACCTGCCAAACTTAGGTAGAACCAAGCTCTTTACTTCGTTTTATTTTGGCTCTCTTTAAGTTGAATTGCCAAATCTAGGCAGCCTTAAGTCCCATACTACAGGACTAATTTCAATACTTTGGCCTTCTTTAAGCTGACCTGCCAAAGTTATGCAGGACCAAGCTCTTTAATTGATTTTTTTTAGCTCTCTTTAAGCCGACTTGTCAAACTTAGGTAGAACCAAGTCCTTTACTTGGTTTTTATTTATTTATTTAGCTCTCTTTAAGCCAACCTGGCAAACTTATATAGGACAAAGCTCTTTACTTGATTTTATTTTGGCTCTCTTTAAGCCAAACTACCCCATACTCAGATTTTGCTTTTGGCATTCTTTAAGCCAACCTGCTAAACTTAGGTAGGACTAAGTTCAATTTATTCTTTGGCCCTCTTTAAGCCGACCTACCAAACTTAGGTAAGACCAGACTCTTTACTTTATTTTTTTGCTCTCTTTAAACCAACTTGCCAAACTTAGGTAGAACCAAGTTCCTTACTTGGTTTTTTTTTCTTTGGGCTCTCTTTAAGCTGACCTACCAAACTTAGGCAGGGCTAAGCTCTTTATTTGATTTTATTTTGGCTTTCTTTAAGCCAACCTGCCAAAGTTAGGCAGGACCAAGTTTTTACACTGGGTTTTATTTTTACATTTTATTTTTATAACAAATCAGTTTCTAAACTAAAACTTTATTGAATAAATGAAATCTAACTAAGGGAGGAAAGCATCATTTGCGGCCTCTAACTAGAGTGCTTAAAAAAGGAAAAAGGGGGTATCTTCTACCCTTTGACTAAACTAAGAGCAAATCAGATCATCACTGGTAAATTTCTTTAAGTTCAATGCATTCCAAGGTCGGTGTAGCCGGTGATCTTCTTCTATTGTCTTCAAGCAGTATGCCCCCACACCGACTTAAGATGCCATTTTATAGAGTCCTTCCTAGTTAGGACCAAGCTCTCTATCTGTAGGATTCTTTGTTCCTGCTAGTATAGAGTCCTTCCTAGTTGGGACCAAGCTCTCTATCTGTAGGATTCTTCGTTCCTGCTTGTACTCTTCTTAGTACCAAGTCCCCAAGCCCAAACGTTCTTGGGTGCACTCTTTTGTTGTATGATTGGCTTAGCTGTTGATGATATGAAGTAAGCTTAAGTAAGGCACCTTCCCTCTTCTCTTCAATGAGGTCATGATCCTTGGCTAGTGCTTGTTCATTGGGGCCTGTGTCATATGTAGCTAATTTGATAGTTGGCAGACCAATCTCAAGTGGGATAACTGCCTCTACCCATAAGTTAAGGAGTAAGGAGTTTTGCCTGTTGATCTCCTTAGAGTCATTCTAAATGACTAAAGGACATTGGGGAGTTCTTCCACCCATCTTCCTTTTGCTTTTTTTTTTTTTAGCCTTTTCTTGATCCCATTCAATGTTGTCTTGTTGGAGATCTCTACTTGCCTATTGCATTGAGGGTAGGCCAGAGTTGAATAATAGTTCCTTATGCCGAGCTCGGAGTAGAACCCTCTTAACATATTCCCACCAAATTACATTCCATTATTAGAAACCAATGCTCTTGGGATGCCAAACTATGTAATTACATTCTTCTAACCAAACCTCTTTGCAGTTGTCTCTCTTATGGTCACCAGTGGTTCGACTTCAATCCACTTTGTAAAGTAATTAGTTGCCACAATGAGGAATCTTTTATTACCTGAAGCTTGGGGGAGAGGTCCGACAATGTCTAGGCCCCATTGAGCAAATGGTCAAGGCTGGTTATTGTGCTAAGGTCCTCTGGAGGCTGATGTGTTTGGGGTGTGAACTTCTAGCACGTTTCACACTTTATCACATACTGAGCAGCATAGTTATGCATGTATGGCCACCAGTACCTTTGGAAGGTAGCAAGATGAGCTATTGATCTACCCCGATATGACTTCTGTAGATCCCTTCATAGATCTCGTAGAGGATGCCCTAAACTTTGTTTGGACACATGGTTATGCTCCGTATGTGCAATGTAGTTCCGCAAGCTTACGATTGGCATTTGAAGTTTAAATCCAGTGAATTCGGATATCGATTCTCTCGAAGATCAAGCCAAATATAGGCTATGGACACTCTTCAAACACTAATTAGCCTAGGTTTGCGATTACTAAAATGACTCTAAATTTGACCAAAAATTGCTTGTTGTTTGAGATTTAAGATCTTAGTCTACTTTTGAAATCAACTAACACAAATTTGAAAATAATTAAGAGAATGCTTAGACATAATTGCTGCAACCAACCAACTTTCTACAAAGTTTCAATGGAGGAATTGATAACTCAAATCAAAGATCACTCTATAGATCCTTGATTTGGAAGGTTTAGACCATATAAACATGAATTCATCATCTATTGAGGGCAAAATAATTTTCAATGTAAGAATCATAGGTTCATATCATTGATTTGTGCAATTCTTATACAAATTCTAAGATTGTCTATAAGAATTACCAAATATAGCCATGAATCTAAGTTTTCTAATAGATCTACACTTCAATTGAGATGAATTAGAGAAATTATAAGATAATTCGATAAAAACTCAAATACCTCCATTAAACCCTTGAAGATCCTTGGTTGATCTTTATAATTGTATCCAAGGATGGGTTTAGCTACTAAATTCCATGAGAAATTGACTTGAAAGAGTAAGAAATTGCATCAAAATCATAAATCTAGTGCTTGATTGCAAAGAAATTAAAGAAATATATTGAAATCTAGACTCTCTCTCTCTACAATGCTTTCAAATATATCTATCTCTAAGTATAAAACTGCTAAACATGAAAGCTAGATCCCCAAATTCGGCAAAATTGCCTTAAATAGCTAAGAAAAAAAAAGTAGAGCACCGTCAAGTAAACGGCTAGCGAATGGAAAAATGCCCTCTTTGAATCTCCACTTTGCTATTGAATCTAATTCTAACGGCAAAAGAAGCTCACAGTATCTCCTCTGGCATTCGCACAACTGTTTGAATGATGGGATTCATTCGAACGCCTTGACCTGGAGTTCACACGACCTTCAACGGCGTTCGAATGCCTTTTTGTTTTTGTTTTTGTTTTTTTTTGTCTCTTTTCAATCCTTTTAAGCTACAATTCATGCACAAGGTTCATTAAAACAGTTTAGGGATAAAATTGTACTAATAGAACAATATTAAACCTATACGATGGCTAACAAGCAACTAAATTGGGCACCATGATTACACTTTTTGAGTGTATTCACACCCCCTAACTTAGCTTTTTGCTAGTCCCTAGCAAAATCTATAAACTAAAATATACTATAAGCAAAGAGATAACCTCCACTTTTGTAGGAGTCATGGATGCATTTAGCCTATGCATTAAGCTTTTAAACCCCTATGTTACCCCTAATGAGCAAGTGGTGTCTCGTGAGGGTTTTCAGTAATGACATCTACAAACATCTCTTTGTGAATTGCAAATAGAGATAAGAATAAGGAGAACATGCATAATCCAACTTAAGAAAACATTAGATATCACTCCTAACTCCTAACACATGCAAGAATATGCAACAAAACATACAAAAGAGAGGTTCAAGTGTGTGGGTGAAGAATCATGCTATATAACTCAAATGAAACACATTTATGCATTCCCAAACCTTTAAGTTTTGATACAACACCTCACCGGTCATACACTCACAAATAAACACCCACATAGCTCTCACAATGGTATGCTCATCATAAGAGTAAATGTAAAGGAAAGCAAAAGAACATACCAATTACACAAAAAAAAAAAAAAAGGGAAAAGACTTAAGCGTATTAACCTAACATAGTTTCATGAAAGGAAAGTCATAGTTGAGCATTGATTTAAAGAGGTTGACAAATGATGGCTTATACTCTATTAAAATCTCCAATCAAGCATAACTTGGATTAACTAAGCCTTTCTAAGTTAAAGAGGTGGTTTAGAAGATATAAATGGTAAGGGTAAAGAATGATAGAAATAGGTCAAATCATGTGTGATCAAGGCATGAAATAACGAATGGCTAAACAACTCTAACTCTTCCTTTTTTTATTTCATAACACTCTTCTCAACATATTGGTCTTTTCTTCACTTCCTCTTCTTTCTTTCTTGTCTTTCTTGCATTCATCTTTTGATTGCTACTTTTGTATTTGACATTTTCAAACTTCAAAAAATGCTCTTTTTCTTTTGAACTTCTCCCATCAACCTCTTTCTTTTCTTCTCTTTGCCTAAAGATATTCTATTTTCTTCTTACAAAGGTATTGCTTGCAAATATTATAGACTCTCTCAATACTGGGGCATTTTTAACTCACCCCAACTTGCACAACAATCAAAAGAAAGAAAGGTATTCAAAAGGGATTGAAGGAAGAAATAAACTCTCATATAGAACTTATGGTTTGCAAGAAGGATAATGGTCTAGAATTATGTCCAAAGTACACAACCATAGAACTCCATAGAGTGTTAGTGTCAACATCGTAATCAATACTCAACTTATGAACCAAATGCAAGCATAATGAAGCTAGTAAAGAAAAATGAGGGTGAACAATTAATCCTTGAGTAAATGTATTCTCTCCAAAAGACGATAAATGCTCTAAAACTTACAAGGTAAAATCTCGACTAATGTAATGACGAGAATGCAAAAGATAGTAACAAAAGATGTTATAAAGTATGATTATGCACAATGATGCAATCCTCTCTACTAACGCATGAATGATGCAATCTTACAATGTGTTAAGTGTAAAAAGTAAATCAACATCAACATGAGTAGAGATATATGCATAAACTCCTATATTCTAATCTCAAATTGCACTTTCACAAATGTTGCTATGGTACATTGGAAATAGAGAATCAACATATCCACCATGAATAAATAGGAGACATCATAAAGAATAAATGAGAAAAACGTGCTAAAAGAATGAAATGAATGATACCGAGACCAGACAGTACTCAAATCTTTACCAAATGACACAAGTGATCATAAGATATTAGTGTCATAACCCACCTATGCCTGTATAATCCATACATAAGAGATAAGAAAAATATAATGAAAAATATACAATAAAGCTTAAAATAAAACTCCACTATATCAAAATAGAGTTTTAGATATAATATAAAATGAAATGAAATGCTAGTACAATATGTATCTAATCTCTAAGCCTAATATATACTCATCTGGAGGTGGGGGCTGATGAGTGAGATGTCTAACAATCTCTTGGAGGAACCTAGAATACTCCTGCTGAGCCTGCTGAATCCCAGTTAGCTGAGTAGTGAGTGCTCCAATAACTGCAACATGAGCATCCATCCTGGTTGCTAAAGTTGTCTGCCACTTAATACGAGCAGTCTACTAAGCTGCTACAGCCTGCTAAGTAGCTACAGCCTGCTCCTGAATTTGAGCTAAAGCTTGAGAATGTAGCAACATCAACTAACTATGCTGCTCTAGAAGCTTATGAAAAGAAGGCCCTTACTGGGACTGCTGCTCTGATGGTGGCTGCTGATTAGCCTTCTACTAGCCATAAGGCTACTACTAAGCCTACTGAGGTGGAACCTGAGTTGGCGGGGGTAGTTGTGCCCTCTGAACTCTCCTTTGAATGACCTCAAGTTGCCCCTCTACTCTATGCCACGATGATAGGTCAATGAGCCCCTTAGGAGATATGATGATCACATCTGCCTGGGGTAACTCCTGCTAATTGGATAACTGATATGATAAAGCATCCAAATGGAATGCTCGCCTGTGTTATGGAAAGAGTAGTACCGGTAAACAGAGCTAAAAACATCAATCGGGGTAGGAAGCTAAGCCTGGTGCTAACCACACTCAGAGGCCTATAACGAACAACAAGTGCTTTTTTAAGCACTTGCGACGTATCCCATCTTTCGCCCACAACACATACCTCAACCACAACAGTCTCATGATCAGGAGCCCCCTCTCTTAAATAATGAAATTGGGCCTCCTTTACCCTCGGTTACTTGAAGAATGCAGTAAATGTGACTGCTGTGATCATTACCTCATGGCCCTTGACTTATGATCGGATGGTCTCATGCCCCAAAGTGTCCGAGGTTAGCCATAAATTTAGCGACCAGTTTGAAACCACACTAACCTCTGAACCTAGCCAACTTGAGCCACTGCCTCTGGGTGAACACATCTAAGCACTGATAGGGGTTGTCTCTATACAGAGTGAGAGTCCATCGTTTTTCCAATATAACCCTCATCTAACTCCAAAGCTCCTCAAAAGTGGTCTGGGCCTCCTGCCCAATGAACCATGTATCATCAAAAGGTAAGGGCCAACCACGGCCTTGACCCCGACTAGCTTGACCTCTACCTGGCTAGCCTCTAGCTGGTACAACGACCCCACTACTCAGGGTCTAACCTCTACCCACCATAGAATAGGACTCTATGAACTACCAAGGCAACCTAACCCTTTAATAAACTAAAAACAATGAATGAACAAAGAAAGGACTCAAGGAATACATAGGGATAGACAAGAATGCAAAGCTCAAAAGATCGAGACTCTAGCTGATCGCCGATAGGGCTTCATTACTCCTCAAAAGCTCTCTCCCTCTTAAAATCTCTAAAAAATAAGTGCTTAAACACTTAGAATAAGGGTTCAGAAGCCCTTATATAGAAATTCAATAGGCGTTTGAATGCTCATTAATAGCATTCAAATGGTATCAGTGACTATCTGTAGGGTTGCATAGCTTTTCAACGACCATTCACACAGTGTGGCTCTCTTTGAATGCTAGGTAATAAATAATCCTTCAAAACTCAATCATTGCTGATGTGGGCATTCGAACTGATGGCATATATGTTTGAATGGCCATTCGCATGATATGCCTTCTGTACGAATGCGCATGCAAACAGAGGATTACCCTGTTTGAATGGTAATGCTATTTTTCAAAAATTCTACACTATCCTACCAAAACTAAGAAAAGCACAGGAAAAATCTACAAAACTAATAACCAAAAACCATCCTAGATGGTGTCCCCCCAACTTAAACAATGTAATATCATTGCATGCAAAGCAAGATGAAAAGATAGGAAAAATGCAATGCAAAGAAGGAGAAAACAAGGTTAACCACCCCCTCCACCCCCCCCCCCCCCCCCCCCATAAAAAAAAAAAAAGGCCTAAGACTAGGCTAGCAAACCAAAAACAAATAAGCTAACAAAGTCAAACTACTCCTAAACTATAGGGAATAACCTCAATGATCAATCAAAGATTGGTGGATCTATGAGGTCCACAAAAGGCCTCAAAGTGCGGTTTTAACCGTTGGCCATTCACTTTGAAGGAGGTCCCATTGGTAAAGTTTTGAACCTCCACCATCCCATAAGGGAACACGTCCTTAACAACATAAGGACCCAACCATTTGCTTCAAAGCTTGCCTGGAAAGAGATGCAATCTTGAGTCATAGAGTAAGACTTTTTACCCAGCCATGAAAGATTTACGAAGGATGTGTTTTTTATGGAAGTCTTTCATTCAGCCTTTAAAGAGCTTAACGTTCTCATAAGCATCATTTCGAAGCTCCTCAAGCTTATTGAGTTGGAGCTTCCTATGGGTTCTCACCTCATTAATATCAATATTACATTAGCGTATGGCCCAATAGGCTTTGTGCTCTATTTCAACCGGAAGTGACATGCCTTTTCGTAGACTAGCCTATATGGGGATGCACCAAGAACCGTCTTGTATGTCATGCGATATGCCCATAAATCATCGATCAACCTAAGTGACCAATCCTTTTGATTAGGATTGACTGTCTTTTTTAGAATGTGTTTGATCTCTCGGTTGGCTAATTCAACTTGGCCTTGGGTTTGAGGGTGATAGGGAAGTCCGATCTTGTGCACTACACCATACTTGTCCAGTAATACCCTAAATGGCCTATTGCAAAAATGAGAGCCCCCATCACTTATGACGGCTCAGGGCATTGTCGTGCTCAGATTTTTCGCACTCGAGGAATACACACACAAGCGGGAAAAACACTGTACTCTCTTGTTAGAACTCACCCTTCTAGAATAATGAGTGCGACTATGTTTGAATTGAAAATTAGTTTGAATAAAGTGCTTTTGAAAAATATTTGGAGTCGCCACCTAACTTGATTAAGGTGAGTTGGGTCACCTAAGAACTAAGCGCAATCCGAAAATTACACTTAGGGTTTTTGAAAATGATTTTGAAAATACTTCCTCAAGAGAGGGTTTTTAAGAAAATAGGTTGTTTGGCAACCTTTGGAAAATACTTAAGTCCATTTTGAAAATAAACTCCATTTTGGTCTTTCGAAAACAGTTATCTAGGTTCAGAGGTCGGTTACGTGTAGGGAAGACACATTAAGCCATCACCCTACCCCGCCCTTGTGGTACCTACATGTCCGTGTACCCTAGATTCACTTATGAGAGTCTTCAACTAACTAATGACCAATCCTATCCACTTTAGAAAAAAGAATTTTTAAAAGACATGATGCATGATATGCAAATGCAAGAGAGAGAGTAAGAAAATAGATTTGGAAAAATATTTGAAGAGATAGATTTGAAATTGGAAAGTTTTAAAAATTGAAAATAGAGATTTAGAAATAGATTTCTAAAATTAGAAAAATAGATTATGGAATTGAAAACTTAAAGAAGATTGTGGAAATAAAAATTTAAAAAATGTTGTGACCACACCCATGAGGGTTGCCTATGTATTCTTTTGGAGGAATCAGGTCAGTCGTAGTTCGGACAAGAGTCCAGTAGAAAATAAAAGGTTGGATTGGAAGAAAGAGATTTTGATTGGAAAATGGATTTGATTTAAACTTAGAATAGAAGATTGAAGATTGGAATTTAGAATTTTAGAATTGAAAAGGTTGGATTTTGATTTGGCAAAACAGAACTTGGAAGAAAGATTTAGACTTGTTTTGAAAAGATGGAGGTTTAAGAAACCTAGACTTAGGAAAGAGAGGAGACTTAAGAAAAATTTGACTTGGAAGGGTTTAAAAAAGATTCGACTTGACTCGAAAGAGTTTTAAAAAAGATTAGATTTAGGAAAGGTTCGAATTAGGAAAGTTCCGTTCTAGGAAAGTGTCACTTTAGGAAGGTTCCATTTTAGAAAAGTTTCGAAATTAGGAAAGTTTGAATTTAGAAATTTTTGAAATAAGAAAATTTTGAAAATAAGAAAGTTTTAAATTTAGGAAGTTTGGAAGTTTAGAAAGATTTAACTTAAGAAAGTTTTGAATTTAGAATGCTTTGGATTTAGAAAGATTTGAAATTTAGAAAGTTTAAGAGTTAAAAAGTTTTAGAGTTTGAGTTTTAGAAAATCTTGAGATTAGGAAAGGTTTGAGTTTAAGAAAGATTTGAAAACTTAGATTTGGAAAGTTAAGATTTGAAAAGGGGTAGAATTAGGAAAGATTTGAATTTTGAGTTTTAAAATTTGGGAAAGATTTTTATATTCAAGTTTTGAAAACTTAAGTTTTAGGAAAGTAAAAGATTAGAAAGGAGTTGAATTAGGAAAGATTTGGATTTTGTTTCTAAGAATAAGTGTTTTGATTTTGCTTCCAAAAATGGAGTATTGAATCTAGTTTCCTAAACGAGAAGATCGGATTTGACTTCTCAAAGGGAAGATTTGATTTGACAAGGATTTGGAAGAGGAAGTTTTAGAAACCATAGATTTGGAAGACTATAGTTTTGACGTAGAAAAAAAGGTTTTGGAAATATACATAGTTTTGATGTAGAAAACAAGAGGTTTTGGAAACCTAGATTTTAAGGCAAGATTGAAAATCATATTTTTGGGAAGGAAAATTAGTGTTTCCTAATTGTTGGCTCTAAGGCTTAACTTGGACTCTAAGAAAAGAGATTTTTGGAAAGTGAGTTTTTGGAAAGGAGGTTTTGGGAAGGAAATCCTAGGGAGGAATTTCTAGAAGGTGAGTTTTGAAGAGAGAGTTATTGGAAAGATTTTTAGAAGGAGATTGTTGGAAAGAGTTTTTAGGAAAGAGATTTAGGGAGCATTTTTAGAAAGTGGATTTTGAGGAGAGTGTTTTGGAAAGGAGTTTAAAAAGGAGTTTTGAAAAATAGATTTTTGGAGGAAATTTTTAGAAAACAATTTTGGAAAGAAGAGTTTTTAGAAAACATATTGAAAAAGAGGGTTTTAGAAAAAGAGACTTTTGAAAAGAGAGTTTTTTAAAAAGTATAAAAACGTCTCACTTTCCTAAAACAATCCTAACAATAAGAAGGTTAGAATCACTTTAAGAAAGTGGTTTTGAAAGCAACAATGAGTTTAAAATATAGACCATATCGGTCACTTTGAATGTAACACTTTCCTAAAGCAATCATAGCCATGGAAATGCTAGAATCACCCTAAGATTGTGATTTTGAAAACAAGTTTTGAAAAAGGAGATTTTGATGCAATTTTGAAAACAAGTTTAATGTAAGCTTTTAAAACGAGTTTGAAAATGATTTTTGGAGGAATGCAAGATAATGATATGCACAATGCAAATTGGGGTCGTGAACATACAAGGTTAAGGCTTCAATACATAATCAAGGGGGCCAAACCCACGTGGTCTCCGGTTAGACTAAAAGAAAGCCCCCGACACGGTGACCCTCCAATAGTCTAATCCTACACAAGGACCCAGAATTCCCTTGTTTCAAGCATGCAAAGAAAGGGAGGAAGAAGATGGGGGATTAAAATAGAGAAAACCCAAGTGGGTTAGGAGAGAGAAGAGAGAGGAGGAAGTGTAGAAACTTAAAGAGAAAGCCTACCTTGTCTTATCTATTTCGCTTGGCTTTGTGCGCCTTGCTTTTCTTCAGTCTTCGCTTCACTTCAGTCTTCGAGGGCTTATCTTTGATCTTCAAAGCTTGTAGTTACAGCAATCCAAGTCTTCAATGGAGAGTTGGAGGCTATTGTATAAGTGTATAGGAGTGTGTATAAGTGTATATGAGGCTAGAGTTTGTGTATGGTGATTAGGGTTTGGAAAACCTAGAGAAGCTAGGGTTTAGGGGGGCAACAAGTTCTGTATATCAAACATTAAGGTTTTCAAACTGAGTTTGCGGACCTCTTTCATGCTGGAAGAGGCTTTGTATTTATAGAGATGGGATAGACCTAGCGCCTGTTACAGTGGCACCAGGCCAAATTTCCTCCTAGTGGCGCTCGGCCATTTCTTGGCTTGGCACCACTAGCAGTGGTGCCAGCCAATTAGAAAAGTTTTATGATCGGCAAGCAACGTATCTTGGGAAGATTTGGGCGCCTGTACTAGTGACTACCATGCAATATTTAGCCTGGCTTCACTACGAGTGACTCCGAAAAGTCTGAGAAGGAGTTGAGAGATCGGGAATGACCCGAAAGGCTAGAAAAAGGGTAGGAACACTTAGAACAGTTTCCCGGAAGTATTTGACTAAAAAAATGAAGATAGGATGTATCGGAAGGGTTAACCGGGCCATTAGGGGCAAAACAGTCAACCGGGCTAGAAAGATGTCGAGATGGGCTCGGAACATCCCGAAAGAAGATTCGAGATTTGAAAACTTTATTTAGAATGTTCCTAAAGGTTATCGGTTTGATACTTAGAGCCAGTGTGGTCGGAAAAGGTGACCGGCCCACTAGAGGCAAAACGGTCATTTTACACCGTTTTAGGAAAGTGTCACTTTAGGAAGGTTCCGTTTTAGGAAAGTTTTGGTTTAGGGAAGTTTCGAATTTAGAAAGTTTTCAAAATTAGGAAAATTTGAATTTGGAATGTTTTGAAATAAGGAAATTTTAAAAATAAGAAAGTTTTAAATTTAGGAAGTTTGGAAGTTTAGAAAGATTTAACTTAAGAAAGTTTCGAATTTAGAATGCTTTGGATTTAGAAATATTTGAAATTTAGAAAGTTTAAGAGTTAAAAAGTTTTAGAGTTTGAGTGTTAGAAAATCTTGAGATTAGGAAAGGTTTGAGTTTAAGAAAGATTTGAAAACTTAGATTTGGAAAGTTAAGATTTGAAAAGGGGTAGAATTAGGAAAGATTTGGATTTTGAGTTTTAAAATTTAGGAACGATTTTTATGTTCAAGTTTTGGAAACTTAAGATTTAGGAAACTAAAAGATTAGGAAGGAGTTGAATTGGTAAAGATTTGGATTTTGTTTCTAAGAAGAAGTATTTTGATTTTGTTTCCAAAAATAGAGGATTGGATCTAGTTTCCTAAACGAGAAGATTGGATTTGACTTCTTAAAGGAAGATTTGATTTGACAAGGATTTGGAAGAGGAAATTTTAGAAACCCTAGATTTGGAAGACTATAGTTTTGACATAGAAAAAAAGGTTTTGAAAATATACATAGTTTTGATGTAGAAAACAAGAGGTTTTGGAAACCTAGGTTTTAAGGCAAGATTGAAAATCATATTTTTGGGAAGGAAAATTAGGGTTTCCTAATTGTTGGCTATAAGGCTTAACTTGGACTCTAAGAAAAGGGATTTTCGGAAAGTGAGTTTTTGGAAATGAGGTTTTGGGAAGGAAATCCTAGGGAGAAATTTCTAGAAGGTGAGTTTTGAAGAGAGAGTTTTTGGAAAGATTTTTAGAAGGAGATTGTAGGAAAGAGTTTTTAGGAAAGAGATTTAGGGAGCGTTTTTAGAAAGTAGATTTTGAGGAGAGTGTTTTAGAAAGGAGTTTTGAAAAATAGATTTTTGGAGGAAATTTTTAGAAAACAATTTTGGAAAGAAGAGTTTTTAGAAAGCATATTAAAAAAGAGGGTTTTAGAAAGAGAGACTTTTGAAAAGAGAGTTTTTTGGAAAATATGAAAACATCTTACTTTCCTAAAACGATCCTAACCATAAGAAGGTTAGAACCACTTTAAGAAAGTGGTTTTGAAAACAACAATGAGTTGAAAATATAGACTATATCGGTCACTTTAAATGTAACACTTTCCTAAAGCAATCCTAGTCACGGAAATGCAAGTATCACCCTAGGATTGTGATTTTGAAAACAAGTTTTGAAAAAGGAGATTTTGATGCAATTTTGAAAACAAGTTTAATGCAAGCTTTGAAAACGAGTTTGAAAATGATTTTTAGAAGAATGCAAGACAATGATATGCACAATGCAAATTGGGGTCGTGAACATATAAGGTTAAGGCTTCACCACATAATCAAGGGGGTCGAACCCACGTGGTCTCCGGTTAGACTAAAGAAAGCCCCCGATACAATGACCCTTTAATAGTCTAATTCTACACATGGACCGGGAATCCCCTTGTTTCAAGCATGTAAAGAAAGGGGGGAAGAAGATGGGGGATTAAAATAGAGAAAACCCAAGTGGGTTAGGAGGGAGAAGAGAGAGGGGAAGTGTAGAAACTTAAAGAGAAAGCCTACCTTGTCTTGTCTATTTCGCTTGACTTTGCGCGCCTTGCTTTTCTTCGATCTTCACTTCACTTCAGTCTTTGAGGGCTTATCTTTGATCTTCAAGGCTTGTAGTTGCAGCAATCTAAGTCTTCAATGGAGGGTTGGGGACTATTGTATAAGTGTATAGGAGGCTAGGGTTTGTGTATTGTGGCTAGGCTTTTGAAAACCTAGAGAAGCTAGGGTTTAGGGGGGCTACGAGCTCTGTATATTAAATATTAGGGTTTTCAGACTGAGTTTGTGGACCTCTTCACGCTAGAAGAGGCTCTGTATTTATAGAGATGGGATAGACCTGGCACCTGTTGCAGTGGCGCCAAACCAAATTTCCTCTTGGGGCCACTAGGAGTGGGGCCACAGCTAGTGGTGCCAGCAATTAGGAAAGTTTTAAGGTCGGCAACTAATATATCTTGGGAAGATTTGGGCGCTTGTACTAGATACTACCATGTAATGTTTAGCTTGGCTTCAGTAAAAGTGACTCCAAAAAGTCCAGGAAGGAGTTGAGAGACCGAGAATGACCCAAAAGGCCGAAAAAAGGGCAGGAACACTTAGAACAGTGTCACAAAAGTATTTGACTTGAAAAATGAAGATAGGATGTGTCGGAAGGGTTGACCGGGCCATTAGGGGCAAAACAGTCAACCAGGTTGGAAAGCTACTGAGATGGACTCGGAACATCCCGAAAGATGATTCAAGATTTGGAAACTTTATTCAGAATGTCTCCAAAGGTTTCCGATTTGATACCCAGAGCCGGTATGGTTCCCGGGGTATTCGGATGCTTAGGAGCAAAATGGTCATCTTGATCGAAAAGTCTCAGAATTGACCTGAAATTGGCTGGATGACACCTAATCATGCCAGATCATCTCTAAAATGATCTAGGAAGGGTGGACTTATCATTCGGAGGGCTTAGGTGTGCTCTCGAGAAACGTGCCAAAAAATGACTCTAAGGGCAGTTTGGTCATTTTTCACCGGAGTGGGCTAGCAGGCACTGGTGTTGACCTAGGTTTTGAGTGTTTCTGCCACTCTGACGGCGGTCTCATGATACAGGGGTTTGTTGGCAATTTCCTATATCGACCTGTTTGCGAGTATTTTCGCTACTCTGACGGTTGCGATGTTTACGAGTATTTTCGCTACCCTGACAGTTCGCAATCAATCCCGAGACTACCTGATCTTGGGAAGCTGCTAAAGGGACTTAGCACCTGAGAATTAACTTTCTTGGAAGGCGTGTCTAAACGGACATTTTTACATTAGCGGGCTAGCAGGCATTAAAGGTAGACCGTTCTACCATCTAGGAGACTTGGGGTCTCGTCCCGGTCGATAGGTTTAAAGGGACTTACCGTTCCAAAGTGATTTTCTTCGAAAAACATGCCGAATTGGATAGAATTACTATCTCAAAGAATCAACTGTCTCGAGAGAGGGATTGGAATTGGAATTGGAAATGGAAAGGGGACTTACCGTCTTCGGAAAGACGTTCTTGATTTGAAATTGGAAAGGAGACTTGCCGTCTTCGGAAAGACGTACCTGATAGGATTGGAAAGGGGACTTACAGTCTCCGGAAAGACGTGCCTGATAGGATTGGAAAGGGGACTTATCCTCTCCAGAAAGACGCGCCTGATTTAGAATTGGAAAGAACAATGCCCCTAGGGGCATTTTAGTCATTTTGCCTCTATTTGGGCCTGGTGGGGCCTGCGAAGTGATGAACAGATAGGGTTAGACTTAGACAATTGATTTCGATTGGAATACGTCCATATTGACTTGACTACAAGTCTGGACGGACTGTAGACTGCTAAGCGGTAAAAAATGGGATGCTTACGAGCATGCCAAAGCGAGAAAATAAATTCTTTTTGAAGAATTTGACCATCACTTGGTGATCACTGGTTTGCGTTGCTATGGCTTCAACCCATTTTGAAACATAGTCAATAGCCACTAGGATAAAAAGGTAGCCAAACGAACTAGGGATAGGTCCTATGAAGTCTATCCCCAATAATAAAAGATTCTAATTATAGTTATGGGGTCAAGAGGTATCATGTGTCTCTTAAAAAGGTTCCCTAGTCTTTGACACCTATCACTAGCTAGGCAGAAGGTGTGGACATCCCTAAACATTGAGGGCTAATACAACCCACATTAGAGGATCTTGGCCGAAGTTTTCTTAGATGAAAAGTGTTGACCACATGCTTGGGAGTAGAAAAACTCTATGACACTACTAAATTCTTCATCAGGGATTGTCGCACTCAGATTTTTCGCACTCGAGAAATACTCACACAAGCGGGAAAAATGTTGTACTCTCTCGTTAGAACTCACCCTCCTAGAAGAATGAGTGTGACTAGGTTTGAATTGAAAACAGGTTTGAATAAAGGGCTTTTGAAAAAGATTCGGAGTCGCCACCTAACTTGATTAAGGTGAGTTAGGTCACCTAAAAACTAAGAGTAATCTGAAGACTACACTTAGGTTTTTGAAAAACAATTTTAGAAAACATCTTCAAGAGAGGGTTTTTTTAGGAAAACGGGTTGTTTGGCAATCTTTGGAAAACATTTAGCCTTTTTTAGAAAAATAACTCCTTTTGGTCTTTGAAATCAGTGATCTAGATTCGGAGGTTGGTTACGTGTAGGGAAGACGCACTAAGCTATCACCCTACCCCGCCTTTTCGGTACCTACATGTCAATCTACCTTAGATTCACCTATGAGAGTCTTTAATTAACCCATGTCCAATCCTATCCACTTTGAAAAAGAATGCTTGAAAAGAAATTAACATGATGCATGATATGCAAGTGCAATAGAAAAGAATTGAAAAATAGATTTGGAAAGAGATTGATTTGATTTGAAAATAGATTTGAAGAGATGGAATTGAAATTGGAAAGTTTGAAAATTGAAAGTAGAAATTTAAAAATAGAAATTTTGAAATTGGAATTTTGAAAATAGATTGAAATTTGGGATTTGAAAAACGTGGAGACCGCACCCATGAGGGTGGAATTGAAAGTTTGAAAAGTGTTGTGACCGCACCTATGAAGGTTGCTTACGTATCCCTTTCGGGGAATCAGGTCAGTCGTAGTTCGGACCGGAGTCCGATTGAAAAGAGATTGATTTGAAGAGAGAGATTGGATCGGAAGAAAGAGATTGAATTGAAAATTGGATTTGATTTGAGATTAGAAAAGGAGATTGGAATTTGAAATTTTGGAAAAGAATGGACTTTGATTTGAAAAGGTAGATTTGGACTTGTTTTAAAAAAGAGAAGGTTTAAGAAACCTAGACTTAAGAAAGATGAGACTTAGAAAAAACTCAAGAGTTTAAGAAAGATTAGATTTAGGAAAGGTTCGAATTAGGAAAGTTTCATTTTTGGAAAGTTTCAAATTAAGGAAGTTTTGAATTTAGGAAAGTTTCAGGTTTAGGAAAGTTTTGAATTTAAAAAAGTTTGGAAATTGGAAAGTTTTGAGTTTAGAAAGTTTTCGAAAAAGGAAAGATTTTCAGATTAGTAAAGTTCCCAAATTAGGAAAGTTTTGAAAATCAGAAAGTTTTGAAAATTGGAAAGTTTTGAAAATTGGAAAGTTTCATTTTAGGAAGTTTTAGATTTAGAAAGTCTTAACTTAAGAAAGTTTTGAATTTAGAAAGCTTAGAATTTTAGAAAGATTTGACATTTATAAAATTTTAAGATTTTGAAAATTTTAGAGTTTTTTAGAAAATCTTGAGATTAGGAAAGGTTTGAGGTAAGAAAAAGTTTGAAAGCTTAGATTTGAAAAGTTAAGATTTGAAAAGAGGGTAGAATTAGGAAAGGGTTGAATTAGGAAAGATTTGAAAATTGAGTTTTAAAATTTAGGAAAGATTTTTATGTTCAAGTTTTGGAAACTTAAGGTTTAGGAAAGTGAAAGATTAGAAAGGATTTGAATTAGGAAATAGTTGGATTTTGAAATTTAAAGAAAGATTTAGAGTTTAGGTTTAGGAAACTTATGATTTAGGAAGGTATTGAATTAAGAAAGGTTTAGATTAGGAAGGGATTGGATTTGGTTTCTAAAAGAAAAGATTTGATTTTTGTTTCCAAAAACGAAGGACGTGATCTAGTTTCCTAAACGGGAAGATTTGATTTGACAAGGATTTGGAAAGGGAGATTCTAGAAACCCTAGTTTTGAAAAATTATAGTTTTGACGTAGAAAAGAGGTTTTGGAAACATGTATAGTTTGGATGTGAAAACTAGAGGTTTTGAAAACCTAGGTTTGGGGCAAAATTTGAAAACCATGTTTTTGGGAAGAAAATTTAGGGTTTCCTAATTGTGGGCTCTAAGTAAAGAGTTTTTGGAAAGTGCGTTTTTAGAAACGAAGGTTTTGGGAGGAAAAATCCTAGAGGGGAGTTTCTAGAAGGAAGATTTTTGGAAAGAGAGTTTTTAGGAAGGTGAATTTGGGGAGTATTTTTAGAAAGGGAATTTTGAGGAAAAGATTTTGGAGAGGAGTTGAAAAAGAGAGTTTTGAAAAATAGATTTTGGAAGGGAGTTTTTGAAAACAATTTTGAAGAGGAGAGTTTTAGGAAAGTATGTTGAAAAAGAGATTTTTAGGAAGAAAGACTTTTTGAAAAGAGAGTTTTTAGAAGGAGTAAAAACATCTCACTTTCCTAAAGCAATTCTAACCATAGGAGGGCTAGAACCACTTTAGGAAAGCAATTTTGAAAAACAATAAGATTTGAAAATATAGACCAAAAGGCCACTTTTAATGTAATACTTTCCTAAAACAACCCTAGCCATGGAAAGGCTAGAATCACCCTAGAATTGTGGTTTTGAAAACAAGTTTTTGAAAAAGAGATTTTGATGCAATTTTGAAAACAAGTTTGAAAACGATTTTGAAGACGAGTTTGAAAACGAATTTTGGAAGATGCAAGACTATGATATGCACAATGCAATTTGGGGTCGTGAACATACAAGGCTAAGGCTTCACCACATAATCAAGGGGGCCGGACCCACGTGGTCTCTGGTTAGACTAGAAGAAAGCCCCGACACGGTGACTCTCCAATAGCCCAATCCTACACATGGACCGGGAATCCCCTTGTTTCAAGCATGCAAAGAAAGGGGTGGAAAGAGATGAGGGATTAAAATAGAGAAAACCCAAGTGGGTTAGGAGAGAGAAGAGAGAGGGGGAAAGTGCAAAAATTTAAATAGGAAGCCTACCGTATGTCTTGTTTATTTTGCGCGCCGTGTTGTCTTCGATTTTTGGTCTTCGGTCTTTGTCTTGATCTTCACCTTCAGTCTTCAAGAGTTGTCTTTAAGCTTTGGATTGCAGCTCTTCATGTCTTCAAAGGATGGTTGAAGGCTAGTATATGAGTGTATGGGGATGTATAGGAGTGAATATGAGACTAGGGTTTGTGTATGGTGGCTAGGGTTTGGAAAACCTAAGGAGGCTAGGGTTTAGGGAGTGCTCGAGCTCTGTATATCGAAATATATGATTCTTAGGTTAAGTTTGCAGACCCTTTTCACGTTGAATGAGACTCTGTATTTATAGAGGTTGGACAAACCTGGCGCCTGTTGCAGTGGCGCTAGGGCAAAATTTCTCTTGGCGCCACTAGTAGTGGCGCCAGCCAGTTAGGAAACTTTATAAGTCGGCAAACAACGTATCTTTGACTAGATTTGGGCGCATGTACTAGTGACTACCATGCAACTTTTAGCCTGGCTTCACTAGGAGTAACTACGGAAAGTCCGGAAATGATTTGGAGGAGCCGGGAATGACCCGGAAAGCTAGAAAGGAGCAGGGCCACTTAAAATAGTGTCCTGAAGGTATTTGACTTGAAAAGTGAGGTTAAGATGTGTCGGAAAGGTTGACCGGGTCCTTAGGGGCAAAACGGTCAATCGGACTAAGAAGCTGCCGGGGCGAACTCGAATTGTCCCGGAAGAAGACTTGGGATCTGGAAACATTATTTAGAATGTTCCCAGAGGTTGCCGGTTTGATTCCCAGAGCCGGCGTGGTCGGAAAAAGAGACCGGCCCACCAGCGGCAAAACGGTCATTTTGTACTGGGTTTGCCGGAAATGACTCGGAATGGTCCGGAAAGGTAAAGGAAGATTGAGAACACTATAAAAAGTTTTCTCGGGACATTACCGGTTTGATACCCAAAGCCGGTGTGGTCGAAGAAGGAGATCGGCCCTCTAAGGGCAAAACAGTCATTTTGTACCGGGTTGGCCGGAACTGACTCAGAATGATCCGGAAAGGTAAAAGGAGGTTGAGAACACTATAAAAAGTATTCTCAAGAGGTTACCGGTTTGATACCCAGAGTCGGTGTGGTTCCCGAGGCATTCGGATGCCTAGGGTCAAAATGGTCATCTTGACTGGAAAGTCTCGAAAAATGTCTAAAGGACAGTTTGGTCATTTTTCACCAAAGTGGGTTAACAAACACTGGTGTTGACCTAGGTTTTGAGTGTTTCTGCCACTCTAACGGCGTTCGTCGTGACACAGGGGTTTGTTGCCAATTCCCTATATCGACCTATTTGTGAGTATTTCCGCTACTCTAACGGTTTTGTGAGTAGTTTCGCTACTCGGACCGTCTCGAGAAATAAACTGTCTCGAGAGAGGGATTGGAAAGGGGACTTATCGTCTCCGAAGAGACGTGCCTGGATTGGAACCGTCTCAAGGAATAAACTGTCTCGAGAGTGGGATTGGAGAGGGGACTTATCGTCTCCGAAGAGACGTGCCTGGATTGGAACCGTCTCGAGGAATAAACTGTCTCGAGAGTGAGATTGGAAAGGGGTCTTACCGTCTCCGAAGAGACGTGCCTGGAGTGGAACCGTCTCGAGGAATAAACTATCTCGAGAGTGGGATTGGAAAAGGGGTCTTACCGTCTCCGAAGAGACGTGCCTGGAGTGGAACCGTCTCGAGGAATAAACTGTCTCAAGAGTGGGATTGGAAAGGGGTCTTACCGTCTCCGAAGAGACGTGCCTGGAGTGGAGCCGTCTCGAGGAATAAACTGTCTCAAGAGTGGGATTGGAATTGGAAAGGAAAGGACAATGCCCCTAAGGGCATTTTGCTTCTATTTGGGCCTGACAGGCCCACGAAGCGACGGAAAGATGGGATTTGGACCTAGAGAATTGGTTTCGATTGGAATATGCCCACAATGACTTGAAAACAAGTCTGGACGGAGTGTAGACCGCCGAGCGGTCAAAAATGGGGTGCTTACAGCTGCCCCTCTTTTTTTGTCTTTGCTTGTCAAAGACAGAAAACGATGAGAGTAAGAGTCCCATGTTGACTGCGAGGCAGTCGGAGGGACGGACACTGGAAATCTTTCGACAACAGGGGTCGAAAACGGATAACGGGCCGAAAAGGCCTTCGAAAAGAAGTTTTTGGCGGGAAAAAGGGCAAAAACTACCCATAATTTATAACTGGCGCCACTAGTAGTGGCGCCTTTGGCAGAAAATGCCTGGCGCCTCTGCTAGTGGCGCTAGGTTTGAAGTTAAAACCAGAAAATTTCTGGTTCGAACAGCCACGGCATTTTGGAGAAATTCTGCAAATCTGAGAGATTCTGCATGAGACTTGACTTGAACCTTGAAGGGGCACCTCTTGGAGACCACGAGTGATTGCCGGAAGGAGACCACGTCGCCGGAAAAGTCGCCGGAAGAGAAGATTTCGTCGAAGAACTTCCAAAAGGTGAGTTTTCAAATTTTGTTGATTTTGATGTGTAGAACTCCGCTTGAATCATGTGAATAGTGGAAATTGATATTTTGATATGCTTTGAACACTTTGGTGATGTTGTTTTTGTATTTTGATGCTTGTTTGATTGAATTTGAGTGATTTTTCATGATTATGCAAAGAGGGTTTTTTGCAGGAATAGGAAATCTACTCCTACAGGCATGGGCATTGGGTTTTCTGGCCACGGTTTTGTGCAATGTGCCTTAGAAAAATGTATTTAACACCCATATGAAGTTACGTGATTTTTTGAAAACTCGGTGAATTTTTGATTTTTTGAAAAATAGAAAAGTATTTAAAAAATTAGAAAAAATTAGAAAATTCAAGAAATTGATGAAATTTTTGAAGTTTGAAATTTGGAAAAATGTAGGAATATTTTTGAAAACGATTGAGGTGATTTTGAAAAATTTTGGGAAGATGTTTGAAAACCATTGATTTATTTGAAAAATAAAACATGTGTTTTGAAAATTTTGAAAAATTGAAAAGTGTGCACGGGTGCCATTGTCATGTGATTGTTGGAAAGTGCACATTTTGCGTTTTGTGTTGATGTCATGGGCGTTGTGGGGGCCATTCTTAAACGGGACTCTGCCGAAATGTTTTTTAGAAATTATGGAAAGAATTGGTTAAAGTTTTAGAAATAAAATCTTTTTTGAAGGAAAAAGCCAGAGAACCCTTGAGATGCGATTTGGAGTTGGAAAAATCAAAAAGTGTGGAAACTTTATTTTTGATTTGTTATTCGAAATCCTTTATTTGTTTTGTTTGCGTTACTTGTTTGTTTTATTTTATTGTTATTTAAATTGCATGGATGGCATATTAATATCACTTACCTTGACTTACCTTTTCAAGATGGCAGATGCAGGTGATGACGGTTCTGAGAGGAGACGCCGCTCGGGGAAGGCGGCCCGGACCGATTCTGCTGGCGGCTCTAGTCGATCTAGAGGTAGTCGACGATCCACTAGACGATCCTCATCCAGTCAGAGTGGACAGGGGAGAAGGCCACCTGTCGACCCTTTTCCTCCGGTTGAGCAGGCTTTTGCTGAGGAGACTGATGCTGAGGAGGAGGTATCGGGCCTTGGGGATCAGGTGACCGGCTATGGGAGAGCTTCTTCCAAGCATAGGCAGACAGACGCCGACTTGGGAGATCTGCAGATACCAGATGTCCCACCACTCGGGGATCTGGCCTATCATCCGAGTGTATACTCCAGACAGCATTTGCCACCTCCGCGGGTACATACAGCTTTCCGAGGGGCTGTTCATCAGGTTTTTGTGACCATGCAGCAGGCTGCCCCATCATACCGTGCCTTCTTGGCAGAGATCGGGTTTGGCGCCTTTATGGGATTACAGGCTAACCGCCTGAACCGGCATTTGGTACTGGCACTTGTTGAGAGGTGGTTCGGGGAGACTGGGACCTTCCATTTTGTCGGCTTCGAGTTAGGCCCCACTCCTTTAGATTGGGCGATTATTACAGGACTCTCCTTTGTCAGCTGGCGGATCACCCTACACCCAGTCAACAGGGACGAGGCCTGTTTGCTATTGGACTTGCCTCATCCTAAGCGTTCTACCTTCCCAATCTCTTGGATTAGTCAGGGTGAGCGTACTTTTGCTACTGAGCCATTGCCTGCCAGGCGGGATATCATGAGACGGTGACTTGTGTTGTATATCATCTTTAGCTGCTTCTGCAACAACAACAAGTCACTCGTGCCGTGCCGTTTCGTGAGTATAGTAGCTGACCTGGGAGCTTTGTCTGAGTTAGACTGGGGGTCCTTTTCTTTTGGCTGCTTTCTTCGATCGATGCGGGTTCGGACTTCTTCTCGTTGGGGTAGCATGACTAGCTTTTGGCCTTTCCTTGTCTGGTGGAGTTATGAGTACCTGCCAGTGCATCGCCCTGCAGTTGTTGAGGATGATCTCTATCCTCGTGCTTTGAGGTGGGCTCGTGACCGGGTAGCCCAGCAATCGGAGATTACTGACTTTGTGACGCTCCGGGCTAACCTGGAGTTGATTGACGCAAGGGATGTGACCTGGCGTCCCTTCATTGGATCAGTCCATTACGAGACAGTCCGGTACCTTGTCCCGTTGTCTTTGTCGAGAGCTACTTTTCTCAGTGATGACACCTGGAAGTCCTACCTTGGAGAGCGGCACTGGAGGCAGTTTCATGAGGAGTTTCGATCACCAGGGGCTCCGCCAGAGTATATGTTTGGAGCCCTGGTGGCGGGAGTGCCCATCCCTTATCAGGAGCGTCAGCCAGGTGCCGAGTTCTTGCTCCCTCCGGATACGGATTACGCTCCGCACTTTGGAGCCCATTCAGTTGGTGCCTTCACCCGGTTTGAGGTAGTAGTCGGCGGGTACGCTGTTGGCCAGGAGGTGGTTGACTTGTGGCGCCGTGCTGGAGGATATGTGCCCCAGGCCGAGTTTACTGCTGTGAGAGACCAGAGAGACCAGTACCAGATGGAGCGGGACTAGTACCAGGTCGATGCAGCTTCCCTGACGGCTCGGTTATCTCAGATGGGTGGTGGGGGGGGGGGGGGGGGGGTAAGTTATTCTCTCTTTGCTCCTTATTGCTCTGCTGTTGCTTAGCTCCTTTTGCTTGCGGCTGATTTTGGTTCTATCTTCCCTGCAGGATGGTGGTGCTTCGAGTAGTTACCCCCCTCCTCCGATGCCGGGTTTCGGGGATTTTGATCCAGATGATATTAACTTCGACCTGTGAGAGATGCCCCTTGTAGAGATTCTGATCCTCTTTTGCCCCTTGTTCCTGAGATGTATTAATGTTAGACAGTTTTATTTTACATAGTTTTGTATAAGGATGAATGTTTATGGCACTTAGATGGATGGATGGACAGATACATATGATCAGAGGCATGTGATGTATGATGATGTTAGATATCTATTACATGAGTTGATGCTGATGACTTCTATTTCTATAGGGAGTTATATCCTACGTGTGCAAAGCCCATGCTGAAAATTTTTTTTTTAACAAATGCACAGGTTAGAAATATGTTAATAGAATGACACAGGGTGCTCTTAGACTTGTAGCCTTGGGAATGGTAACTCCCTCCTCTTCGGGGGTTTAGCCTCTCCTTTGGCTCAACCCTATCTTGATTGGATGATAGCACTTCGAACCTTTCTCAACCTCTTGACCGCCTCCCACTTTCTATCTTAAGGTTAGTGTATAGGGTTATTGGGCTGAGACTCTCGACTCTCGACTGTCGGGGTTTTAGCAATAGCTTACCTGACCTTTGGCAGAGCGATAAGTGGCCAGTCATTTCAATCCGAGAAGACTTTGTTTAGGACCGTAATGTAGGCTAAGTTATGGGGTTTTAGAAACAACGGGATATGTAGGCTCAAATTTAATGTTGTTTTTAGCAAGGTTTAGATCCAAACTGTCCTTAACCGTTTTCAGTAGGACTAGCATCTCCTTTTTTCCTCTTTTTTATTTTTTATTTTTTTAGCTTTGGCAGCGTATCTAACTCATTTAGATCAAGCAATCTATTTTCAATCAGAGGGGACTTTAATAGGGTTGTAATGTAGGTCATGGTTTCGGGGTTTTGCAAGAAAGGGTAAAGAGTCAAACCTATTGTTTCTACTGGGTTTCCTTGTAACCTAGGATCACCTTTAAATTTCCTTCTTGCTTTTGACCATATATTTCTCAGGGTGAAAATAACCTTGTTCTTTCACCCTTTCTATAAACCTTTTTGAGATAGACATAACTTTCTTCTCATTTGATCTTCTTATATGCTTTTGAAGATAACTCAATCATAATTTTCTTCAGGCCTTTCCTTAAAGGATTTTTGTTTTTTTTTTTTTGGCCTCTTGCCCCTTGGCAACTCCTTTCTTTTGCTTTTTCTTTCTATTTCTTTTCTTTTCTTTTATGAAACGAAGCAATTCTTTAACCCTTTCCCCTTAAACCTTTTCCTTGGTAGTTCAATATACCCAGTATGGGCGGAGATCCCTAGGTTGGGGTTTTGTTAAGAAAGGATAAGTGGCTCAACGGGTTTGGCAAGGGGTTGCTTTTGATTGTATGGGAAATGAAATGAGGGCCTCTCTTCACTTTGAATTAGATTGCTTGACCCATAGAGCTTTCATTGCTGCTTTTAGCACAGTGGGGGTGGATACCATTCCTAAAGTTCTCAACTATTGTCTGCCCCAGTGTGGGGAGGACAGTCTTGGATCAGGGTTAACAAAGAAAATTTTTGCTTTTCGCGAGGCACTAGGGGTTAAGCAAAGGGAATATGAGCACATTTGTTCATTTATTTAGTTATTTATTCTTTATATGTGGGGGAATGAAAGATGGCTTCTTTTCATTTTGATAAACTGGCCACACATCGCTTAGCCTCAGAGTCTTGCAAGTGCTGCCTTTGGGTAGTATCCTCACTCATCCTTATTCTCTCTCTCTCTCTGTGGACGACTGATCACTTGGCGAGTGGTTAACTCATGCTATCATCCCTTCAAGTTAGATCATTCCATAAGATAAACCATGCCCCTTGCGTAGAAAGTAGTCACTACTTCCCAAGGAAGACAAGACAACCATAATGGAATAAAAGACTATTATTTGATCATTATTATTATTTTTACGAAAAGCATAAGGTTCTTTAGCAATAAGAAAATGTAAGAATTAATTTAAAAACAAGAAGTAAAAGGGATAGAAAGAAAGTGGGTGAGACCACCCCTCTCTTGTACGCTTATGCAAGGAACCCGTTTCTAGTAAGGTCTTGGGCCTGTGCCCTCGTCTACATTCCATCCACAGTTGAGATTTTCAGCTAAGGCAGGATAGGTAGATGCTTCTCTTGGAGTTCCAAGTGAGTTGGCGGTGATGATGTAATTGTCAGCTTTCTTGATTGTCTGGCCTTCATTTGTTTGCTCCAGAGTTTCTCTAACAAACCACTCGGGCAATTCATATTCGTCCAGCTCAATAGGTCGTGCTCGGGGTTTTCTGCACTGGCCTCTAATTGGGGCTCGATGCTCCTCAAGTGTACACAATGGGGGATTTTTATTACGGAGTTTGGACGGTTCCTCATCAATTTTCTTCACAGACTCGTATGCAAGTTTGTCTTCGGGGGTCGGCATCTCATTGGGGTTATATCGTGACCAGGCATCTTCACATTTCATTTTCTTTCCGTCCTTCTAATATATCTCTTGGCATGCAGCAAAACAAACCTTGTTGTTACCAAACTTTGTAATGATGTTGACAGCATGGTCCAGTGGAGGGTTTGCAGAGCCGTTTGGAGAAGGATTTGTTGGTCGTACCCCAATGATCTTGTTATCTATCAGGTCTTGAATCTTATGCTTGAGGGCCAAACAATCTTCAGTATCATGTCCTTGGCTATCCGAATGATACTTACAGCTTGCTGCAGATTTGAAATAATGAGGCAGAGGATTGGGCTGGGATTGAGCAGGTACAGGTTTCAGATACCCAGCTGCTAAGAGGCCAAAATAAACCGCGGTCTGTGAGCACGCGAGTTTTGTAAATGTCCACTTCTTCCCACTTGTTCACCTAGTCCGAGGAGGTATTACAGATGTTTTTGATGATTGGGGACCACGTTTTGGTGAGGTTGCAGCTGGGTTGATGGTTCAGGAATTGAAAGGGCTTCAGGTTCTATGCTTCGAAATGGGACCATTTTCGGTGGTAGGGCCAAAAGGGTCGGGATGACATCTGAAGGAAAGGGCATATAATCCTTGTGTTTGGTTAAGGGTTGGTTTGGAAGGCATTTGAGCAAGGCCCTCGGCCCGGGGAGGTCGTTGGGAAGCAATGGTGGTGGCACAATCATGATCTTCCTTCTTCATCCTTTTTCGTCCATCATAGGTTTGGGCCTGCAAGGACTCTGCTTGCTCTCGGGTTGTGTGGGATAAGAGTGAGGAAAGCATGCCTTCCATTTCGGTCATCTTATGCTTGACTGCTCTTGTCTCTGCTAGTAACTGAGTTAAAGTATCAAGAGTAAGCAATTCCATGCTTGTAAGATTGGGGAACGAGGGAAGGTTCCTAAAACCAACAAAAGGGAAGAGTTAGTGTTTGACCTTGACAAGTCTTTATGCAATGCATGCTCTAAGGTGCCCCTTTTTAAAGAGGGAAACTAGTCATGATGTATTGGCTCACTTTTGGGGATAGGGGATTTGCCCCTGTATGCAAACACCTTACCATCAGGGAGGAACCTTCAATCCTCCATGCATTCATTCATAAAAATAAAGAAATACACTAAATTTTAGGTTTGAAATACAAAAGAATTGAAATACATTTTAATAGGGGGAGGGGGAACATTTTCCTTTGGACTTCCACCTATTTATTTTTACAAAAGGAAACCCTAAACTACTCTTGAGTCTTCGGATTTGCCTTCCTTGGATTTGATGTCGAGGAGGTCGCTCAGAGACCTTGTTGATTGATTGCCCCTTGTCTTCTTGGCAATCCTATCTCCGTGAGCATAGAGGGATTGGGGCCCCTCTTGTGGAATGGATTGAGATGCATGCAATGAGTCCCTTAGGGTTACGTGGGAACCCTTAGGGTTTGGGTAGGTTTAATGCAAGGGAGAGTAACGCTGGTGTCACTATCAATGGGTTGATCATATGCATGAGAATGCAGTGACTTGAGTTACTTGGAACTCTTGTCTTGACATGGGATATTGAATGCATGAACATGAATATGCAAAAAGTATAAGGAGAGAAGGTACAATTGAAGTAAACATGCATACATGAACAGTTAGATAGGCATTATAACAGTATAAATATAAGCATTATAACAGCAGGAATAAACAGGTATAAATGAAAGTAAGAGCAGTCGCCCTTTCCTCCGTGATTTTGAAAACGGTGCTCGTTTCTTAAATCCGGCAGAAGTTCGGCTATACATGGTGTCTATATGAGTATAAGGTTGAGGGTTGACTAATGCGTCCTAAAAAGGCTCGGTCCCCAGATCTTCAAACCTAGGCCCACTCCCCGAGGTGGTGCTATGATCGGTTGGTGATCCGAGTGAGGGAACCATCAAGAGGCCGTAGGCGAAGAAACTGACACAGATGGCAAACAGAATACAAGATAATATGAATGAATGCATGTTTGTTTTTTCGAAAACAATTTTGAAAATTTAGTTTTGAAAATTTAAAGTGAATAGGATTGAACCAAGTTAATTGAAGACTCTACATGGGTGAAGGGTAAAGAGACATGACTACGGCCTAACCCTCTAAGTATCCCCAGTGGAGTCGCCAGCTGTCGCGCCCAGCTTTTTTGCACTCAAGGAATACTCACACAAGCGGAAAAAATGTTGTACTATCTCTTTAGAACTCACCCTTAAGAATGAGTGTGACTAGGTTTGAATTGAAAACAGGTTTGAATAAAGGGCTTTTGAAAAAGATTCAGAATCGCCACTTAACTTGATTAAAGTGAGTTAGGTCACCTAAAAACTAAGATTAATCCGAAGACTACACTTAGGCTTTTGAAAAACAATTTTGAAAAACATCCTCAAGAGAGGGTTTTTTTAGGAAAACGGGTTGTTTGGCAACCTTTGGAAAACATTTAGCCTTTTTTAGAAAAATAACTCCTTTTGGTCTTTGAAATCAGTGATCTAGGTTCGGAGGTTGGTTACGTGTAGGGAAGACGCACTAAGCTATCACCCTACCCCGCCCTTTCGGTACCTACATGTCAATCTACCCTAGATTCACCTATGAGAGTCTTTAATTAACCCATGTCCAATCCTATCCACATTGAAAAAGAATGCTTGAAAAGAAACTAACATGATGCATGATATGCAAGTGCAATAGAAAAGAATTGAAAAATAAATTAGGAAAGAGATTGATTTGATTTGAAAATAGATTTGAAGAGATGGAATTGAAATTGAAAAGTTTGAAAATTGAAAGTAGAAATTTAAAAATAAAAATTTTGAAATTGGAATTTTGAAAATAGATTGGAATTTGGGATTTGAAAAACGTGGAGACCGCACCCATGAGGGTGGAATTGAAAGTTTGAAAATGTTATGACCGCACCTATGAAGGTTGCCTACGTATCCCTTTCGGGGAATCAGGTCAGTCGTAGTTCGGACCGGAGTCCGATTGAAAAGAGATTGATTTGAAGAGAGAGATTGGATCGAAAGAAAGAAATTGAATTGAAAATTGGATTTGATTTGAGATTAGAAAAGGAGATTGGAATTTGAAATTTTGGAAAAGAATGGACTTTGATTTGAAAAGGTAGATTTGGACTTGTTTTGAAAAAGAGAAGGTTTAAGAAACCTAGACTTAAGAAAGATGAAACTTAGGAAAGACTCAAGAGTTTAAGAAAGATTAGATTTAGGAAAGGTTCAAATTAGGAAAGTTTCATTTTTGGAAAGTTTCATTTTAAGGAAGTTTTGAATTTAGGAAAGTTTCAGGTTTAGGAAAGTTTTGAATTTAAAAAAGTTTGGAAATTGGAAAGTTTTGAGTTTAGAAAGTTTTCGAAAAAGGAAAGGTTTTCAGATTAGGAAAGTTTCCAAATTAGGAAAGTTTTGAAAATCGGAAAGTTTTGAAAATTGGAAAGGTTTGAAAAAGGAAAGTTTTGAAAATTGGAAAGTTTCATGTTAGGAAGTTTTAGATTTAGAAAGTTTTAACTTAAGAAAGTTTTGAATTTAAAAGGCTTAAAATTTTAGAAAGATTTGACATTTATAAAATTTTAAGATTTTGAAAATTTTAGAGTTTTTTAGAAAATCTTGAAATTAGGGAAGGTTTGAGGATAGTAAAAGTTTGAAAGCTTAGATTTGAAAAGTTAAGATTTGAAAAGAGGGTAGAATTAGGAAAGGGTTGAATTAGGAAAGATTTGAAAATTGAGTTTTAAAATTTAGGAATGATTTCTATGTTCAAGTTTTGGAAACTTAAGGTTTAGAAAAGTGAAAGATTAGAAAGGATTTGAATTAGGAAAGAGTTGAATTTTGAAATTTAAAGAAAGATTTAGAGTTTAGGTTTAGGAAACTTATGATTTAGGAAGGTATTGAATTAAGAAAGGTTTAGATTAGGAAGGAATTGGATTTGGCTTCTACAAGAAAAGATTTGATTTTTGTTTCCAAAAACGGAGGACGGGATCTAGTTTCCTAAACGAGGAGATTGGATTTGGTTTCTTAAAGGGAAGATTTCATTTGACAAGGATTTGGAAAGAGAGATTTTAGAAACCCTAGTTTTGAAAAATTATAGTTTTGACATAGAAAAGAGGTTTTGGAAACATGTATAGTTTGGATGTGAAAACTAGAGGTTTTGGAAACCTAAGGTTGGGGCAAAGTCTGAAAACTATGTTTTTGGGAAGAAAATTTAGGGTTTCCTAATTGTGGGCTCTAAGGAAAGAGTTTTTGGAAAGTGCGTTTTTAGAAACGAAGGTTTTGGGAGGAAAAATCCTAGAGGAGAGTTTCTAGAAGGAAGATTTTTGGAAAGAGAGTTTTTAGGAAGGCGAATTTAGGGAGTATTTTTAGAAAGGGAATTTTGAGGAAAAGATTTTGGAGAGGAGTTGAAAAAGAGAATTTTGAAAAACAGATTTTGGAAGGGAGTTTTTGAAAAGAATTTTGAAGAAGAGAGTTTTAGGAAAGTATTCTAAGCACCCTATTTTTGACCGCTCGGTAGTCTACACTCCGTCCAGACTTGTTTTCAAGTCATTTTGGGCATATTCCTATCGAATCCAATTCTTTAGTTCCAAATTCCGTCTTTCCATCGCTTCGCGGGCCTGTCAGGCCCAAATAGAGGTAAAATGACCAAAATGCCCTTAGGGGCATTGTCCTTTCTTATTCCAATTCCAATCCCTCTCTCGAGACAGTTTATTCCTCGAGACGGTCCGAGTAGCAAAACTACTCACCAAACCGTTAGAGTAGCGGAAATACTCACCAAACCGTTAGAGTAGCGGAAATACTCACAGAACCGTTAGAGTGGCGGAAACACTCACAAATCCGTTAGAGTAGCAGAAATACTTACAGAACCGTTAGAGTGGCGGAAACACTCACAGAGCCGTTAGTGTAGCAGAAATACTCACAGAACCGTTAGAGTAGCGGAAATACTCAACCCAGTCCGAGCAGCGGAAATACTCAATCCCGTCCGAGTAGCGGAAATACTCACAAATCATCAACCCCGTCCGAGTAGCGGAAATACTCACACCGTGAGAGTGGCGGAAGCACTCAAAACCTAGGTCAACACCAGTGTCTGTTAGCTCACTTCGGTGAAAAATGACCAGACTGCCTTTAGGACCCTTTTCTGAGACTTTTCAGTCAAGATGACCATTTTGCCCCTAAGCATCCGAATACCCCGGGAACCACACCGGCTCTGGGTATCAAACCGGTAACCTCCTGAGAATACTTTAAAAAGTATTCTCAACCTTCCTTTACCTTTTCGGACCATTCCAAGTCAGTTTCGGCCAACCCGGTACAAAATGACCGTTTTGCCCCTAGAGGGCCGGTCTCCTTCTTCAACCACACCGACTCTGGGTATCAAACCAGTAATGTCCCGAGAACACTTTTTATAGTATTCTCAACCTTCCTTTACCTTTTCGGATCATTCCAAGTCAGTTCCGGCCAACCCGGTAAAAATGACCGTTTTGCCCCTGGGGGGCCGGTCTCCTTCAACCACACCGGCTCTGGGTATCAAACCGGTAATGTCCCGAGAACACTTTTTATAGTATTCTCAACATTCCTTTACCTTTCTGGACCATTCCGAGTCAGTTCCGGCCAACCCGGTACAAAATGACCGTTTTGCCCCTAGAGGGTCGGTCTCCTTCTTCAACCACACCGGCTCTGGGTATGAAACCGATAATGTCCCAAGAACACTTTTTATAGTATTCTCAACCTTCCTTTACCTTTCCGAATCATTCCGAGTCAGTTCCGGCAAACCCGGTACAAAATGACCATTTTGCCCCTAGTGGGCCGGTTTCCTTATCCGACCACGCCGGCTCTGGGTATGAAACCGGAAACCTCTGGGAACATTCTAAATAATGTTTCCATAACCCAAGTCTTCTTCCGGGACAGTTTGAGTCTGTCCCGGCAGTTTTTCGGGCCGGTTGACCGTTTTGCCCCTAAAGGCTCGGTCAACCTTTCCGACACATCTTACCCTCACTTTTCAAGTCAAATACCTCCAGGACACTATTTTAAGTGTTCCTGCTCCTTTCCGTCCTTCCGGGTCACTCCCGGCTCCTTCAAATCATTCCCGGACTTTTCGGAGTCACTCCTAGTGAAGCCAAGCTAAAGTTTACATGGTAGTCACTAGTACAGGCGCCTAAATCTAGTCAAAGATACATTGCTTGCCGACCTTAATTGTTTCCTAAATGGCTGGCGCCACTAGTAGTGGCGCCAAGCCAAAAAATGGCCAAGCGCCACTCCTAGTGGCGCTAGTGTATAATTTGGCCTGCCGCCATTGCAACAGGCGCCGGGTTTGTCTTCCCTCTATAAATACAGAGCCTCGTTCAACGCAAAAAAGGTCTACAAACTTAACCTAGAAATCACACAATTCGATATACAGAGTTCGAGCACCTCCAAAAACCCTAGTTTCCTTAGGTTTTCCAAACCCTAGCCTCCTATACACTCATATACTCCTCCATACACTCATACACTAGCCTTCAACCATTCTTTGAAGACTGGAAGAGCTACCATCTAAAGCTTGAAGACAATCCTTGAAGGTTGAAGAAGAAGACCGAAGACCGAAGACTGAAGACTGCACGGCGCGTAAAATAAACAAGATACAAGGTAGGCTCCCTCTTTAATTTTCCGTACTTCCCCCCCTCTCTTCTCTCTCCAACCCACTTGGGTTTTCTCTATTTTAATCCCCCATCTCTTTCGCCCCCTTTCTTTGCATGCTTGAAACAAGGGGACTCCCGGTTCATGTGTAGGATTAGACTATTGGAGGGTCACCGTGTCGGGAGATTTCTTCTAGTCTAACCAAAGACCACGTGGGTCCGGCCCCCTTGATTATGTGGTGAAGCTTTAGCCTTGTATGTTCACGACCCCCAAATTGCATTGTACATATCATAATCTTGCATCTTCCAAAAATTGTTTTCAAAGTTGTTTTTCAAAACGTTTTTAAACTTGTTTTCAAAATTGCATCCAAATCTCTTTTTCAAAAACTTGTTTTCAAAACCATAATTCTAGGCTGATTCTAGCCTTTCCATGGCTAGGGTTGCTTTAGGAAAGTGTAATATTAAAAGTGGCCTTTTGGTCTATATTTTCAAACCTTGTTTTCAAAACCACTTTCTTAAAGTGGTTCTAGTCCTCTTATGGCTAGAATCGTTTTAGGAAAGTGAGATGTTTTTTTTTTTACACCTTCTAAACTATCTCTTTTCAAAAATCTCTTCCTAAAAATCTCTTTTTCAACATACTTTCCTAAAACTCTCATTTTTCAAAATTGTTTTCAAAAACTCCCTTCCAAAATCTATTTTTCAAAACTTCCTTTTTCTACTCCTTTCCAAAAACTCTTTCTCCCCAAAATTCGCTTTCTAAAAACACTTCCTAAATTTACTTTCCTAAAAAACTCTCTCCAACAATCTCCTTCCAAAAATCTTTCTAAAAAACTCTCTTTTCCAAAATTTTCCTTCTAGAAACTCTCCTCTAGGATCTTCCTTCCAAAGTCTACGTTTCCAAAAACACACTTTCCAAAACTCCTTCTCTTTAAAATCTTTTTCCAAAAACTCTCTTTCCAAATTCACTTTCCAAAAACTGCTCTCTAGGATTTCCTTCCAAAAACTCATTTCCAAAAGCGTATTTTCCAAAAATCACTTTCTTTAGAGTACAAGTCAAGCCCTAGAGCTAACCATTAGGAAACCCTAATTTTCTTTCCAAAAACATGATTTTCAAACTTTGCCCTAAACCTAGGTTTCCAAAACCTCTAGTTTTCACATCCAAATTATTCATGTTTCCAAAACCTCTTTTTTATGTCAAAACTATAATTTTCCAAACCTAGGGTTTCTAGAATCTCCCTTTCCAAATCCTTGTCAAATCCTATCTTCCCTTTAGGAAACCAAATCCAATCCTCCGTTTTTGGAAACAAAATCAAATCTTTTCTTTTAGAAATTAAATCCAATCCCCTCCTAATCCCAAACCTTTCCTAATTCAAATCCTTCCTAAACTTTCACTTTCCTAAATCTTAAGTTTCCAAAACTTGAACATAAAAATCTTTTCTAAACTTTAAAACTCAACTTTCAAATCTTTCCTAATTCAACCCTTTCCTAATTTAACCCCGCTTTCCAAATCTTAACTCTCCAAATTCAAGTTTTCAAAATTTTCATAAACTCAAACCTTTCCTAATTTCAAGATTTTCTAAAACCCTAAAACTTTCTAAATCTTAAACTTTCTAAATCTCAAATCTTTCTAAATTCAAAACTTTCTTGATTCAAGACTTTCTTAAGTTGAAACTTTCTTAATTCAAAACATTTCTAAATTCAACACTTTCTTATTTCTAAAGCTTTCATGAAACAAAACTTTCCGATTTTCAAAACTTTCCTAATTTCAAAACTTTCCTAATTTGGAAACTTTCCTAATCTGAAAACCTTTCCTTTTTCGAAAACTTTCTAAACTCAAAAATTTCTAATTTCAAAACTTTCCTGAAACCTAAAACTTTCCTAAATTCAAAACTTTCTTAATTCAAAACTTTCCTAAAGTTGAAACATTCCAAATTCAAAGCTTTCCTAAGTTGAAACTTTCCTAATTTCAAAACTTTCCTAAATCGAACATTTCCTAAATCCAATCTTTCTTAATCTCCTAAACATTCCAAGTCAAGTCAAATCTTTCCTAAGTCTCTTCTCTTTCCTAAGTCTAGGTTTCCTAAACCTTCATCTTTCTAAAACAAGTCCAAATCTATCTTTTCAAATCAAAATCCAATCTTCTCAATTTCAATTTTCAATCTCCTCTTCCAATTTCAAATCAAACTCAATTTTCAATTCAATCTCTCAATCTTCCAATCCAATCTCTCTCTTCAAATCAATCCCTTTTCAATCGGACTCTGGTTCGAACTACGACTGACCTGATTCCCCCAAAGGGATACGTAGGCAACCTCCATAGGTGCGGTCACAATATTTTTCAAACTTTCAATTCCACCCTCATGGGTGCGGTTTTCGAAGTCTTTTCAAATCTCAAATTCCAATCAATTTTCAAAATTCCAATTTTGAAATTTCTATTTTCAAATTTCTACTTTTAATTTTCAAACTTTCCAATTTCAATCCCGTCTTTTCAAATCTATTTTCAAATTAAATCAATCGCTTTCCAAATCTATTCTCTTAACTTGCATTTGCATATCATGCATCATGTTAGTTTCTTTTCAAGCATTGTTTTTCAAAGTGGATAGGATTGAACGATAGTTAGTTGAAGACTCTCATAGGTGAATCTAGGGTGATTAGACATATAGGTACCGAAAGGGCGAGGTAGGGTGATAGCTTAGTGCGTCTTCCCTACACGTAACCAACCTCCGAACCTAGGATCACTGATTTCAAAGACCAAAAGGAGTTATTTTTCAAAAAGGGGCTAAATATTTTCCAAAAGTTGCCAAACAACCTATTTTTCGTAAAAACCCTCTCTTGAGGTGGTATTTTTCAAAATCATTTTTCAAAAACCCTAAGTGTAGTCTTTGGATCATGCTTAGTTTTTAGGTGGCCTAACTCACCTTAATCAAGTTAGGTGGCGACTCCGAATTTTTTTCAAAAGCCCTTTATTCAAATCAATTTTCAATTCAAACCTAGTCGCACTCATTCTTCTAGGAGGGTAAGTTCTAACGAGAGAGTACAATATTTTTCTCGCTTGGGTGAGTATTCCTCGAGTGCGAAAAATCTGGACGCGACAGCTGGCGACTCCGCTAGGGACTACTTAGAGGGTTAGGCCGTTAGTCATGTCTCTTTACCCTTTACGCACGTAGAGTCTTCAATTAAATTGGTTCAATCTTATTCACTTTAAATTTTGACAAACTAAATTTTCAAAATTGTTTTCAAAAAACAAACATGCATTTATTCATATTATCTTGTATTATGTTTGTCATCCACATATTGACACTTGCATCTTTGTTTTGTAAGTGCGCTTTATGTTTAAATTTTATTAACCGCTTTGCATGAATGTGATGTACAGGATGAATGGGAGTTGTTGGGCCTTTTCCTCCACTTTTAAAAATCACACACACACTGCATGTGCACTTGCATTCTGCATACTTGCATACCCTGATATGTCCTTTCTAGTTAGAAAGGGGGAAGGGTATATTGGTTGTAGGCAAGATGCTGTGTCAGTTTCTTTGCCTACGGCCTTTTGATGGTTCCCCCGCTCGGATCACCAACCGATCATGGCACCACCTCGGGGAGTGGGCCTAGGTTTGAAGATCCAGGGACCGAGCCTTTTTAGGACGCATTAGTCAACCCTCAACCTCATACTCATATAGACACCATGCATAGCCGAACCTCTGCTGGATTTAGGACACAAGCACTGTTTTCAAAATCACGGAGGAAAGGGCGACTGCTCTTACTTTCATTTATACCTGTTGTTATGATGCTTGTATTTATACTGCTATAATGCCTGTCTAACTGTTCATGCATGCATGTTTACTTTAATTGTACCTTCTCTCTTTATACTTTTTGCATATTCATGTTCATGCATTCGATATCCCATGTCAAGACAAGAGTTCCAAGTAACTCAAGTCACTGCATTCTCATGCATATGATCAACCCATTGAGAGTGACACCAACGTCACTCTCCCTTGCATTAAACCTACCCAAACCCTAAGGGTTCCCGCGTAACCCTAAAGACTCATTGCATGCATTTCGATTCATTCCATAAGAGGGGCCCCAATCCCTTTATGCTCACGAAGATAGGGTTGCCGAGAAGACAAGGGGCAATCAATCAACAAGGTCTCTCAGCGACCTCCCAACATCAAATCCAAGGAAGGCGAATCCGAAGACTCAAGAGTAGTTTAGGGTTTCCTTTTGTAAAAGTAGATAGGTGGAAGTCCAAAGGAAAATGTTCCCCCTCCCCCTATTAAAATGTACTTCAATTCTTTTCTATTTCAAACCCATAATTTAATGTACTTCTTTATTTTTATGAATGAATGCATGAATGGCTAAAGGTTCCCAGCTGATGATAAGGCATCTGCATACAAGGGCAAATCCCCTATCTCTAAAAGTGAGCCAATACATCATTGTATAGTCTCCCCTCTGAGTAGGGCCACCTCTAGGACATGCATTGCATAAAAATTTTCAAATCAAGGCACTAACTTCTCTTTTGTTTCTTGTCTTCTATCTTTCCCTTCCTCATCTCCAACTACTAAGGGAACCGAAGACAGAAGCAAGATAAGAAGGGGGTTTCCTCAACCATCTATTTATGATTATCCTACTGCTCACGTGTTCACTTTTAATATGCTCATACACCCATATCCATTCCAAGACAAGAGTTCCAAGAAACTCAAGTCATTTCATTTTCATGCATTTAATCAACCGTAGAGAGAAAGGAGCAATCCAATCTCATGTTAATCAAACCTATCAAAACTCCTAAGGGTTCTTAAACCCTAAGGTTCATGGCATGCATAGAACCATATCTCGAGAGAGGCCCAAATCTCTCTCAGTCCATGGAGGTGGGATTGCCCAAATAAAGAAACATCAACCGGCTCACGCCGAAGAGGTATTGTATTGCATAAGGGGGCAAAACCCCACCTCCCAAATGGACTTATCATCATGCTTAGATTCCCTCAAAGAAGGGACCTCCATAGGACATGCATCGCATAGAACTTCCAACTTCACATACTGACTACATTCTGTTTTTCTTTTTCTTTTGTAGGTCAGAGAGCACGATTGAATTCATGGAATCCCTCTAGCACCTCACCAGATTCAAACTCATGGAAGGATAAGCCTAGTTGTTAGAAGAGGCCGAACCTACATTAGGGAGCAATAAGAACTAACCGTTCATCAACAAGACGTTACCTCCACACCATGCCGCAACAACCACCGTCCATGCAAAAGGAGGCTTCACCTATCAGACCCATGCATTGCTATCAAGAATCTCTTAACTTCCGAATGCCTGCTAAACACTGCAAAAGATCTGTCAATTAGCCCTCCGTCGTTTGGTGATACACTCAGAGAATGAAATACCAAAGCAGTCGACACAGTTTCAAGACCTTGTCATGGGTTCTCATAAAGAGATCCACAAGAAGCGGGAGATTTTTACAAAATTCATCTATTTTCTTTTGATCTTTCTATTCATCGCATATCTTCTTTGAATAAACATTGCATGCCATGTAATCATGTTTTTTAAATAGGTAGTTCCCAGTTTATTCTCTTTGTTTCATACCCTTATGGACGATTGTCACACTTAGGGATTCTTCCCCATTTGGTAAATAACTCAACTTAAAGGATGGGATAGCATAGGCCACCCATTTAAAAGGGGTTAAGACCTTTGAGAGACAAAGCGAGAGTGAGAGATAGGAGGAAGGCAATCTTAACAAAGAAGTGCGAATTCTATTGAAAAAGCGACACTTACATGATATCCTGGCTAGGCGATGGGTAGCCGAGTCCCCAAAATGATGAGAAGCCATTGTTCTATTTATCCTAAATAAACACTACCCTTTGCTCAGCCCACTAGAGCTGTGACTAATTTTTATTCAGATGTCCCCAAACCAATAACCATCCCCCACACCGGGGTAAGCACATAGTAGTTGATTCGATAGAATATGTAGGGATTCACTAGCCGAAACACATCATCCCTAGAAATGTTGTCTAAATTTTATACAAAGGCTTTATGGACTAAGCAATTCAATTTGAAATGATTAGAGGCCCTCAATTCTATTACCATACACAAAAATATTCCCTTTGCTTAAACCACTAGTGCCTCACAAGAAGCGGAAGTTTTCTTTTTGTTAACCCCGATCCGAAACCATCCCCCCACATTGGGGCAGTCAGGAAGTAGAAGATCTAGCAGAGAACGTCATCAATCATCAAGCTGAAGTAACGTGAAGGCTCTATGGATCAAGCAATCTTGTTCAAAATGAAGAAAGGCCTTCATTTCATTTCCCATACAGTTTAAAAGCAACCTTTGTCAAACCTATTGAGCCGGTTACCTTTCCTTTCAGAAAACACCCCAACCTAAGGATCACCATCCATAATGAGTTAAATCGAAATGCTAAGGAAATGATCTGAGAGAAAAAGAAGTTATAGAAATGTTTGTCTCGTCAAAAGCAATAAGAAAAAAAAAAAAAGAAAGAAAAGAAGCACATCAGAGGAAAGACTGAAAAAGAACCATGTTGTGCTATAAAGCTAGAGGCCAAAAAAAAAAAAATCTATCTAAAGAAAGGCCTGAAGAAAACCATGATTTAGTCATCTTCAAAAGCATAATAAGAAAATCAAATGAGAAGGGAGTCATGTTTCCCTCAAAAAGCACATGGAAAGGGTGAAAGAAAAGAGTCGTTTTCACCGTGAGAAATATATGGTCAAAAGCAAGAAGGAAATCTAAAGGTGATCCTAGGTTACAAAGAAACCCAGTAGAAGAAATAGGTTCGAGCCTTTACCCTTTCTTGTTAAACCCTAACCTATAGCCTACATTACAACCCTACTAAAGTCCACTCTGATTGAGAAGGATTGCTTGATCTAAATGAGCCAAATATGTTTCTGAAGCTAGAGGAGGATATTAGGGGATGAAACCCTACTTGAAGACCAACCAAGGATGGTGCGGATCTAAACCCTACTGGAAGCAACGTCCAATTTGAGCCTACATATCCCGTTCATTCATAAACCCCTTAACCTAGCCTACGTTATGGTCCAAATTAAAGTCCTCTCTGATCAAAGAGAATTGCTTAGTCCAAATAAGCCTGAACAATACTAAGACAAGTAGGGTGAGAAAGGAGAATTGCAAGAGAATGCAAGGGGCAATCTCATGCTCCAAGATGTGCTCAGATGGTTTTGGTTTAAACAACCCACTAAAAGAGGATCTTTGAGCCTAAATATCCCTTCGCTTCTTACAACCCCTAAACCCAGCCTGCATTATGGTCCTAAAAGAAGTCTTCTTGGATTGAGGGCTTAGCTATTTATCGCTCTGCAAAGGGCATGCGAGTTGTAGCTCGAGCCATGGTGGCATTTTGGAGATTTGAGAGAGAAAACCAAGTGAGATCAAAAAAATCCCAAACAGTAACCCGGTAGAAAGTAGGGGTTTAGAATAGTAAACCAAAAGGTCGAGATCCCTGAAGAATGGTGCAAATGCTATCACACCCTGATGAGAATGGGACAAAATTAAATGGGATAGAATCTTAGAAAGTAACAGAATCTTGAGAGTATGGGCCCAAGGGGCAATCCTGGGGTTTTCTTTGTAAATAGTTTATATACAAGTAGTACTAATGCATCCATGACATGTATAACATGTAAATCCATTTAGATTCCTGCAAGGTTTGTATCTATTCATGCATTCAACTGTATTCCTGTATGAACTTGTTCATTTGTAAGAAAGTAGGTCATGCATTTAATTCAATTTTTATATAAATCTATGCATTTATCATAAAAAAAAAAAAAGGGGGACAATGCATTTAATTCTATTTCTGTATGTGCATTGTTCAAAAATATAACATGCATTCATTTTCACTTCTGTGTGAACCTGTGCATTCATAAAAAAAAGTAAGATATGCATTTGATTCAATTCTTATATAAACATGTGCATTCATAAAACATAGATCATACATTTAATTCCACGGGCAATCATCATAAAAAATAATGACAACCCTTACTGGGGCATTTTTTTTAAACTGTTTTTGCATAAAAACTCACTCTTTGTCTTTTTGTCTCTCTCAAATAGGAAATAATGAACAAGGCAAAACATAAAAAGGAGCTAAAGCCACCTCTCAGATATCTCCAGTACCGGCTCACACCTTAGAAAGCTCAGATTCTCATGACTGACAAGAAACAGAAAATGGGGCAATGACCCACCCTCGACCTCCCCAATCAAACGACTTCCAAAGAAGGGAAGTAAAGCTGGAATAATGAAGCACATCCCCAACAATGAGCATGGACCCCTGGCTAGAGTCTGGTAAGGCTCACGAAGGTCTCTCCCACAACCATAGGAGCATGGAAATGCCCCTCACGAATCTTGACAATCAGTGCATATAATCGACAGTCGACCAAGTCATTCCCCCTTGGTGGAAGCATCAACAAGTTTAGGAGACGTAGAGCTAGGGCTACCATGGAGAAATGGACCAATCTTGAGAAGTTTGTCAATCCCCCGAATGAGCTCTCCTAGGCGTTGCAAACTTAGATTGTGGGAACAAGAGCTTCACTGGGACATGAGGAAACTAGGGGCAAGAGATCAAAAGAAAAGACTGCACACAAAATCCAAGCTAAGACAAGACAACTATGATGTAGCCAGAAGGAAAAATAGGTCCCATCATGTCAGCCAAATCTTCTTGAAGTCCTAGGAGAAAGCCATTAGTTATGGGGAGTAGGGGCAGTCTCACATTCCCCAACAAAGACGGGTAAGGTGGCCAAATGGGAACCACTGTTAGAAAGCAAGCTACACCAACAGGAGAGAAGCCATGCAACCAAAGGACCAGCAAAAATGTCTAGCTCATCTGAAGGATGCCCATTATACCAAACCCTTAGTCAGCTCAAAATAGCGTCGGCCATCTGAAAAGCCAAAAGGGGAAAACCTCGATGTCCATCTCATCCTCGAGGGTTGGCTCAACTAGAGGGAAGGGGTCTACTAGAGGCCTACTCCCCCCTCCCACCCTGGCTAGAAGGTACTCGATTGGCAGAGTGCTGATTACCCCTAGAGCGGCTGGAGCTGCCAACAAGAATCTATTCGGGCCATCTTCCCAAAGCAGTGACTCTTCTCAGAACCCTCATCACTTGCGCCCGCCATCCTTAAAGGTAAGTCAAGGTAAGAGGTATTAGAATTTGATATATGCAGTTCAAAAGATAAAGAAATAAAAGCAACAAAGAAATAATAATGATAATAACCAAAGGTGAAACATAAAATAAAAATGAAGGACACAACTTCCATATACATCCTATTCAGACCAACCTAAAAGTTTCTTAAACTTTTCATTCAAAGTTTCTTTTCTAAAGTCAACTATCAAAGGTTCCTTAAAAATTTTTTAAAAAGTTTCCTGACTTTTTCTCTTCAAAAGGTTCTTTCTCAAAAATCAGTTTCCCAATGGTTTCTTATTATTATCCTCCAAAAGTTTTCAAAAATTCTTTCTTCTAAAATTTCCTTTCCAAAGTTAGTTTTCAAAAGGTTTTCTAATTTTGTTTTTCAAAAGTTCTTTTTCAAAATCACTTTTTAAAATCAAATTCTACTTCGAAAATCAGGGTCAAAAATCATTTTCAAAATCGTGTCCAAAATTTTTTCAATCCATCTCCAAGTTTTTCTGATTTAGTTCTTCAAGAAAATCTCTTTTCCAAATCTTGGCCCCCCCAAACTTTTCTTTCAAAAGAGTCTTAGACAAAATAAATCCTTAAAAATTTTCAAGGTTTCACTCAAAAAATTCTTCCTTCCAAAATTTCTGTCAAGTTCTGAAGTTTTCTATCCTAAATCTTTGTCAATCTCAAAAATTTTCAAATCCGAAAGAATTCTTAAATTCTTACTTCCAAAATGTCTCCTAAAATGCTATTTTCCAAAATCTTTCTATGTTTTCTGTCCAACAAGATTTCAAAACTCCAGTCTTAGGTCAAAATGAATTCCCTCCAAATTCTGGGCAACTTTTCCCCCTTTACATCCAAAACTCGTTTTCGAAGGCCTTTTTGGCCCGTTATCCGTTTTTGACCCCCGTTGTCGAAGAATTTCTAGCGTCCGTCCCTCCGACTGCCTCGCGGTCAACATGGGACTCTTACTCTTATCGTTTTCTGTCTTTGACAAGCAAAGACAGAAAAAGAGGGGCAGCTATAAGCACCCCATTTTTGACCGCTCGGCAATCTACACTCCGTCCAGACTTGTTTTCAAGTCATTTTGGGCATATTCCTATCGAATCCAATTCTCTAGTTTCAAATTCCGTCTTTTCATCGCTTTGCGGGCCTGTCAAGCCCAAATAGAGGCAAAATGACCAAAATGCCCTTAGCGGCATTTTCCTTTCTTATTCCAATTCCAATCCCTCTCTCGAGACAGTTTATTCCTCGAGACGGTCCGAGTACCAAAACTACTCACCAAACCGTTAGAGTAGCGGAAATACTCACCAAACCGTTAGAGTAGCGGAAATACTCACAAAACCGTTAGAGTGGCGGAAACACTCACAATCTAGGCACGTCTTTTCGGAGACGGTAAGACCCCTTTCCAATCCCTCTCTCGAGACAGTTTATTCCTCGAGACGATTCAAGTAGCAAAACTACTCACAAAACCGTTAGAGTAGTGAAAATATTCACAGAACCGTTAGAGTAGCGGAAATACTCACAGAACCGTTAGAGTAGCGGAAGTACTCACAAAACCGTTAGAGTAGCGGAAATACTCACAGAACCGTTAGACTGGCGGAAACACTCACAAAACCGTTAGAGTCGCGGAAATACTCACAGAACCGTTAGAGTGGTGGAAACACTCACAGATCCGTTAGAGTAGCGGAAATACTCACAGAGCCGTTAGAGTAGCGGAAATACTCAACCCCGTCCGAGTAGCGGAAATACTCAATCCCGTCCGAGTAGCGAAAATACTCACACCGTGAGAGTGGCAAAAGCACTCAAAACCCAGGTCAACACCAGTGTTTGTTAGCTCAGTTCGGTGAAAAATGACCAGAATGCCTTTAGGACCCTTTTTCGAGACTTTTCAGTCACGATGACCATTTTGCCCCTAAGCATCCGAATGCCCCGGGAACCACACCGGCTCTGGGTATCAAACCGGTAACCTCCTAAGAATACTTTTTATAGCATTTTCAACCTTCCTTTACTTTTCCGGACCATTCCGAGTCAGTTTCGGCCAACCCGGTACAAAATGACCGTTTTGCCCCTAGAGGGCCGGTCTCCTTCTTCGACCACACCGGCTCTGGGTATCAAACCGGTAATGTCCCGAGAATACTTTTTATAGTATTCTCAACCTTCCTTTACCTTTCCGGACCATTCCGAGTCAGTTCCGGCCAACCCAGTACAAAATGACCGTTTTGCCCCTAGAGGGTCGGTCTCCTTCTTCAACCACACCGGCTCTGGGTATCAAACCGGTAATGTCCCGAGAACACTTTTTATAGTATTCTCAACCTTCCTTTACCTTTTCGGATCATTCCGAGTCAGTTCCGGCCAACCCGGTAAAAATGGCCGTTTTGCCCCTGGAGGGCCGGTCTCCTTCAACCACACCGGCTCTGGGTATCAAACCGGTAATGTCCCGAGAACACTTTTTATAGTATTCTCAACCTTCCTTTACCTTTCCGAATCATTCCGAGTCAGTTCCGGCAAACCCGGTACAAAATGAACATTTTGCCCCTGGTGGGCCGGTTTCCTTTTCCGACCACGCCGGCACTGGGTATCAAACCGGCAACCTCTGGGAACGTTCTAAATAATGTTTCCAGAACCCAAGTCTTCTTCCGGGACAATTTGAGTCTGTCCCAGCAGTTTTCTGGGCCGGTTGACCGTTTTGCCCCTAAAGGCTCGGTCAACCTTTCCGACACATCTTATCCTCACTTTTCAAGTCAAATACCTCCAGCACACTATTTTAAGTGTTCCTGCTCCTTTTCGGCTTTCCGGGTCACTTCCGACCCCTTCAAATCATTCCCGGACTTTCCGGAGTCACTTCTAGTGAAGCCAGGCTAAAGTTTACATGGTAGTCACTACTACAGGCGCCCAAATCTAGTCAAAGATACGTTGCTTGCCGACCTTAATTGTTTCCTAAATGGCTGGCGCCACTATTAGTGGTGCCAAGCCAAAAAATGGCCTGGCGCCACTCCTAGTGGCGCTAGTGTATAATTTGGCCTGCCGCCACTGCAACAGGCGCCAGGTTTGTCTTCCCTCTATAAATACAGAGCCTCGTTCAACGTAAAAAGGGTCTGCAAACTTAACCTAGAAATCACACAATTCAATATACAGAGTTCGAGCACCTCCGAAAACCCTAGTTTCCTTAGGTTTTCCAAACCCTAGCCTCCTATACACTCATATACTCCTCCATACACTCATACACTAGCCTTCAACCATTCTTTGAAGACTTGAAGAGCTGCCATCTAAAGTTTGAAGACAATCCTTGAAGGTTGAAAACGAAGACCGAAGACCGAAGACTGCACGGCGCGCAAAATAAACAAGATACAAGGTAGGCTCCCTCTTTAATTTTCCGTACTTCCCCCCCTCTCTTCTCTCTCCAACCCACTTGGGTTTTCTCTATTTTAATCCCCCATCTCTTTCCCCCCCTTTCTTTGCATGCTTGAAACAAGGAGACTCCCGGTCCATGTGTAGGATTAGACTATTGGAGGGTCACCGTGTCGGGGGCTTTCTTCTAGTCTAATCAAAGACCACGTGGGTCCGGCCCCCTTGATTATGTGGTGAAGCCTTAGCCTTGTATGTTCACGACCCCCAAATTGCATTGTGCATATCATAGTCTTGCATCTTCCAAAAACCGTTTTCAAAGTTGTTTTTCAAAACGTTTTTAAACTTGTTTTCAAAATTGCATCCAAATCTCTTTTTCAAAAACTTGTTTTCAAAACTACAATTCTAGGGTGATTCTAGCCTTTCCATGGCTAGGGTTGCTTTAGGAAAGTGTTATATTAAAAGTGGCCTTTTGGTCTATATTTTCAAAACCTTGTTTTCAAAACCACTTTCTTAAAGTGGTTCTAGTCCTCTTATGACTAGAATTGTTTTAGGAAAGTGAGATGTTTTTTTTTTACACCTTCTAAACTCTCTCTTTTCAAAAATCTCTTCCTAAAAATCTCTTTTTCAACATACTTTCCTAAAACTCTCCTTTTTCAAAATTGTTTTCAAAAACTCCCTTCCAAAATATATTTTTCAAAACTTCCTTTTTCTACTCCTTTCCAAAAACTCTTTCTCCCCAAAATTCGCTTTCTAAAAACACTTCCTAAATTTACTTTCCTAAAAAACTCTCTCCAACAATCTCCTTCCAAAAATCTTTCTAAAAAACTCTCTTTTCCAAAATTTTCCTTCTAGAAACTCTCCTCTAGGATCTTCCTTCCAAAGTCTACGTTTCCAAAAAACACACTTTCCAAAACTCATTCTCTTTAAAATCTTTTTCCAAAAACTCTCTTTCCAAATTCACTTTCCAAAAACTCCTCCCTAGGATTTCCTTCCAAAAACTCGTTTCCAAAAGCGTATTTTCCAAAAATCACTTTCTTTAGAGTACAAGTCAAGCCCTAGAGCTAACCATTAGGAAACCCTAATTTTCTTTCCAAAAACATGATTTTCAAACTTTGCCCCAAACCTAGGTTTCCAAAACCTCTAGTTTTCACATCCAAATTATTCATGTTTCCAAAACCTCTTTTTTATGTCAAAACTATAATTTTCCAAACCTAGGGTTTCTAGAATCTCCCTTTCCAAATCCTTGTCAAATCCTATCTTCCCTTTAGGAAACCAAATCCAATCCTCCGTTTTTGGAAACAAAATCAAATCTTTTCTTTTAGAAATTAAATCCAATCCCCTCCTAATCCCAAACCTTTCCTAATTCAAATCCTTCCTAAACTTTCACTTTCCTAAATCTTAAGTTTCCAAAACTTGAACATAAAAATCTTTTCTAAACTTTAAAACTCAACTTTCAAATCTTTCCTAATTCAACCCTTTCCTAATTTAACCCCGCTTTCCAAATCTTAACTCTCCAAATTCAAGTTTTCAAAATTTTCATAAACTCAAACCTTTCCTAATTTCAAGATTTTCTAAAACCCTAAAACTTTCTAAATCTTAAACTTTCTAAATCTCAAATCTTTCTAAATTCAAAACTTTCTTGATTCAAGACTTTCTTAAGTTGAAACTTTCTTAATTCAAAACATTTCTAAATTCAACACTTTCTTATTTCTAAAGCTTTCATGAAACAAAACTTTCCGATTTTCAAAACTTTCCTAATTTCAAAACTTTCCTAATTTGGAAACTTTCCTAATCTGAAAACCTTTCCTTTTTCGAAAACTTTCTAAACTCAAAAATTTCTAATTTCAAAACTTTCCTGAAACCTAAAACTTTCCTAAATTCAAAACTTTCTTAATTCAAAACTTTCCTAAAGTTGAAACATTCCAAATTCAAAGCTTTCCTAAGTTGAAACTTTCCTAATTTCAAAACTTTCCTAAATCGAACATTTCCTAAATCCAATCTTTCTTAATCTCCTAAACATTCCAAGTCAAGTCAAATCTTTCCTAAGTCTCTTCTCTTTCCTAAGTCTAGGTTTCCTAAACCTTCATCTTTCTAAAACAAGTCCAAATCTATCTTTTCAAATCAAAATCCAATCTTCTCAATTTCAATTTTCAATCTCCTCTTCCAATTTCAAATCAAACTCAATTTTCAATTCAATCTCTCAATCTTCCAATCCAATCTCTCTCTTCAAATCAATCCCTTTTCAATCGGACTCTGGTTCGAACTACGACTGACCTGATTCCCCCAAAGGGATACGTAGGCAACCTCCATAGGTGCGGTCACAATATTTTTCAAACTTTCAATTCCACCCTCATGGGTGCGGTTTTCGAAGTCTTTTCAAATCTCAAATTCCAATCAATTTTCAAAATTCCAATTTTGAAATTTCTATTTTCAAATTTCTACTTTTAATTTTCAAACTTTCCAATTTCAATCCCGTCTTTTCAAATCTATTTTCAAATTAAATCAATCGCTTTCCAAATCTATTCTCTTAACTTGCATTTGCATATCATGCATCATGTTAGTTTCTTTTCAAGCATTGTTTTTCAAAGTGGATAGGATTGAACGATAGTTAGTTGAAGACTCTCATAGGTGAATCTAGGGTGATTAGACATATAGGTACCGAAAGGGCGAGGTAGGGTGATAGCTTAGTGCGTCTTCCCTACACGTAACCAACCTCCGAACCTAGGATCACTGATTTCAAAGACCAAAAGGAGTTATTTTTCAAAAAGGGGCTAAATATTTTCCAAAAGTTGCCAAACAACCTATTTTTCGTAAAAACCCTCTCTTGAGGTGGTATTTTTCAAAATCATTTTTCAAAAACCCTAAGTGTAGTCTTTGGATCATGCTTAGTTTTTAGGTGGCCTAACTCACCTTAATCAAGTTAGGTGGCGACTCCGAATTTTTTTCAAAAGCCCTTTATTCAAATCAATTTTCAATTCAAACCTAGTCGCACTCATTCTTCTAGGAGGGTAAGTTCTAACGAGAGAGTACAATATTTTTCTCGCTTGGGTGAGTATTCCTCGAGTGCGAAAAATCTGGACGCGACAGCTGGCGACTCCGCTAGGGACTACTTAGAGGGTTAGGCCGTTAGTCATGTCTCTTTACCCTTTACGCACGTAGAGTCTTCAATTAAATTGGTTCAATCTTATTCACTTTAAATTTTGACAAACTAAATTTTCAAAATTGTTTTCAAAAAACAAACATGCATTTATTCATATTATCTTGTATTATGTTTGTCATCCACATATTGACACTTGCATCTTTGTTTTGTAAGTGCGCTTTATGTTTAAATTTTATTAACCGCTTTGCATGAATGTGATGTACAGGATGAATGGGAGTTGTTGGGCCTTTTCCTCCACTTTTAAAAATCACACACACACTGCATGTGCACTTGCATTCTGCATACTTGCATACCCTGATATGTCCTTTCTAGTTAGAAAGGGGGAAGGGTATATTGGTTGTAGGCAAGATGCTGTGTCAGTTTCTTTGCCTACGGCCTTTTGATGGTTCCCCCGCTCGGATCACCAACCGATCATGGCACCACCTCGGGGAGTGGGCCTAGGTTTGAAGATCCAGGGACCGAGCCTTTTTAGGACGCATTAGTCAACCCTCAACCTCATACTCATATAGACACCATGCATAGCCGAACCTCTGCTGGATTTAGGACACAAGCACTGTTTTCAAAATCACGGAGGAAAGGGCGACTGCTCTTACTTTCATTTATACCTGTTGTTATGATGCTTGTATTTATACTGCTATAATGCCTGTCTAACTGTTCATGCATGCATGTTTACTTTAATTGTACCTTCTCTCTTTATACTTTTTGCATATTCATGTTCATGCATTCGATATCCCATGTCAAGACAAGAGTTCCAAGTAACTCAAGTCACTGCATTCTCATGCATATGATCAACCCATTGAGAGTGACACCAACGTCACTCTCCCTTGCATTAAACCTACCCAAACCCTAAGGGTTCCCGCGTAACCCTAAAGACTCATTGCATGCATTTCGATTCATTCCATAAGAGGGGCCCCAATCCCTTTATGCTCACGAAGATAGGGTTGCCGAGAAGACAAGGGGCAATCAATCAACAAGGTCTCTCAGCGACCTCCCAACATCAAATCCAAGGAAGGCGAATCCGAAGACTCAAGAGTAGTTTAGGGTTTCCTTTTGTAAAAGTAGATAGGTGGAAGTCCAAAGGAAAATGTTCCCCCTCCCCCTATTAAAATGTACTTCAATTCTTTTCTATTTCAAACCCATAATTTAATGTACTTCTTTATTTTTATGAATGAATGCATGAATGGCTAAAGGTTCCCAGCTGATGATAAGGCATCTGCATACAAGGGCAAATCCCCTATCTCTAAAAGTGAGCCAATACATCATTGTATAGTCTCCCCTCTGAGTAGGGCCCACCTCTAGGACATGCATTGCATAAAAATTTTCAAATCAAGGCACTAACTTCTCTTTTGTTTCTTGTCTTCTATCTTTCCCTTCCTCATCTCCAACTACTAAGGGAACCGAAGACAGAAGCAAGATAAGAAGGGGGTTTCCTCAACCATCTATTTATGATTATCCTACTGCTCACGTGTTCACTTTTAATATGCTCATACACCCATATCCATTCCAAGACAAGAGTTCCAAGAAACTCAAGTCATTTCATTTTCATGCATTTAATCAACCGTAGAGAGAAAGGAGCAATCCAATCTCATGTTAATCAAACCTATCAAAACTCCTAAGGGTTCTTAAACCCTAAGGTTCATGGCATGCATAGAACCATATCTCGAGAGAGGCCCAAATCTCTCTCAGTCCATGGAGGTGGGATTGCCCAAATAAAGAAACATCAACCGGCTCACGCCGAAGAGGTATTGTATTGCATAATAGGGGCAAAACCCCACCTCCCAAATGGACTTATCATCATGCTTAGATTCCCTCAAAGAAGGGACCTCCATAGGACATGCATCGCATAGAACTTCCAACTTCACATACTGACTACATTCTGTTTTTCTTTTTCTTTTGTAGGTCAGAGAGCACGATTGAATTCATGGAATCCCTCTAGCACCTCACCAGATTCAAACTCATGGAAGGATAAGCCTAGTTGTTAGAAGAGGCCGAACCTACATTAGGGAGCAATAAGAACTAACCGTTCATCAACAAGACGTTACCTCCACACCATGCCGCAACAACCACCGTCCATGCAAAAGGAGGCTTCACCTATCAGACCCATGCATTGCTATCAAGAATCTCTTAACTTCCGAATGCCTGCTAAACACTGCAAAAGATCTGTCAATTAGCCCTCCGTCGTTTGGTGATACACTCAGAGAATGAAATACCAAAGCAGTCGACACAGTTTCAAGACCTTGTCATGGGTTCTCATAAAGAGATCCACAAGAAGCGGGAGATTTTTACAAAATTCATCTATTTTCTTTTGATCTTTCTATTCATCGCATATCTTCTTTGAATAAACATTGCATGCCATGTAATCATGTTTTTTAAATAGGTAGTTCCCAGTTTATTCTCTTTGTTTCATACCCTTATGGACGATTGTCACACTTAGGGATTCTTCCCCATTTGGTAAATAACTCAACTTAAAGGATGGGATAGCATAGGCCACCCATTTAAAAGGGGTTAAGACCTTTGAGAGACAAAGCGAGAGTGAGAGATAGGAGGAAGGCAATCTTAACAAAGAAGTGCGAATTCTATTGAAAAAGCGACACTTACATGATATCCTGGCTAGGCGATGGGTAGCCGAGTCCCCAAAATGATGAGAAGCCATTGTTCTATTTATCCTAAATAAACACTACCCTTTGCTCAGCCCACTAGAGCTGTGACTAATTTTTATTCAGATGTCCCCAAACCAATAACCATCCCCCACACCGGGGTAAGCACATAGTAGTTGATTCGATAGAATATGTAGGGATTCACTAGCCGAAACACATCATCCCTAGAAATGTTGTCTAAATTTTATACAAAGGCTTTATGGACTAAGCAATTCAATTTGAAATGATTAGAGGCCCTCAATTCTATTACCATACACAAAAATATTCCCTTTGCTTAAACCACTAGTGCCTCACAAGAAGCGGAAGTTTTCTTTTTGTTAACCCCGATCCGAAACCATCCCCCCACATTGGGGCAGTCAGGAAGTAGAAGATCTAGCAGAGAACGTCATCAATCATCAAGCTGAAGTAACGTGAAGGCTCTATGGATCAAGCAATCTTGTTCAAAATGAAGAAAGGCCTTCATTTCATTTCCCATACAGTTTAAAAGCAACCTTTGTCAAACCTATTGAGCCGGTTACCTTTCCTTTCAGAAAACACCCCAACCTAAGGATCACCATCCATAATGAGTTAAATCGAAATGCTAAGGAAATGATCTGAGAGAAAGAAGTTATAGAAATGTTTGTCTCGTCAAAAGCAATAAGAAAAAAAAAAAAGAAAGAAAAGAAGCACATCAGAGGAAAGACTGAAAAAGAACCATGTTGTGCTATAAAGCTAGAGGCCAAAAAAAAAAAAAAAAATCTATCTAAAGAAAGGCCTGAAGAAAACCATGATTTAGTCATCTTCAAAAGCATAATAAGAAAATCAAATGAGAAGGGAGTCATGTTTCCCTCAAAAAGCACATGGAAAGGGTGAAAGAAAAGAGTCGTTTTCACCGTGAGAAATATATGGTCAAAAGCAAGAAGGAAATCTAAAGGTGATCCTAGGTTACAAAGAAACCCAGTAGAAGAAATAGGTTCGAGCCTTTACCCTTTCTTGTTAAACCCTAACCTATAGCCTACATTACAACCCTACTAAAGTCCACTCTGATTGAGAAGGATTGCTTGATCTAAATGAGCCAAATATGTTTCTGAAGCTAGAGGAGGATATTAGGGGATGAAACCCTACTTGAAGACCAACCAAGGATGGTGCGGATCTAAACCCTACTGGAAGCAACGTCCAATTTGAGCCTACATATCCCGTTCATTCATAAACCCCTTAACCTAGCCTACGTTATGGTCCAAATTAAAGTCCTCTCTGATCAAAGAGAATTGCTTAGTCCAAATAAGCCTGAACAATACTAAGACAAGTAGGGTGAGAAAGGAGAATTGCAAGAGAATGCAAGGGGCAATCTCATGCTCCAAGATGTGCTCAGATGGTTTTGGTTTAAACAACCCACTAAAAGAGGATCTTTGAGCCTAAATATCCCTTCGCTTCTTACAACCCCTAAACCCAGCCTGCATTATGGTCCTAAAAGAAGTCTTCTTGGATTGAGGGCTTAGCTATTTATCGCTCTGCAAAGGGCATGCGAGTTGTAGCTCGAGCCATGGTGGCATTTTGGAGATTTGAGAGAGAAAACCAAGTGAGATCAAAAAAATCCCAAACAGTAACCCGGTAGAAAGTAGGGGTAGAATAGTAAACCAAAAGGTCGAGATCCCTGAAGAATGGTGCAAATGCTATCACACCCTGATGAGAATGGGACAAAATTAAATGGGATAGAATCTTAGAAAGTAACAGAATCTTGAGAGTATGGGCCCAAGGGGCAATCCTGGGGTTTTCTTTGTAAATAGTTTATATACAAGTAGTACTAATGCATCCATGACATGTATAACATGTAAATCCATTTAGATTCCTGCAAGGTTTGTATCTATTCATGCATTCAACTGTATTCCTGTATGAACTTGTTCATTTGTAAGAAAGTAGGTCATGCATTTAATTCAATTTTTATATAAATCTATGCATTTATCATAAAAAAAAAAAGGGGGACAGTGCATTTAATTCTATTTCTGTATGTGCATTGTTCAAAAATATAACATGCATTCATTTTCACTTCTGTGTGAACCTGTGCATTCATAAAAAAAAGTAAGATATGCATTTGATTCAATTCTTATATAAAACATGTGCATTCATAAAACATAGATCATACATTTAATTCCACGGGCAATCATCATAAAAAATAATGACAACCCTTACTGGGGCATTTTTTTTTTAAACTGTTTTTGCATAAAAACTCACTCTTTGTCTTTTTGTCTCTCTCAAATAGGAAATAATGAACAAGGCAAAACATAAAAAGGAGCTAAAGCCACCTCTCAGATATCTCCAGTACCGGCTCACACCTTAGAAAGCTCAGATTCTCATGACTGACAAGAAACAGAAAATGGGGCAATGACCCACCCTCGACCTCCCCAATCAAACGACTTCCAAAGAAGGGAAGTAAAGCTGGAATAATGAAGCACATCCCCAACAATGAGCATGGACCCCTGGCTAGAGTCTGGTAAGGCTCACGAAGGTCTCTCCCACAACCATAGGAGCATGGAAATGCCCCTCACGAATCTTGACAATCAGTGCATATAATCGACAGTCGACCAAGTCATTCCCCCTTGGTGGAAGCATCAACAAGTTTAGGAGACGTAGAGCTAGGGCTACCATGGAGAAATGGACCAATCTTGAGAAGTTTGTCAATCCCCCGAATGAGCTCTCCTAGGCGTTGCAAACTTAGATTGTGGGAACAAGAGCTTCACTGGGACATGAGGAAACTAGGGGCAAGAGATCAAAAGAAAAGACTGCACACAAAATCCAAGCTAAGACAAGACAACTATGATGTAGCCAGAAGGAAAAATAGGTCCCATCATGTCAGCCAAATCTTCTTGAAGTCCTAGGAGAAAGCCATTAGTTATGGGGAGTAGGGGCAGTCTCACATTCCCCAACAAAGACGGGTAAGGTGGCCAAATGGGAACCACTGTTAGAAAGCAAGCTACACCAACAGGAGAGAAGCCATGCAACCAAAGGACCAGCAAAAATGTCTAGCTCATCTGAAGGATGCCCATTATACCAAACCCTTAGTCAGCTCAAAATAGCGTCGGCCATCTGAAAAGCCAAAAGGGGAAAACCTCGATGTCCATCTCATCCTCGAGGGTTGGCTCAACTAGAGGGAAGGGGGTCTACTAGAGGCCTACTCCCCCCTCCCACCCTGGCTAGAAGGTACTCGATTGGCAGAGTGCTGATTACCCCTAGAGCGGCTGGAGCTGCCAACAAGAATCTATTCGGGCCATCTTCCCAAAGCAGTGACTCTTCTCAGAACCCTCATCACTTGCGCCCGCCATCCTTAAAGGTAAGTCAAGGTAAGAGGTATTAGAATTTGATATATGCAGTTCAAAAGATAAAGAAATAAAAGCAACAAAGAAATAATAATGATAATAACCAAAGGTGAAACATAAAATAAAAATGAAGGACACAACTTCCATATACATCCTATTCAGACCAACCTAAAAGTTTCTTAAACTTTTCATTCAAAGTTTCTTTTCTAAAGTCAACTATCAAAGGTTCCTTAAAAATTTTTTAAAAAGTTTCCTGACTTTTTCTCTTCAAAAGGTTCTTTCTCAAAAATCAGTTTCCCAATGGTTTCTTATTATTATCCTCCAAAAGTTTTCAAAAATTCTTTCTTCTAAAATTTCCTTTCCAAAGTTAGTTTTCAAAAGGTTTTCTGATTTTGTTTTTCAAAAGTTCTTTTTCAAAATCACTTTTTAAAATCAAATTCTACTTTGAAAATCAGGGTCAAAAATCATTTTCAAAATCGTGTCCAAAATTTTTTCAATCCATCTCCAAGTTTTTCTGATTTAGTTCTTCAAGAAAATCCCTTTTCCAAATCTTGGCCCCCCCAAACTTTTCTTTCAAAAGAGTCTTAGACAAAATAAATCCTTAAAAATTTTCAAGGTTTCACTCAAAAAATTCTTCCTTCCAAAATTTCTGTCAAGTTCTGAAGTTTTCTATCCTAAATCTTTGTCAATCTCAAAAATTTTCAAATCCGAAAGAATTCTTAAATTCTTACTTCCAAAATGTCTCCTAAAATGCTATTTTCCAAAATCTTTCTATGTTTTCTGTCCAACAAGATTTCAAAACTCCAGTCTTAGGTCAAAATGAATTCCCTCCAAATTCTGGGCAACTTTTCCCCCTTTACATCCAAAACTCGTTTTCGAAGGCCTTTTTGGCCCGTTATCCGTTTTTGACCCCCGTTGTCGAAGAATTTCTAGCGTCCGTCCCTCCGACTGCCTCGCGGTCAACATGGGACTCTTACTCTTATCGTTTTCTGTCTTTGACAAGCAAAGACAGAAAAAGAGGGGCAGCTATAAGCACCCCATTTTTGACCGCTCGGCAATCTACACTCCGTCCAGACTTGTTTTCAAGTCATTTTGGGCATATTCCTATCGAATCCAATTCTCTAGTTTCAAATTCCGTCTTTTCATCGCTTTGCGGGCCTGTCAAGCCCAAATAGAGGCAAAATGACCAAAATGCCCTTAGCGGCATTTTCCTTTCTTATTCCAATTCCAATCCCTCTCTCGAGACAGTTTATTCCTCGAGACGGTCCGAGTACCAAAACTACTCACCAAACCGTTAGAGTAGCGGAAATACTCACCAAACCGTTAGAGTAGCGGAAATACTCACAAAACCGTTAGAGTGGCGGAAACACTCACAATCTAGGCACGTCTTTTCGGAGACGGTAAGACCCCTTTCCAATCCCTCTCTCGAGACAGTTTATTCCTCGAGACGATTCAAGTAGCAAAACTACTCACAAAACCGTTAGAGTAGTGAAAATATTCACAGAACCGTTAGAGTAGCGGAAATACTCACAGAACCGTTAGAGTAGCGGAAGTACTCACAAAACCGTTAGAGTAGCGGAAATACTCACAGAACCGTTAGACTGGCGGAAACACTCACAAAACCGTTAGAGTCGCGGAAATACTCACAGAACCGTTAGAGTGGTGGAAACACTCACAGATCCGTTAGAGTAGCGGAAATACTCACAGAGCCGTTAGAGTAGCGGAAATACTCAACCCCGTCCGAGTAGCGGAAATACTCAATCCCGTCCGAGTAGCGAAAATACTCACACCGTGAGAGTGGCAGAAGCACTCAAAACCCAGGTCAACACCAGTGTTTGTTAGCTCAGTTCGGTGAAAAATGACCAGAATGCCTTTAGGACCCTTTTTCGAGACTTTTCAGTCACGATGACCATTTTGCCCCTAAGCATCCGAATGCCCCGGGAACCACACCGGCTCTGGGTATCAAACCGGTAACCTCCTAAGAATACTTTTTATAGCATTTTCAACCTTCCTTTACTTTTCCGGACCATTCCGAGTCAGTTTCGGCCAACCCGGTACAAAATGACCGTTTTGCCCCTAGAGGGCCGGTCTCCTTCTTCGACCACACCGGCTCTGGGTATCAAACCGGTAATGTCCCGAGAATACTTTTTATAGTATTCTCAACCTTCCTTTACCTTTCCGGACCATTCCGAGTCAGTTCCGGCCAACCCAGTACAAAATGACCGTTTTGCCCCTAGAGGGTCGGTCTCCTTCTTCAACCACACCGGCTCTGGGTATCAAACCGGTAATGTCCCGAGAACACTTTTTATAGTATTCTCAACCTTCCTTTACCTTTTCGGATCATTCCGAGTCAGTTCCGGCCAACCCGGTAAAAATGGCCGTTTTGCCCCTGGAGGGCCGGTCTCCTTCAACCACACCGGCTCTGGGTATCAAACCGGTAATGTCCCGAGAACACTTTTTATAGTATTCTCAACCTTCCTTTACCTTTCCGAATCATTCCGAGTCAGTTCCGGCAAACCCGGTACAAAATGAACATTTTGCCCCTGGTGGGCCGGTTTCCTTTTCCGACCACGCCGGCACTGGGTATCAAACCGGCAACCTCTGGGAACGTTCTAAATAATGTTTCCAGAACCCAAGTCTTCTTCCGGGACAATTTGAGTCTGTCCCAGCAGTTTTCTGGGCCGGTTGACCGTTTTGCCCCTAAAGGCTCGGTCAACCTTTCCGACACATCTTATCCTCACTTTTCAAGTCAAATACCTCCAGCACACTATTTTAAGTGTTCCTGCTCCTTTTCGGCTTTCCGGGTCACTTCCGACCCCTTCAAATCATTCCCGGACTTTCCGGAGTCACTTCTAGTGAAGCCAGGCTAAAGTTTACATGGTAGTCACTACTACAGGCGCCCAAATCTAGTCAAAGATACGTTGCTTGCCGACCTTAATTGTTTCCTAAATGGCTGGCGCCACTATTAGTGGCGCCAAGCCAAAAAATGGCCTGGCGCCACTTCTAGTGGCACCAGTGTATAATTTGGCCTGCCGCCACTGCAACAGGCGCCAGGTTTGTCTTCCCTCTATAAATACAGAGCCTCGTTCAAAGTAAAAAGGGTTTGCAAACTTAACCTAGAAATCACACAATTCAATACACAGAGTTTGAGCACCTCCGAAAACCCTAGTTTCCTTAGGTTTTCCAAACCCTAGCCTCCTATACACTCATATACTCCTCCATACACTCATACACTAGCCTTCAACCATTCTTTGAAGACTTGAAGAGCTGCCATCTAAAGTTTGAAGACAATCCTTGAAGGTTGAAAACGAAGACCGAAGACCGAAGACTGCACGGCGCGCAAAATAAACAAGATACAAGGTAGGCTCCCTCTTTAATTTTTCGTACTTCCCCCCCTCTCTTCTCTCTCCAACCCACTTGGGTTTTCTCTATTTTAATCCCCCATCTCTTTCCCCCCCTTTCTTTGCATGCTTGAAACAAGGAGACTCCCGGTCCATGTGTAGGATTAGACTATTGGAGGGTCACCGTGTCGGGGGTTTTCTTCTAGTCTAATCAAAGACCAAGTGGGTCCGGCCCCCTTGATTATGTGGTGAAGCCTTAGCCTTGTATGTTCACGACCCCCAAATTGCATTGTGCATATCATAGTCTTGCATCTTCCAAAAACCGTTTTCAAAGTTGTTTTTCAAAACGTTTTTAAACTTGTTTTCAAAATTGCATCCAAATCTCTTTTTCAAAAACTTGTTTTCAAAACTACAATTCTAGGGTGATTCTAGCCTTTCCATGGCTAGGGTTGCTTTAGGAAAGTGTTATATTAAAAGTGGCCTTTTGGTCTATATTTTCAAAACCTTGTTTTCAAAACCACTTTCTTAAAGTGGTTCTAGTCCTCTTATGACTAGAATTGTTTTAGGAAAGTGAGATGTTTTTTTTTTACACCTTCTAAATCTCTCTTTTCAAAAATCTCTTCCTAAAAATCTCTTTTTCAACATACTTTCCTAAAACTCTCCTTTTTCAAAATTGTTTTCAAAAACTCCCTTCCAAAATATATTTTTCAAAACTTCCTTTTTCTACTCCTTTCCAAAAACTCTTTCTCCCCAAAATTCGCTTTCTAAAAACACTTCCTAAATTTACTTTCCTAAAAAACTCTCTCCAACAATCTCCTTCCAAAAATCTTTCTAAAAAACTCTCTTTTCCAAAATTTTCCTTCTAGAAACTCTCCTCTAGGATCTTCCTTCCAAAGTCTACGTTTCCAAAAACACACTTTCCAAAACTCATTCTCTTTAAAATCTTTTTCCAAAAACTCTCTTTCCAAATTCACTTTCCAAAAACTCCTCCCTAGGATTTCCTTCCAAAAACTCGTTTCCAAAAGCGTATTTTCCAAAAATCACTTTCTTTAGAGTACAAGTCAAGCCCTAGAGCTAACCATTAGGAAACCCTAATTTTCTTTCCAAAAACATGATTTTCAAACTTTGCCCCAAACCTAGGTTTCCAAAACCTCTAGTTTTCACATCCAAATTATTCATGTTTCCAAAACCTCTTTTCTACGTCAAAACTATAATTTTTCAAACCTAGGGTTTCTAGAATCCCCCTTTCCAAATCCTTGTCAAATCCTATCTTCCCTTTAGGAAACCAAATCCAATCCTCCGTTTTTGGAAACAAAATCAAATCTTTTCTTTTCGAAACTAAATCCAATCCCCTCGTAATCCTAAACCTTTCCTAATTCAAATCCTTCCTAAACTTTCACTTTCCTAAATCTTAAGTTTCCAAAACTTGAACATAAAAATCTTTTCTAAACTTTAAAACTCAACTTTCAAATCTTTCCTAATTCAACCCTTTCCTAATTTAACACCCCTTTCCAAATCTTAACTCTCCAAATTCAAGTTTTCAAACTTTTCCTAAACTCAAACCTTTCCTAATTTCAAAATTTTCTAAAACCCTAAACCTTTCTAAATCTCAAACTTTCTAAATCTCAAATTTTTCTAAATTCAAAACTTTCTTGATTCAAGACTTTCTTAAGTTGAAACTTTCTTAATTCAAAACAGTTCTAAATTCAACACTTTCTTATTTCTAAACCTTTCATGAAACAAAACTTTCCTAATTTGGAAACTTTCCTAATCCGAAAACCTTTCCTTTTTCGAAAACTTTCTAAACTCGAAACTTTCTAATTTCAAAACTTTCCTGAAACCTAAAACTTTCCTAAATTCAAAACTTTCTTAATTCAAAGCTTTCCAAATTCAAAGCTTTCCTAAGTTGAAACTTTCCTAATTTCAAAACTTTCCTAAATCGAACCTTTCCTAATTCAAACATTTCCTAAATCCAATCTTTCCTAATCTCCTAAACCTTCCAAGTCAAGTCAAATCTTTCCTAAGTCTCTTCTCTTTCCTAAGTCTAGGTTTCCTAAACCTTCATCTTTCTAAAACAAGTCCAAATCTATCTTTTCAAATCAAAATCCAATCTTCTCAATTTTAATTTTCAATCTCCTCTTCCAATTTCAAATCAAACTCAATTTTCAATTCAATCTCTCAATGTTCCGATCCAATCTCTCTCTTCAAATCAATCCCTTTTCAATCGGACTCCGGTCCGAACTACGACTGACCTGATTCCCCCAAAGGGATACGTAGGCAACCTCCATAGGTGCGGTCACAATATTTTTCAAACTTTCAATTCCACCCTCATGGGTGCAGTTTTCAAAGTCTTTTCAAATCTCAAATTCCAATCAATTTTCAAAATTCCAATTTTAAAATTTCTATTTTCAAATTTCTACTTTTAATTTTCAAACTTTCCAATTTCAATCCCGTCTTTTCAAATCTATTTTCAAATTAAATCAATCACTTTCCAAATCTATTCTCCTAACTTGCATTTGCATATCATGCATCATGTTAGTTTCTTTTCAAGCATTGTTTTTCAAAGTGGATAGGATTGAACGATAGTTAGTTGAAGACTCTCATAGGTGAATCTAGGGTGATTAGACATATAGGTACCGAAAGGGCGGGGTAGGGTGATAGCTTAGTGCGTCTTCCCTACACGTAACCAACCTCCAAACCTAGGATCACTGATTTCAAAGACCAAAAGGAGTTATTTTTCAAAAAGGGGCTAAATATTTTCCAAAGTTTGCCAAACAACCTATTTTTCGTAAAAACCCTCTCTTGAGGTGGTATTTTTCAAAATCATTTTTCAAAAATCCTAAGTGTAGTCTTCGGATCATGCTTAGTTTTTAGGTGGCCTAACTCACCTTAATCAAGTTAGGTGGCGACTCCGAATCTTTTTCAAAAGCCCTTTATTCAAATCAATTTTCAATTCAAACCTAGTCGCACTCATTCTTCTAAGAGGGTGAGTTCTAACGAGAGAGTACAACATTTTTCTCGCTTGGATGAGTATTCCTGGAGTGCGAAAAATCTGGTCGCGACAAGTATGTTAAAAAAGAGATTTTTAGGAAGAAAGACTTTTTGAAAAGAGAGTTTTTAGAAGGCGTAAAAATATCTCACTTTCCTAAAGCAATTCTAACCATAGGAGGGCTAGAACCACTTTAGGAAAGCGGTTTTGAAAAACAATAAGATTTGAAAATATAGACCAAAAGGTCACTTTTAATGTAACACTTTCCTAAAACAACCCTAGCCACGGAAAGGCTAGAATCACCCTAGAATTGTGGTTTTGAAAAAAAGTTTTTGAAAAAGAGATTTTGATGCAATTTTGAAAACAAGTTTGAAATCGATTTTGAAGACGAGTTCGAAAACAAATTTTGGAAGATGTAAGACTATGATATGCACAATGCAATTTGGGGTCGTGAACATACAAGGCTAAGGCTTCACCACATAATCAAGAGGGCCGGACCCACGTGGTCTCTGGTTAGACTAGAAGAAAGCCCTCGACACGGTGACTCTCCAATAGCCCAATCCTACACATGGATCGGGAATCCCCTTATTTTAAGCATGCAAAGAAAGGGGGGGAAAGAGATGGGGGATTAAAATAGAGAAAACCCAAGTGGGTTAGGAGAGAGAAGAGAGAGGGGGAAAGTGCGGAAATTTAAATAGGGAGCCTACCGTATGTCTTGTTTATTTTGCGCGCCGTGCTGTCTTCGGTTTTCGATCTTCGGTCTTTGTCTTGATCTTCACCTTCAGTCTTCAAGAGTTGTCTTCAAGCTTTGGATTGTAGCTCTTCATGTCTTCAAAGGATGGTTGAAGGCTAGTGTATGAGTGTATGGGGATGTATAGAAGTGTATATGAGACTAGGGTTTGTGTATGGTGGCTAGGGTTTGGAAAACCTAAGGAGGCTAGGGTTTAGGGAGTGCTCGAGCTCTGTATATCGAAATATATGATTCTTAGGTTAAGTTTACAGACCCTTTTCACGTTGAATGAGGCTCTGTATTTATAGAGGTTGGACAAACCTAGCGCCTGTTGTAATGGCGCTAGGGAAAAATTTCTCTTGGCGCCACTAGGAGTGGCGCCAGGCCAATTCTTGGCTTGGCACCACTACTAGTGGCGCCAGCCAGTTAGGAAACTTTATAAGTCGGCAAGCAACGTATCTTTGACTAGATTTGGGCGCCTGTACTAGTGACTACCATGCAACTTTTAGCCTGGCTTCACTAAGAGTGACTACGGAAAGTCCGAAAATGATTTGGAGGAGCCGGGAATGACCCGAAAAGCCAAAAAGGAGCAGGGCCACTTAAAATAGTGTCCTGGAGGTATTTGACTTGAAAAGTGAGGTTAAGATGTGTCGGAAAGGTTGACCGGGTCCTTAGGGGCAAAACGGTCAATCGGACTAGGAAGTTGCCGGGGCGAACTCGAATTGTCCCGGAAGAAGACTTGGGATCTGGAAATATTATTCAGAATGTTCCTGGAGGTTGCCGGTTTGATTCCTAGAGCCGGCGTGGTCGGAAAAGGAGATCGGCCCACCAGCGGTAAAACGGTCATTTTGTACCGGGTTGGCCGGAACTGACTCAGAATGATCCGAAAAGGTAAAAGGAGGTTGAGAACACTATAAAAAGTATTTTCAAGAGGTTACCGGTTTGATACCCAGAGCCGGTGTGGTTCACGAGGCATTCGGATGCCTAGGGTCAAAATGGTCATCTTGATCGGAAAGTCTCAGAAAAGGTCCAAAGGACAGTTTGGTCATTTTTCACCAAAGTGGGTTAACAAACACTGGTGTTGACCTGGGTTTCGAGTGTTTCCGCCACTCTAACAGCGTTCGTCGTGACACAGGGGTTTGTTGCCAATTCCCTATATCGACCTATTTGTGAGTATTTCCGCTACTCTAACGGTTTTGTGAGTAGTTTCGCTACTCGGACCGTCTCAAGGAATAAACTGTCTCGAGAGAGGGATTGGAAAGGGAACTTATCGTCTCCGAAGAGACGTGCCTGAATTGGAACCGTCTCGAGGAATAAACTGTCTCGAGAGTGGGATTGGAAAGGGGTCTTACCGTCTCTGAAGAGACGTGCCTGGAGTGGAACCGTCTTGAGGAATAAACTGTCTCGAGAGTGGGATTGGAATTGGAAAGGAAAGGACAATGCCCCTAAGGGCATTTTGCTTCTATTTGGGCCTGACAGGCCCGCGAAGCAACGGAAAGACGGGATTTGGACCTAGAGAATTGGTTTCGATTGGAATATGCCCACAATGACTTGAAAACAAGTCTAGACGGAGTGTAGACTGCCGAGCGGTCAAAAATGGGGTGCTTACAGGGATACACCGCTGAATGACTTGGTCCAGACAATACTTGAAAAGGTAAGGCTCATCCCATCCCAAGCATCACACATTCCTAAAGAACTTACATTTATTGAGAGAAGATCAATGGGATAGAATCTTGCCTATAGCTAGGTAGTTCATTATGTCCGCATACCAAGGGATTGAAGATTGCTTAATTGCATGTACTTGAAAAATATGCTCATCCGAAATATGCTCATTTATAGGGAGTGAATCGATGGCTCCCCGTCCAAGGGGAAACCTACACAAGTGATCCACTACAACGTTCTCAACTCCCTTTTTGTCTCTAATTTAAATGTGACATTATTGTAACAAAAGAATCTACTAGATGAGACATGGTTTTGCATCTGCCTTTGATAAAAGGTACTTACATGCAGCGTGGTCGATGTGAATGATGACTAGAGAGCCGATTAAGTAGGACCGAAATTTATCCAAGGCGAATACCAGGGTGAAAACCTCTTTCTCCATGGTGGTATACTTGACTTGGGCTTCATTGAGGGTCTTACTAGCATAGTATATGACATGCTACTTCTTATCTACCCTTTAGCCCAAAACCTCCCCCATGGCATAATCACTTGCATCACACATAAGCTTGAAAAGTAGGGACCACTCGGGCGAACGTATGATTGGGGTGGTAGTCAAAAGCCTTTTAAGCTCCTCAAAAGCTCCTTGGCATGAAGGTGTCCATTTAAATGGGACATCTTGAGACAACAAATGGTACATAGACAGGAGATAGTACTAAAACCCTTTATGAAATGCTGGTTGAAACGGGCATGCTCAAGGAAAGTCTAGATATCCTTGACATTCCTAGGGGTAGGCAACTTTTGGATTAACTCTATCTTAGCTTTGTCGACCTCATGCCCTTATAAGACATGATATGGCCTAGCATTATACCTTGAGTGACCATAAAATGACAACACTTCTTTCAATTAAGCACCAGATGTCTTTCCTCACACCTTCTCAAGGTGCTCTAAACAACTCTCAAAGGTATTTCCGTACATAAAAAAATCAACCATAAAAACCTCTACAATTTTCTCTACCATGACACTAAAAATACACATCATATATCATTAGAAAGTGGCCGGTGCGCCAAATGACATTCTCTTGTATGGATAAGTACCGAAGGAACATGTAAAGGTGGTTTGTATCTGAAGTACCCATCTAGAAAGCAATAGTAGTCTCTACCTGCTACCATTTCAAGGATGTGGTCCAAGAATGGAAGGGAAAAGTGGTCCTTTCTTGTTACCGCATTTAGGCTATGGTAGTCAATGCACATTTTTCACCCCGTTTGGATCCTAGTGAGAAATAATTCATTTTTCTCATTATTAACTACCGTGACACCCAATTTCTTAGAAACCAATTGGATTGGACTAACCCATTTTGAGTCAAAGATGGGGTAAATGATATTCGCATCAAGGAGCTTTTATACCTCTCCTTTGACTACTTCCTTTATGTTTGGATTTAAGCGTCTTTGCATTTGATGCATTGGATTAGACTCCTCTTCAAGAAAGATCTGATGAGTACAAACTGAGGAGCTAATGCCATGAAGGTTTGCTATAGTCTACCATAGACCTCTCTTATGGTTCTTAAGCATGGCAATCAATCCCTCATCTTGGCTTGAACATAAGCTCAAGGAAATTACAACGGGATAAGATTCTCCCTCTTCGAGAAACACATACTTCAAGGTTGAAGGCAATGATTTTCTCTCCAGGGTAGGGGGCTTTTCTTCCAAAGGTATAGGCTTGATGGCACTAGGGTATAGAAGTTCAAATGAAGGGATCTATTGACCAACTTGCACACAATGGGCACTCTCTGGCCCTTGGCTAGCTTTTTCCCCCAACACTATGGTGTCACTCTCAAGTCAGTCATGACGCTCACTTCTCACTAATTCTTTTTCTAATCTTCAAAAAATGCTCCATCGAAGTAACCTTAGACAATGGCCTCAATAAAGTCCGCTTCCTTAACATCCTTATAGTCACCATGTTGCTTAGCAACCGAGAAAATGTTCATCTCAAAGGTGGTATTGCCAAAGGACAACTTCACTAACCCATTCTTACAATGAATGATGGTATCCAAAGTGGCTAGGAAGGGTCTTTCATAGAATGATCAGAATTTGGTTGTGAGCCATGCTACTCTCAATGGGTGTTTATCTAGAACCATGAAGTCAACCGAGAAGTAGAAATTATCTACTTGAATGAGAACGTCTTCTATAATACCCCTAGGAATTTTGATAGACCGATCAGCCAATTGTGAGGTCACTCGAGTAGGTCACAACTCACCTACTCCTAGTTCTTTGTAAACTGAATAAGGCAGGAGATTTGTCACGACCCACTTCACTCTCTCTAGGTCGAGACAAGGGGGTTTAGTGGTTAGGGGTTAGGGGTTAAAGATAACGATATTTCATAAGCATAGATCTCAACATAATATGAAAAGTTAGGTTTAATATTACAACACAAAAGAAAGCTAGTGGAACTACTATTTTCAAGTATCAATATAATTACAACCCAAAAGAGACAATTAACTCATATTCTCCCAAAGAGACAATATAGCAGTGGGACCCGTTTCTATTTCTCATTTCCTTGAAAAGCTCGTTGATGCCTTAACTCTTGAAAAATGTCCCATAAGATAGGAGTAAGCTATGAAGCCCTGTAGGAATTCCATGATTTCCATAATGCACGCGTTTAAATGCAATGCAGTAAAAGAATGACATCACATGCATATGTCCCTTGTAGTTTCTTTTTATTAATACTAGGATCCTATAAGTATGTCCTGCCCATGCCAATTCAAGCCAATGGTTCACCTATGATACTCCTCCTCCATCAATTGTGAATCCCATTCAAGATCATCTGGCCCAATATCAAGCCTAATGAAAGCAGACTCGTGGCAGCCCCATGTACTAGTTGGTCAGGTTTCATCCATGATACAAACTCGGGGTCTTTTCACATTCTGGTTATTCCTCTCTTATTCCTCCCCAGTAATGCAAGCAATCTCATAATGCAACTTTGAAAACATTATAGCAGAAATATGTCGATAAAGCAATTTAACAAAACATGAATAGAACAAAAATGAGCATGTATTTTAGAGAATGTATAGTTTCCTACACTGATGATATTTCCAGATTAGGTTGTCTCTGATTCACATATTTTCTGTTTGACAAAGAGCCAATAGTTAGCCTTCTTGTTCTGGTAACGATAATTACAATAATTGCCCATTTTCTCGATGTTCAAGGGTTGCAGTCTCACAATCAAATTAGCAGTGTTAAGTGAAGGGAATAATTGCAATACAATGGGTATTTGGTGGGGTCAGTCCTTGGAATCCTTCTCGTCGCCCATCAAGAACGAAATTTCCTAGTGTCAGAACCGAAGGGGATTATCTGGAATTTATGTAGGGAGGTCCAGTGACCCGTACTCTCCCATTTTTGGGTTCCTCATATTTTTTTGAGGTGTCACGGTAAAATTTCAGATTATTCTCTTTATTATTGTAATTTATATGATTTTCTATATCAGAACACTGTTTTTAATTAACAGAAAATTATATAAATATCAGAACATTCCAGAAAAATAAGGGGAGGCATGATTTGGTGTCATCAACACACCATAAAAATTTTAGGCCAAGGAAGTACGGGACGCACCCTCATGCACCACTAGCCGTGGGTGGGGGAGGAATCACAGCCTTCTTCTTCCTCCATCGTGACTGGTGGGGCTTTCTACCCATTTTTTGGCCATCCACTATACCTCCTAGCCATGCACGTGTAACCCAGATATAGGTAAGGACCTGGGCTACACAATCATGGTCATAGATTGGCCGGTGGTGGCCATTCTAGGTCGAAAACCCCCCTATATGGTTGGAGCCCTAGGGTTCCAGACCTACAACTAGGTTTTTGACCCTCTTCCCATGCTTTTCTAACAAAGTGCTCTTCATCAAACTTGTTCCTGACGTCAAGACGAAAAAGTCCCAACTAGACTCGTCAGCAACGGTGGCCGAAGTTACGGCCTGGTGACTATTTTTCGACAATTTTGGCTTTCCAGGGCTATTCCGGCGTATGCATAGAGGTATGAGGCCTCTCTTGGACTCCACGGAGGTTCAGGAGGAGTCTCATACTCTTACAGCACGCCTCAGGCCGTGCTTCGAACTGTTACCCACCCAAAACTAGTGTAACTCTCTTCTTTCTCTCTCTATATTTCTCTAGTTCACGGTGGGGCTAGGGGGTGTCCTTGCTTGGTTTAGGTAGGTGAGGGCATGGGGAAGAAGTCTCCCTTACCTTACGTTGAATGGCTTTGCCTCTGCCCCTCTCCTTAACCATCTTCTTCCTTCACTTTCATTTTCTCTCTCTATATCTCTCTCTTTCTTTTCTCTTGTATTTCAGTTGAATTGCTGGGAGGAGGGTGTGATGGCAGGTTAGATGTTTACATAGGGGTGGGGTTATGTGGGTGGAGGTTACTTGTTCAAGGGGGGCGTGATTTCCCTCAGTTTCCCTCACTCTCTTCGACTCTCTATACTCTTTCTATATCCCTCTCCAAGTTTCTTTCTATGGTTTTTGTGCAACCACCAAGTGGCTTGCATGGTTCTTTTTTAGCATGCATAGTGGGTATATAGTTTAAGGGGTTGGCACTCTTTCTCACAGCTCCTCTTTTTTATAACTCTCCATAACACCCTAAATTTTCTTGATTGCATTACATCCCTATTGAAAAGGTCAAAGATTTTTCCATTTTTCCTAATGAATAAGAAGGACGATCACCACAATTAAATTCCCACTAAAATAAAAACCGTCCTCACTCATTTTGACTATTTCTTCTTTGGACCAAAGAATCGAATCTCGAACCACTAGAAACACCGGTCTAAACCCTTACCTATGAACCAATATATACTTGAACCGGTCCAAAACTTACCCAAACAGTCCACTATAAGCAAGCACTGGTTTAACTGGTTCCACACACATGCTAAGTCGGTTCACCCTCTTATTCAAGACAATTCACCACATTTTTTTTAAATCCCTACGTGAACCAACCCAAATCCTTGTAACCATGCATTAACAAACATGAATAAACCAGTTCAATTATAGACCAAGACTCCACTAACTCTTGATATGACCGAACCCATGTAAAGGGGGATGGCACACTCATACACAAGCTTGGATTTATCTGATATAGCACCCCATGATCACAGGTACATCGCCTCAGTGACATTGGAATGAGTTTGTGCCATTACCCGATGCACCACCTTGCACTTCATGCATCATGACATCTGGCCTTGCACACACTCCATAAAATGTTGGAATGCTCCTATTTTTTGTAGATAATTTGAGCAACTTAGAGAGTTAGTTGGAAAAAGAATAAAACAACAACAAACCGAGAGATAGAGTGAAGGAATAAGAGTGAATTTTAGGTCGAGCATCCCAGAGACAGTCTAAGGTAAGAAACCACTCCCCTCCACCTACCTCATCATAAACCCAGTTGAATAGAGGTGTACCCATGGCTGAAAACCCAAAAATTGAAGAGAGAGAGAGAGCGTTTATTCTCGGTACACTTGGCCATGGCGATAGAGATAGGGGCTAGGGGGTTGTTACAGTGGCAATGGAGTTTCTCAAGGACACCTATAGGTGTCCAAAGAGACCCAAAGCCTCTGTACGAGCTTTGTCCAGCTCCTAGAAGGGGGTTTCACCAAAAAATCTACCTAGAAATGGGGCTCCGGCCATCGGCCATCATTGGCAACCACACCACTTGGGGTCGACTTGTCTTGGGGTCAGGAACAAAACTCACAAAGGACTTATCATCTGAAAATGGAGGAAAGATGGCCAAAATGGCACTTGTAGGTCTAAACCGGTAGGGTTCTGCCATGCAGTGGCCATTTCAGGCTCCGTCCGGCCACCTCTAACCACCGTTGGTCGAGCTCTGGCCATGGATGTGAAGCCCAATATCTTACCAACACCTAGAGCTCACATGCATGGCCAGGAATACCAGTGGTTGGCCAGAAATCGAGCACGAACACACCCTAGTCGAGGTGGAAGGAATAAGAAGGCTAGACATTCCTCCCCCAGGCACGGTTGGTGGCTCGTGTGGGCGCGTCCCACCATATTTGGCTCCAAAATTTTTATGAACAAACTATTAGCATCTAAATATCTTACCCTCAAAATTTCAGACCATGAGGACTTCCTTGTGTATTATCATGAATTTATTTCAATGTTTGGCATGGAAATTCACAGAAAATAAAGAAGATACGAAAATATTGTGAAATTTTACCAAACAATTCCTAAAAATACAGGGGACAAAGATATAGGAGAGTAGCCTTAGTAGCTACCTCGGATAAGAATTCCAGAATATCTCCTATTCCGAGCAACCGGGCAGTTTTGTTCCTACCAAAGATGTGCACCACCCAAGATACTGACTATTTATGACACCACACTACTAACAGTGTAACTTACTTAGTAAAAATATATATGGAAAATAGATATCTAATTCTGTGATATGAACATAAAACATTTAACGAATCAGATCAAATCTTCTGCACACATACTAGCAAGGTAGGGAACTATGCATTTACTAAGATACATGCTTATTTTATTCTATATTAAATGTTCAGTTACATGCTTATTTGATTATGTCCCTTTCTATTCAAATGCTTGGTTTAAATGCTAAAATTTATATCCTACTTTATTGCATGCTTTGCAAAAGTGCAATTCATGTATGATCATATCACTGGGGAGAAATAAGGGGGGAATAACCGGATAAATGAAAAAACCCCGAGTTTATATTATGGGTGACTGCTAATCAACTGGTATCGGGCTTACCGACAATTAGTATTCATTAACTTGATATGGGTTAGATAATCATGGGTGGGCCCCCACTAAATTTGAAGAGAAGGAGTGTCAAGGGTGGATCCACTGGGCTTGATGATGGCCCAGGCAGGACATCCCTGTAGGATCCTAGTGATGATAAAAAGAAACGGGTACATATGCATATCATAGCATTACTTTACTACACTACATTTTAAACTTTTGTCTTATGAAGTCATGGTATTTCTACTGGGCTTCGCAGCTCACTCTTATCTTATGGAACAAATTTTTAGGAAATGAGGTATCAGCTGGATTCCAAAAAAATGATTACGAGAAATGAATCACATGGTTCAGTTGGGAATTCTCTTTTTAGAAGTTTGTAGATGATGTATCTTTAACTATTAAACCCCTTGTCCTGATTTAGAGGGTAAAATGGGTCGTGACAAAAGTTGGTATTAGAGCACGGTTTTAGGTCATTTTGGAGAGTTAACAGTATTACCTGTCAAACCCCTTAAGTCATATTAACTATAGATTGTTAATTGAATGCTAACCTTACTCTTTGGTGCAGATGAATCTATCTGTGTGGGATGATGTACTCATGTATCAGCTAGAAGTTGAAAGTGAGATGAGAGCTAACTGTAGGACTGTAACACGTAACCAAGCTAAGACGTTTCTTCACTCTGAGATTATGGGGGTCACTCAGAGATCAGGGGATCTTCTTAGAACCTTATAAGACTCCGTAGTACGACATCGAGTGGCATTGTTGAAGGGAGTAGCTCAAGAGGTTTCTGAGATCGTGAGGAGCCCTACTGAGTACCAACAATTGATACTCAGTATGCATTTGTCTAGAGACCTACCTTTTGTAGGAGGATAGGGATAGCCTAATCCGTCCTCACCTCACCCATCTTCACAGGAACAACAGACTGCCCTGCCTACAACACCACCTCTTTGGTATCATCCACCATCGCCTGAATATCATCCCCTAACACCCGATGTGCTGATGACTAACCCCACCCCGGTAGTCAATCCTGCCATACCTACAACATCAGGTACCCCAGTAATAGGCATGTCGGAAAGTGAGGAAGACCCGAACGAGGATGTGAGCATGGGATCTATCTAAGCAGGAAATGAAGTAGAAAGAAATAGAACGCTAAGTATGAACTATGTATGTTTGTATTAGTTTGTGAGTTATGTCTGTTCCTCTCCATTTTGACCACTATAGACTAGAGGAATAGATCAAATAGTGCTATAACATTTTGCTATCTATAGCTAGCACTTATGTACTCGTCTTTTCTATTAATAGATCACACTTATCTATTCATCTCTTCTATTTAGTGATAGTATTAGATAATTAGTCTAGATATGGTACAGTGTCATAAAACAGTAGATATCTGACTAAACATGGTACTAATTCTAGATGGCAAGGACGAGAGCCAGAACGAGATCAAGTGGGAGCAATGAGACCCCAACCAACAACCAAATGAATCAAATTCTGCAAAGTCTTTAGACTATGACTAATTTGATGCAATAATAGCAGACACATCAGGCACCACTTGCCCCTCCTCAACCACCACTAGTAGTAACTCTCGAGCCACCACGAGTAACTCTTATAGCAACACCCATACTAAACCTAGAAGAAAGGAAGACAAAACTTGTCCGAGAATTTCAAGAGTAAAACGCTCCAGATTTTTCAAAAACACCAGATCTCCTAATAACAGAAAGATGGCTTTAATAGACCCGCAAGGTATTGGATATCATGGGAATACCCACAGAATTTCAGGTGGAATTTGCAACTTACTACCTCCAAGGAGAGGCTGATTTTTGGTGGAATTCTGTTAAACTAAGCAGAGATGCAAGAAACTTATCATGGGTAGAGTTTGTAACTCTCTTCCATAACCATTACTTTCGGGAAATAGTAAAGGAGACCAAGATGGAAGAGTTTGTACAACTACAACAAAATAATATGACGGTAGGTCAGTACATGGCTAAGTTTTTCGAATTATCACGGTTTGCCCTAGATTTCATATTTACCGAAGAAAGAAAGAAACGAAGATTTCTTAAAGGATTAAGACCTGTAATTCGATCACGAGTAGTAGCATTTATGGGCCAACAATTTATTGAAGTGATAGATCGAGCTATGCTCCTAGAATAGAAGTTAGATGGATTACAAGCTTCAAGCCAGAAGGAACTCAATCGAACCTCAAGAGGTTCCCCTAATTTTAACAACTTTAGTCACCCATACCCTAAATATCAGCCCTACTCACCAAGAGTCGGGGTAAATCCTCAGGGAACACAAAATGATAGACCAATCTGTTACAACTGTTATCAAAAAGAACATCTGAGATGGAACTGCCACATGCCATGAGGATCGGAAGTAGTAATAGTAATACCAATCCAATACCACCATGAGTACAGTCAACTCAAAGTTTCCCCATAAGCTCCACAATAACGTCCCAGCAACCACTGCAGGGCAACCGGCGACCACCTCAATCAACTTTAACCGAATAAATCAAGAGGGAGCAGGAAAGGGGAAACAGACTAGTCAGCCCATTACACCTCAAATGTTTGCCCTCCCTACAACCAAAGAAAATTGTGAGACCTCCAATACTGTGATTGAAGGTATCATCTTAGTTTATAATTCGTGGGTTACCGTGTTATTTGACTCAAGAGCTACACATTTGTTTATCTCTACAAAGTGCGTAGATCATCTACACTTATCTACCATGCCATTAACCATATCGTTGGGTATCCAAACTCCTGCTAGTGGGATAGTAATGGTACATTTAGGATGTTCTTCTAGTGTTTTGCAGGTAGGCACTTATGAATTTATAGTGGGTTTGATTCAATTAGACATGGAAGGGTTTGATTTGATATTAGGAATGGATTGGCTAACAAAGAACAAAGCAATCATGGATTGTAGCCAAAAGACTTTAATTTTGTGGCATCCAAATTAAAATGAGGTGCGTTTCCCTGAGGGAAAGGATATAACCATGGTACAACCTAGGGTAACTCTCCGTGAACGACATAAGCTAACAGAAGGATGTTTTTGCTTCCTTAGTATATTGAAGGAAGAGGGTGCGACTCAAACCGAGACAAAGCCTATACCAATAGTAGATGAATTTCCAAATGTATTTCCAGAAGACCTACCTGGATTACCCCCAAATCGAGAAATAGAATTCGTAATTGAATTATACCCCAGAGTAGCTCCCATATCTATTACACCCTTTAGGATGGCACCGGCGGAACTCAAAGAATTGAAAATACAGTTGGATGAGTTATTAGAGAAAGGGTATATCCGCCCTAGCACTTCACCATGGGAAGCACCGGTGTTATTTGTGAAAAGAAAAGATGGAACTCTCCAATTATGTGTGGACCATCAGCAGTTAAATAAGGTGACCATTAAGAATAGATATCCCCTTCCAAGAATCAATGATTTGTTTGATCAACTCAGAGAAGCAACGTACTTTTGTAAGATTGATTTGAGGTCAGGATACTATTAGTTGAGAGTAAAAGAGTCTGACATTCCTAAAACCGCCTTTAGAACCCGTTACAGACATTTTGAATTTGTAGTGATGCCTTTTGGTTTAACTAATGCCCCTGCTGCCTTCATGGACATGATGAACAGAGTGTTTCGTGATCAGTTAGACCGTTTTGTAATTGTCTTTATTGATGACATCCTTATATACTCTCCAGATGGGCAAACCCATAGGGAACACCTAAGTATAACTCTACAGATCTTAAGGAAACATCAGCTTTATGCCAAGCAAAGCAAGTGTGACTTTTGGATGAAAGAGGTGAAATTCTTAGGGCATGTAGTGTCAAGTGAGGGAATATCAGTAGACCCTACAAAAATAGAAGCAGTAATGGGTTGGAAGAAACCTTCTACTATCACTGAATTCAAAGGTTTCTAGGATTAGTAGGGTATTACCGAAGGTTCGTGGAAGGATTCTCTAAGATAGTAGGCCCTTTTACGCAACTAACCAGAAAAGGAGTGAGATTCGTGTGGACGGACATGTGTGAAGAAGCATTTCAACAATCAATGGATAAATTGACCACAACCCCCATACTTACTTTTCTAGTTAGTGGGAAACCGTATGTGGAATATACTGATGCCTCCCGTCGAGGGTTGGGATGTGTTCTAATGCAAGAAGGGAAGGTTGTAGCCTATGGGTCAAGGCAACTCAAAAAGCATGAAGAAAATTATCTTACTCATGATTTAAAAATGGCTGCAGTAATTTTTGCCCTCAAAATTTGGAGATGTTATCTGTATGGAAAAAAGTTCGAGTTATTTACCGATCACAAGAGTCTTACGTATAGCACCACTTAAAAAGATTTAATTTAAGGCAAAGAAGATGGGTGGAGTACATGGAGGATTATGATTTCACCTTACAATATCACCCAGGTAAGGCCAATGTTGTAGCAAATGCCTTAAGTAGAAAGAATCAAGAAAATATGAGTAGTATTGTGTTAGATAAATGGAACATTGTTCAATTGTTAGAATCCTATGAAGAATTAAGACACAAAGGGGAAGTACTATGTGGTCTCCAAATCCATCCCAAACACTAGAGGAAGTTAAACAAGCCCAGCAAGGGTGCCCGAAAGTATAGGAAATAAATGAAAAAGTAGAAAAAAGAAAAATTGATCTAGAATGGACTATAGGTGAGAAGGGCGAACTTCTATATAAGAGAAGGTACTTTGTAGTAAACAAGGACGAGTTGAAACAAAAGATACTATCAAAAGCACACATTTCTAAATTCACCATCCATCTAAGAAACACCAATATGTATCAGGATCTTAGGTGACAATATTATTAGAAAGGAATGAAGAAAGATGTTGCAAAGTTTGTGGCACGTTGTCTCACTTGTCAGCAAGTAAAAGCAGAACACCAACGCCCGGGTGGATTATTGCAACCGTTACCAATTGCAGAATGGAAGTGGGAACAAGTCACCAAGGATTTTATCATGGGACTACCAAAGACCCGACAAGGTTATGATGTGATTTGGGTCATTGTGGACTGATTGACAAAAATCACACACTTCTTACCTATAAAGTCAACTGACAATCTAAGTACCTTGAGTCAATTATATGTGAAAGAAATACTTAGATTGCATGGAGTACCCAAAATTATTGTGTCAGATCGAGATCCTAGATTTGCCTCGCTATTCTGGCAAAGTTTATAGAAAGCTCTAGGAACACAAATACACATGAGTACAGCATATCATCCGTAGACGGATGGCCAATCCGAGAGAACCAACCTAATCTTAGAAGACATGCTCCGTGCCTATGTCCTGGACTTCCAAGGAACCTGGAGTGATTATCTACCACTGATAGAGTTTACCTATAACAATAGTTATAAAGCTAACATAGAAATGTCCCTGTATGAAGCACTATATGGACGACCTTGTCGAGCAAGCAACTGTTGGTTAGAACTAGGAGACAAATTCTTGTATGGACAAGAGATCATTCGAGAGACCACAGAAAAAGTAAAAACAATATGGGAATGGCTTAAGACTACTCAAAGCAGACAAAAGAGTTATGCAGATTGACATAGGCGACCTTTGGAATTTTAGGTTGGTGAATGGGTACTTTTAAAGGTAATCCCATATAAAGGAGTGATCAGATTTGGCAAAAAGGTAAAACTTGCACCACGATTTATTGGACCTTTCTGTATCTCAAAAAGAATTGGGCAAGTAGCATATCGATTGGAATTACCCCTACAATTAAATCAAATACACAATGTTTTTCATGTGTCTATGTTGAGGCAATATCACCCTGACCCTACTCATATAATTCAATGGAAAACTATTGAGGTACAGCTTGATCACTCGTATGACGAAAGGCCGTTTGTGATAGTGGATAATTAGATAAAAGACTTATGAAATAAAGAAATTTCTCCAGTTAAGGTAATTTGGCAACATTAGGGGACAGAAGAAGCCACGTGGGAAGCAGAGTCGGATATCAGGACCTGATACCCTTACCTGTTTGAGACTAATTTCGAGGATGAAATTTCCTAAAGGAGGTAAGACTGTAACACCCCAAATTTTCTTGATTGTATTACATCCCTATTAAAAAGGTCAGAGATTTTTTTTTTATTTTCCCAATGAATAAGAAGGATGATCACCACAATTAAATTCCCACTAAAACAAAAATCGTCCTCACTCATTTTGACCATTTCTTCCTTGGACCAAAGAATCAAATGTCGAATCACAAGAAACACCGATCTAAACCCTTACCTATGAACCAATCTATACTTGAACCGGTCCAAAACCTACCCAAACAGCCCACTGTAAGCAAGCACTAGTTTAAGCGACTACACACACATGCTAAGCTGGTTCACCCTCTTATTGAAGACAACTCATCACATTTTTTTTAAATCCCTATGTGAACCAACCCAAATCATTGTAACCATAGTTGTTGAACCAACCCAAATCCTTATAACCATGCATTAACAAACATGAATAAACCAGTTCAATTATAGACCAAGGCTCCACTAACTCTTGATATGACCGAACCCATGCAAAGGTGGATGGAACACTCATACACAGGCTTAGATTTATCTGATATAGCACCCTATGATCACAGATACACCGCCTTAGTGACATTATAATGAGTTTGTGCCATTACCCGATACACCACCTTGCACTTCATGCACCATGACATCTGGCCTTGCACACACTCCATAAAATGTTGGAATGCTCCTATTTTCTATAGATAATTTGAGCAACTTAGAGAGTTAGTCGGAAAACAATAAAACAACAACAAACCGAGACATAGAGTGAAGGAAGAAGAGTTAATTTCAGGTCGAGCGTCCCAGAGACAATCTAAGGTAAGAAACAACTCCTCTCCACCTCCTTCATGATAAACCCCGTCAAATAGAGGTGCACCCATGGCTGAAAACCCAGAAAATCGAATAGAGAGAGAGAGAGAGAGTTTATTCTCGATACACTTGGCTTTGGCAAGAGAGATAGGGGTTGGGGGGCTGTTGCAGCGGCCATGGAGTTTCTCAAGGACACCTATAGGTGTCCCAAAGAAACCCAATGCCTTTGTACGTGCTCTGTCCAGCTCCTAGAAGGGGGTTTCACTGGAAAATCTACCCAGAAACATGGCTCCGGCCACCGACCACCATTAGCAACCGCACCACTTGGGATCGACTCGTCTTGGGGTCAAGAATAAAACTCATGAAGGACTCATCGTCAAACAATGGAAGGAAGATGACTGAAATGTTAGTTGCAGGTCTAAACTGTTAGGGTTCCGCCATGTAGTGGCTATTTCTGGCTCCGTCCAACCACCTCCGGCCACCGTTGGTCGAGCTCTGGCCATTGATGTGAAGCCCTAGATCTTACCAACACCTGGAGCTCACATGCATGGCCAGGAATACCAGCGGTTGGCCTGAAATCGAGCACGAACGCACCCAAGTCGTAGTGGGAGGAAGAAGAAGGCTATGCTTTCCTCCCCCACGCGTGGCTGGTGGCGATTGTGGGCGCGTCCCACCATATTTGGCTCCAAAATTTTTATGGTCATGCTAATTGCATCTAAATATCTTACCCTCAAAATTTCAGACCATGAGGACTTCCTTGTGAATTATCATGAATTTATTTCTATGTTTGGCATGGAAATTCATAGAAAATAAAGGAGATATGAAAACATTTTGGAATTTTACCAGAAAATCCCTAAAATATAGGGAACATAGATATAGAGAGTAGCCTTAGTAGCTAACCCGGATAAGAATTCCATATTATCTCCTATTCTGAGCCACCGGACAATTTTGTTCCTACCAAAGATGTGTACCACCCAAGATACTAACTATTTATGACACCATACTACTAATTGTCTAACTTAGTAAAAATATATATGAAAAATAGATATCTAATTCTATGATATGAACATAAAACATTTGACGAATCGGATGAAATCTTCTACACACACACTAGCAAGGTAGGAAACTATGCATTCCCTAAGATACATGCTTATTTTATTCTATATTAAATGTTCAGTTACATGCTTATTTGATTATGTCCCTTTCTACTCAAATGCTTGGTTTAAATACTAAAAGTTATATCCTGCTTTATTGCATGCTTTGCAAAAGTGCAATTCATGTATGATCGCATCACTGGGGAGAAATAAGGGGGGAATAACCGGATAAATGAAAACCCTGGGTTTATATCATGGGTGACTACTGATCAACTGATATCGAGGCTACCACGAATCAGTATTCATTAACTTGATATGGGCTAGATAATCGTGGGTGGGCCCTTACTAAACTTGAAGAGAAGGAGTGTCAAGGGTAGACCCACTAGGCTTGATAATGCCCCAAGTAGGACATACCTTTAGGATCCTAGTGATCATAAAAAGAAACGGGTACATATGCATGTCATAGCATTACTTTACTGCACTGCATTTTAAACTTATGTCTTATGGGGTCATGGTATTTCTACTGGGCTTCGCAGCTCACTCCTATCTTGTGGGACAATTTTTTAGAAAATGAGGCATCAGTTGGATTCCAAGAAAATGATTATAAGAAATGAACCACACGGTTTAGTTGAAAATTCTCTTTAATGTCTGGTTTGGATTGTACATAAAATAAAACAATGGATCTCAACTATAAGAATAATGGTCTTCAGATGTAATAATCATTTTGGAAGTTTATAGATGATGTATCTTTAACTTTTAAACCCCTTGTCTTTATGTAGAGGGTAAAATGGGTCGTGACACACACACACACACACTCTGTCTCTCTCTATAGCAGCCACCAATGGCTAGCATGGATGCCAATGCCTAGCATGCACAAGACGGCAGTGCATGTACAAGAATTTGGTTGTGCATGGGGCACTTTCCTTTCCCAGTTTCCCTTTCTCTCTCTCCATCTCTCTTTCTCTTGGCCCCTTCTCTCTCTATATCACAATTGTTCTCACTCCCTCTCTATATAATAGCCTTCATTGGCCTAGAATGGGTCATGCTTGTCCGGCAAGGGGAGCAAGGTGTTTTAGTGGAGTGTTAGTTAATGTAATTATGGTTAGTGTGTGTGAGAGTTATATATATAAACACTAACTATCTATCATAAGGTAATAATTTGGCCACAAATGTAGCCAAGGAGTGTATTTATCATGCACTCACCCAGCCATATAAGTTAATTGATGTATTAATAAATCTAATGCAAAACAAAGAAGACACTTCAGTCAGAAGTGGATGAATTTGGGACCTCAAACCTTAATAAAAAATTATTGTGAGACCAAAGACAGATAGCTATTGAAAAACTAACTGACTTAGACTCAAATTTCACCTGATTCCATTGCGGAATGAGAAAGCAAACTTAATCTAATATTTGGGAGAAATCGGGTACGAAATTCACTAGATGCAGCAACTTTTGTGGGCTCTCGAGAGATCAAATTTCCACAAAATAGAATTCTGAGAGCAATGGGAGATTAGGCTCGAAGAGTAGATAATTTTAGATACTTGATTCGTCAAAATCCTTTGAGAAACGAGAAAGAAAACCCAATTTAAAGTTAGTGTGAATTTTGGTGCGAATTTGTCAGGTATATTACATTTCGAGGCTTTTTCAGGAGATCGATTTTCCATGAAATTGAGTTCTAGACATAGGAATAGATCGGGTTTGAAAAGAACTTTATTTTAGACGTAGAATTCATATGGTTTGGGTTTCCCAATCTTAATAGGAATGTAATGCAGTCAAATAGAAATCGCGCGTATTACAGTCTTACCTCCTTTAGAAAATTTTGTCCTCGACATTAGTCTTGAATGGGTGAGGGTACCTTGTTCTCATATCCGCTTCTGCTTCCCACGTTGCTTCTTCTTCCCTGTGGTGTTGCCATATTACCTTGACTAAGGGGATCTCTTTGTTTCTCAATACTCTTATTTGATGGTCCACTCTCTTACTCGGTCCCTCATTGTAGGAATGATTAGGTTATTATGTGATATTCTCCCATTGAATTATATGAGTAGGGTCAAGGTGGTATTGTCTCAGCATAGATATATGGAACACGTTGTGTATCTGATCCAATTCTGAAAGTAAATCTAGTCAGTATGCCACTTGCCTAATTTTCTCCAAAATACGGAAAGGCCCTATGGATCGAGGTGCAAGTTTTCTTTTCTTGCCAACACATATCACACCTTTATGGGGCATTACCTTTAAAAATACTTGGTCGCCAACTTGGAATTCTAAGGGTCGTCTACGTTGATTTGCATAACTCTTTTGTCGACTTTGGGCAATTCTAAGTCGTTCTTGTATGAGCCTTATCTTCTCTGTGGTTTCTTGAATGATCTCTGGTCTATATAAGAATTTATCGCCAGGTTCTAACTAACAATTTGGTGCTCGGCAAGGTCACCCATACAATGCTTAAAATGTCGCTAACTTAGTACTTGACTGATAATTGTTTTTATATGCAAATTCTCATAAGGGTAAGTACTCACTCAAAACTCCTTTGAACATCCAAGTTACAATTTCTACATTACCTTTTAAGAACATTCCAGTGAAGCTCAATGAGTAAGTCAGTTTCAATCAATCTGATGATAATAATAGTAAGTCTCGGGGCCTAGTAAAATTTATAGAAAATCATGTTGGTATAATAACCAATTCTTATATACCTAATACCTGACCCTTCTCAGTATCGTGCCAAACGCTACCCTTGCCACTTTCAGGTTTCATAACCAATACCTCATAGGGTAATCTTTCCATAACTAACACCCTATAGGGATCATTATTCATAATCATTTCCATAATCAGGCCAACGGGTGCGTTTGTACATGTACTAATTAGTTCCATGACACATCACCCAAAACACATTCTAGCAATTTCCAAAAATATGATTTTATCAGCAAATCAACGAGCATGATAATCAAGGATGTGCCGAAAGAAACTTAATAGTGTCAATAACAACGTAATCAGGAACTTAAACAATGAGCATAGATACTCAAAAGGAACGCAATTAAGGAATAGTAAGGATAACTCTTTTCAACGAGATATAAACAAAAGCATATTTGTTGAAACCCAGTACCTTAGTGATCATCTAATTAAGGATGCTCCAAAATTGAGACACAGAATGAGGGTCTCTATCAAATACTATCTATTGGGTACTCCCATACAAATCTAACAATCTCTAAACACTTTATTACGTCATCATAAAACACTGATTTTGTCAAATGATCAACAATCACTGATATAGGAGCACTAGCAATTCTTATTATGAGGTCCACAGTTATATGATCCTGTTACCATTTTGCTAGGGCAAATTGTTGTAATAATCCTCTTGAGATGTTGGTGTTCATCCCTCATCCTTTCTTTCTAGAAATGAAATTTTCTGAACTCACTCAAATTGTCCATGTAATATCCATCAAATGAATAATAACTTTATACCTCGATATTATTTTTGAATGACAATTGATCTTCTACACTTCGTTAAAATCGAGCCAATCAACTATAATCTATCCCCAAGGTATAAACGTTTAATAAATTTTTCATAGAGACACCAAATACTAAATTCCCTTCCACTATGCACTCTAATAATCTCTTCAAATATGAATTTTCCTAAACACCAAAATTTTTGTAAATATCTCTTGAAACAGTCAAGCTCTAAATATCTCACTTAGCCCCATATAAGACCTAATACCTAGGCTCTGATACCAACTTTAGTCATGACCCATTTCACTTTTTCAAGGTCAGGACAAGGGGGTTTAGGGCTTAAGGGTTAAAGATAACAATATTTCATAAGCATAGATCTCAACATAATCTGAAAAGTCAGGTGTAATATTACAACACAAAAGAAAGCTAGTGAAACTACTATTTTCAAGTCTCAATACAATTACATCCCAAAAGAGACAATTAACTCATATTCTCCCAAAGAGACAATATAGCAGTAGGACCCCTTTCCATTTCTCATTTCCTTGGAAAACTCGTTGATGCCTTAATTCCTGAAAAATGTCCCATAAGATAGGAGTGAGCTATGAAGCCCCATCGAAATTCCATGATTTTCACAATGCACAAGTTTAAATGCAATGCAATAAAAGAAATACATCACATGCATATGTCCCTTATAGTTTCTTTTTATCATTACTAGGATCTTGCAGGTTTGTCTTGCCCGGGACAATTTAATCCGATGGTTCACCCATGATACTCCTCCTTCATCAAATGTGAATCTCATTCAAGATCATCTAGCCCAATATCAAACCCAATGAAAGCTGACTCGTGGCAACCCCATAATATAAACTCGGGGTCTTTCACATTCAGGTTATTCCTCCTTTATTTCTCCCTAGTGATGCAAGCAATCTCATAATGCAACTTTGAAAATATTATAGTAGAAATATATCAATAAAGTAGTTTAACAAAACATTTAATAGAACGGAAATGAGCATGTATTTTAGAGAATGTATAGTTTCCTACTTTTAGGATATTACCTGATTAGGTTGTCTTTGATTCACGTATTATTTGTTTGACAAAGAGCTGATACTTAGCCTTCTTGTTCGGTTAACAATAATTATAATAATTGCCCATTTTCTCGGTGTTCAAGGGTCGCAGTCTCACAATCAAATTAGCAGTGTTAAGTGAAGGGAATAATCACAATATAGTGGGTATTTGGTGGGATTAGTCCTTGGAATCTTTCTCGTCACCTGTTAGGAACGAAATTTCCTAGTGTCGGCACCGAAGGGGATTATCTAGCATTTATGCCGGGAGGTTCAGTGACTTGTACTCTCCTATTTCTAGGTTCCTCGTATTTTTTGAGGTGTCTCAGCAAAATTTTAGATTATTTCCTTTATTATTGTAATTTATATGATTTTCTTTATCAGAACACTATTTTTGATCAACAAAAAATCATATAAATATTAGAACATTCCAAAGAAATAGGGGGAGGCATGATTTGGTGTCGCCAACACACTATAAAGATTTCAGGTCGAGGAAATATGGGACGCGCCCTTACGCACCACCAGCCACGTGTGGGGGAGGAAGGCATAGCCTTCTTCTTCCTCCATCGCGATTGGTGGGGCTTTCTGCCCATTATTTGGCCATCCACTGTACCTCCTGGCCATGTATGTGTAACCTAGAGATAGGTAAGGACATGGGCTACACACTCATGCTCAGAGATTGGCCGGTGGTGGCTGGCCGTGGCCGTTCTAGTTCGAAAACCTCGTTACATGGTCGGAACCCTGGGTTCCAGACTTACAACTGGGTTTTTGACCGTCTTCCTCTATTTTTCTAGCAAAGTGCTCTTCATCAAACTTGTTCCTGACATCGAGATGAAGAAGTCCCAAGTGAACTCATCAGCAACGGTGGCTGGAGTTTTGGCCTGGGGACTATTTTTCCGCAATTTCTGCTTTGCAGGGCTATTCAAGTGCATGTACAAAGGTGTGAGGCCTCTCTTGGACTCCACGGAGGTCCAAGAGGAGTCTCATACTCCTATGGCAGGCCTCAGACCTTGCTTCCTATAGGGGTGGGGTTATGTGGGTGGAGGTTGTTGGTTCAAAGCAGGCATGATTTGCCTCAGTTTCCCTCACTCTCTTCGTCTCTCTCTCCCTCTCTTTATATTCTTTCTATATCTCTATCTAACTCTCTTTCTATAGTTTTTGTGTAGCCACCAAGTGGCTTGCATGGTACTTTTTTAGCATGCATAGTGGGTATATAGTTTAATGGGTTAGCAATTTTTTCTCTCGGCTCCTCTGCTGTGCCTTCATTTTTAGCACTCGAGAAAACTATACACAAGTGAAAAAAATACAGTACTCTCTCATTAGAACTCATCCTCCTAGAAGAATCAGTGCGACTAAGTTTGAATCTGAAATTGATTTTGAATAAGGGCTTTTGGAAAAAGTTTGGAGTCGCCATCTAACTTGATTAAGATGAGTTAGGCCACTTAAAACTAAGCACAATCCGAATATTACACTTAGTGTTTATGAAAAGATTTTGAAAAAATACTCAAGAGAGGATTTTTAAGAAAACAGGTTGTTTGGAAACCATTGAAAAAATTTAAGTCTTTTTTTAAAATAACTCCATTTTAGTCTTTGAAAACAGTGATTCTAGATTCGAAAATTGGTTACGTGTAGGGAAGACGCATTAAGCAATCACCTACCACGCCTTTGCGATACCTACATGTCTATTCACTCTACGTTCACTCATTTGGAATTTTTGATTAATAAATGTCCAAAACTGTCCACTTTCGAAAATAAATTTTTAGAAAGAAGTTGACATGATGCATGATATGCAAGTGCAAGAATTTGATTTGAGTTTGAAAGTAGATTTGCAAATAACTTGATTTGATTTAAAAAAAAAATTGATTTGATTTTGAAATGGGTTTGAAAATATATATTTGATTTTTGAAAGAAAGTTTTAGAAATTGAAATTGGAGATTTAAAAATAGATTTTGGAATTAGAAAATTGAAATAGATCATGAAATTGGAAATTTGAAAAAAGTTATGGAATTAGAAACTTAAAAAAGGTTATGACCGCAACCATGAGAGTTGCCTACATATCCCTTTTTGGGAATCAGGTCAATCATAGTTCGGACAAAAGTTTGATTTAAAATAAACATGTTGAGTTTTTAAAAAGTTTAACTTAAAAAGGCTTGATTCTAAGGAGTTTGATTTGAAAAAGGGTATGATTTGAACTTTGAATAGAAGATTTGACATTGAACTGGGAATTGATTTTGATTTGAAAAGATAGAATTTGGAAGAAGAACTTGGACTTGTCTTTGAAAGATTGAGATTTGAAAACATCTTTGACTTGGATTGAAATTAGAAAACCATCTTGGTTGAGAAAGGAGTTTTAGAAAAGGGTTGAAACTTCTTAACTTAGGATCAGGGCTGAACTAGAGTTTAGCCATCCTAGGGTTTAGATTACCTAAGATTGGAACATGTAGTTGAATTGAAAAAGAGTTGATTTAGATTTTAGAAAGTTGGATTTAGAAAAGGTTCGAATTAGGAAAGTTGGATATATGGAAAATTTTGAAAAGATATTTGATTTGATTTAAAAACACTTGACTTGGAATAATTTGAAAAGTTAGAGTTTAGGAAAAGTTAGACTTTGGGAAGTTTTGAATTAGGAATGTTTCAAAATAAGAAAGTTTCATATTAGGAAAGTGCCAAATTAGGAAAGTTTTATTTTAGGAAAGTTTCGTTTTAGAAAAGTTTTATTTTAGGAAATATTTGAATTTAGAAAGGTTGGAATTAGTAAATGTTTGAATTAGGAAATATTTTATTCATATTACCTAAAGTTGAAGACTAGATTTTATTTTCAAAAATAGATGATTTGATTTAGTTTATAAAATTGGAGGATTTGATCTAGTTTCTTAAATAGGAAGATTTGATCTAGTTTTCTAATTTGAAAGATTGGATTTAACATAGAATTGGAATGGTTAAATTTTGAAAATCTAGGATTTGGAAACCTATGATTTTGGTGGAAAAAGAGATTTTGGAAGTCTAGGATTTGATGTAGGAAATAGAGGTTTTGGAAATATATGATTTGAAGCAAAAGAGGAAATTATGTTTTTGAGACAGAAAATTAGGGTTTCCTAACCATGGGATCTAAGGCTTCACTTGGACTCCATGAAAAGAGACATTTTGGAAAGTAGATCTTTTGAAGAGAGTTTATAGGAAGAAGACTTGAAGATAGTTTTTTGAAAGTGAATTTTTAAGAGAACTTTTGGAAATGAGTTTGAAAAGAGCTTTTTGGAAAATAGATTTTTAGACAGTGAATTTTTGGAGAAAGCTTTTAGAAAGTATTTTTAAAAGCAATTTTTGGAAAGGGGCTTGAATTTTTTGAAGACAAAATATATAGAAAATTCATTTTGACTCAAAATTTTCGATTTTTTTTTTTTAAGCAAAACGTTTAGGAAATTTGTTTTATCTTGAAACTTGAAAGATTTGATTTTTTTTCTTTGAAAGCAAAATATTTAGAAAATTTTTTTTGACTTAGAAAATTTATTTTGACTTGAAATTTGGAATCTTTTGAAGGGGAAAGTTTAGAAAAAAAAAACATTTGAAGTTGAGAGTTGAAATTTTTTGAAGAAATAGTGTAGAAAATTCATTCCAACTTAACACTTGAGATTCTTTTCCCTTTTTTTTTTCTTTTCTTTGCATCTTCTTTTTTTCCTGTCTTCTCTCTCTCTCTTTTCCTTTTCTTTTTACATACATATTCTTTGAGTTGATGAATTCTTACATTTTCCCTTTTCTTCTGCCTTACCTTCGGGATGGTTGACATTGGGGAGGTCACCTTGCTGACTAAATCTGGAGTTGAGGGGGCACAACTGAAAGCTGTATTGCCGACGATGAGAGCTACTCTGGCTGAGGAAAGGACTACTGCTATTGACTCTTGGGTTGATAAGGATGATTGGCACACTTGGATGATCATACTGATTGGCGTTGAGTCTGAGCTGGGGCTTGTCTGGGTGGCTGATGCAGGAGATAATGATCTATGCCGGAGGCAATAACGAGGTATGCTTTGGTTGAGTGGAGGACTAGTGCTGCTGATGAGAAGAGGGTGGCCTCGCTAGGGCTACTGTAGAAGATGCCCTAGATGAGGATGTTGGAGATGTCGAGACTGCCCATGCCAGAGTTAATGCTAAGGTTGAGGTTGATGTAGCTTCTTGAGAGCAGCCATGGTTTAATTGCTGGTTAGGAGGCTTTTCGGCAAAACTAAGCATAGAGCATCATAGGAGACTTTTTCATGCTTGTGACTCTCTTGCATTAGAATTTGAAGGAGAGGACATTGATCCATCTTTGGTTGGTAGCTTCTTGGGAGACTGCTTCTTGTTTGATTGGGAGGTCGAGGGTGGGCCGTTGCCCCATTCTCTATTTCTTGTTGACTGTGGAGGGCAAGATCATGGTTCGGGCTGCTAGGTCTAACTCTATTGGCTACTCTAGTTAATTATGCTCCGGATGGATGGCTACCAGACTTCCTTGGCTACAACATCAAAGCTTTGTGTTTGAAGACACCTTGGGACCTTAGAAAGCCTAGGGAGATGCCCCTTAAACTTGTAACTATCTAAGTATCTCATTAGCAAATATCAAGATATGACAGACTAATCTTAATAAATGACTTATGATATTAGTGCTCATTATTTTGCCATGCTAAGTTTACAGATTTGTTACCAATGCAGGTCCTCCACTATTTGGCACCCCTTGTCCCATTGTTGAGGCATGAGACTTGGTTGTTTCATTGAGACTCGTTTTGTTGCTATTACTTGGATTGCTAATCTGGAGAGCTGACCTTTCTTTTTTTCTTTTTCTTTTTTTCAAACCATTTTTGCTATCCATGCCCTTACGGGTTTTCATAGATGCTGATTCTACCATTTTTGCACGATAGTGCCCATTTTTTGATTTTCACTGCATCGATAGTTTTGTATCTTGCCATGACCCTACTCTTTTACCCATAGCACCTCGGGGTTTTCACTATATCCTCAAGTCATGCATTTTCTCTTGATTTCTCTTGTTGATGCCGATGAAGACGACTCCTTACCTAATAAGAACAAAGAATGTTGAATACTTTGATTTGGAAGAACGATTGATGATGAAATCCATTACTGACTGAAATTGCTACTTTAATTGAAGTCTGTTGATGTTAGTTTTGACATCGAGCCTAGAACTGAGTTGGAATTTCTGCTAGATAAAGCACTTCCTAGTGTAATCATCTTCGTTTGAAGAGCAATGATAGCAATGATCGATCTGAAAGGTCTTTATTTTGGATTATAATGTGGGCATCGTTATGGGGTATTTGAAAGAAAGGGATAAAGGCTCAAAATATTTTGCTTTTATTTGGCTTTCTAAGACCTATGATCACTTTGGACAGCTAAACTCACTCTCTTACTGCTGCTTATTCTTTGTTTCCCCCGTTTTGCTTTTGGACTTAAATATACGCTGACTCTTTTGTTTACGATCCCAGACTATTACTTTTGCACCATGGTATTCTTATAGATTTTCACCAGTTTGATAGTTTTTGTATTTTACCATGCCTCCACCTTTTTACTTACAGTGTCTTTTTGAATTTTCACTATGTCAACGAGATCATGCCCACTTTTTTTTTTTTTTTTGGGCACTCCTTAAACCTTGTTACTTCCCTTATCCTATTTACTTTGTCTCAACCCATTGTGGTCGGTGATCATTAGGTCGGGTTTTTCAAGGGAAAGTAATCAACTCAATTAGGTTTTGCAAGGGGATGCTTTTAACTGTATGGTAGATGAATTGAGGGCCTCTCTTCATTTCAATCAATGCTATCATTGCTCTGTCAAAGTTTCTGATTACACATAGTAGTGCTTTACCTAATCTGAGTTGATGAGTGTTGCAAAGATTTCTTCTTCCGCCTCTGTTAGGATTAATGCTCTTCTTAGAATAACTTTGTGAACCAAGAACATGTCTTCATAGTTGCAGGTGAACTTGCCTTTGGCTTTCTACTGACTTGGAATTGTCTTTTTAGGAACAACATCACCTTCTTTGAATTGGCCGGGCTTGTGTTGAAGGGTCTAGCGATACATTTTTGATATCATTGGGCATGGTAGATGGTTGGCATTCTCTTTTCTTCTAGGAGACAAAGTTGTTCACGCTGGCTTTTGATCTAGTTTGCTTCAGTGAATTGAATTCCCATGAGGGCTTGGAGAGAGGATTTTTACTAGGACTGCATTGTTGCTTTAGACCAAGGAGAATAGTGTGCCCTAGTTGAGATTCTAATTAAGCTTCTATATGCCATCTACGCAAAGGATAGCTGCTCATGTCAATCCTTATCATTGTCATTTTTCTTGCGAAGGGTTCTCTGGCCACCTTTTGTTTTGCTACTTCAATGGTTTCATTTGCTTGTGGATAGTAGGCTACCGAGTTATGGGGATTAATCTAGAAGGTTTGACGATGTTATGTCATTATTGAGGATGCTTGCACTATCTATAATGATGGAGTCGGGGAGGCCAACAGTGTAAAGGACGTCTGGAAGTCTTTAGGGTTAAAAAAGGCCAAACGTTGGATATCCTGCAAGTTTTGTTTTTCTAAAAAAGATTTTAGTATGACAAATAAAGCATTTCATGATCAAGAGTCATTTATTTCATATTAGCCCATTATGTACTTAATATTTACATGATACTTTGATAAGTTAAAATCAAAAGGGTTCCTCCTGTAGGCTTTACCAAGGCCTTTAGGGTCTGGGAATATGAAAGACAGTCCAATTTATCAACTTTTATCTAATGCTACTTGAGGAAGATAAGCTAATGTTAAGGGATCAGTGCCTAAGGCCGAGGCATCTATTTTGTGCAACAAACTTGATAATGACTCCTCTGGGATTTGAACTGATTTGTAGGGATGGTAGACTGTTAATTTGTTGTCTTCTGCTTAATAGTTGGATTTTGGGTTGACCCTTTTGCTAAGTCTCCTTTGGAAGGGGACAGTATCTTATCCATTAGTATGATGTTGACCGTTGAATTATTGTAGATGAAAATCACCCTATAGTTGTGCCCCTAGTCCTTGCCTCATGTTAGATGCTTCTACTGCTGAGGTGGTTAGTGACCATGTTCTCAATTGTCGAATGACTGGAATGAGCTAAATCTCTTTGGGCAGTTGACATGCATCTGAAAGCTTGAAAGTTGGAGGATTCTATTGTGGCAATGCATGGGACTGAAAGAACTGTACAAACCACGAATTCTTCTTCTGTACGGATGGTGAATGTTGCGACATGGCATGGAGGTAACATCTTATAGATAAATGCCCATTTCTTCTTACTCTTCAATGTGGGTTAGGCCTCTTCCAATAATTGGGCTCATCCTTCCATGAGTTTGAATTGACTTTTTAACCTAGAAAAAGAAAAAGAAAATTGCAATTAGCCTATGGGGTTGAAGGTTTTATGCAATGTATGTCCTATGGAGGTCTGTTCTTTGAGGGAATCTAGGCATGATGATAAGTCCATTTGGAGGTAGGGTTTTGCCCCTATCATGCAATACAATACCTTTTCAGCAAGGGTCGGTTGATGATTCTTTGTTTGTGCAATCCCGCCTCCATGGACTGAGAGGGATTTGGGCTTCTCTTGAGATAGGGTTCTATGCATGCCATGAATCTTTAGGGTTAAGGAACCTTTAGGAGTTTTGGTAAGTTCTATTAACATAAGATTGGATTGCTCATTTTCTCTCTACGGTTGATTAAATGCATGAGAATACAATGACTTGAGTTTCTTAGAACTCTTGTCTTGTAATAAATATGGATGCATGAGCATAATGGAACTGAATATGTCAGCATCACGATTATAGTACATAAATGGTTTAGGAGACCCCCTTTTCTTCATGTTTTTGCTTTTGTTTTCTTGGTACTTAGAGAGGATCGGGGGGGGGGGGGGGGGGGGGGGGGGATTGGGGGGGGTGGGGGGGGGGGGGGGGGGGGGGGGGGAAGACAATAAACAAAAGATTAGTTAGTGCCTTGATTTGAAAGTTTTTATGCAATGCATGTCCTAGGGTGTCCCTACTTTGAGAGGAAGACTAGACATGATGTATTTGGCCCACTTTTTGGAGATAAGGGGTCTACCCTGTATGCTGATACTTTACTGCTTGATTGACAACATAAATTCATTCATGAAAAATAAAGTAGTACTTTGAACTTTGGAGTTTAGATATAACGGAATTGAATACATTTTAATACGGAGAGGGGGAACAATTTTCTTGGGACTTCCACCAATCTACTTTTACATTTGAGATCCTGAACTACTTTTGAGTCTTTGGATTCGCCTTCTTTGAGTTTGATGTCGAGGAGGTCATTGAGAGATCTTGTTTGATTGCCCCTTTTCTTCTTAGCAACCCTATCTTCGTGAGCATAGAGGGATTAGGGCCCCTCTTGTCACGCCCGCTCCTAATCAAGCGTCATTAATGCTACCAACGTGCTCACAAGATAATCAAACTCATAAAGAAGGAATGATAAACATTCACTGAATTAATCATCAATAAATAATACACCATCAACAATAAAAACAATGCCTCTTGTAATGCAATGTATGATACACCACATATGTGCACGTTATTTTAATAACATTGGCCCAATATATCGATGGCTTGTTGTCAAGGATATCCCATATTGATACCATATAGGTTTGCCCCACATCGGTTAAATCTTAGGTTAGTCCCACATCGACTAAACCTCCTTCGTGCAATGCAAGATATGCACACAAAATGTATTGTATGCAAATGCCATCGCATAATCCAACCATCACCACCGATGTAGACAATAAAACATTCAATGCATTATGAATAAGATTATCTTATATTCTCACCTGATACTGTCTTATACACACTGTCAAGTCACTTCCTTAGTTGAATCGGAGTGTTTTGATCCGCTTCTGAACCTACCAAACACCACCACATCAAACTTCATGAAATAGATGTTATAATTCATAACCAATGCATGACTATAGCTTGTACACCTTAAACATTTAATTTAGAACATCAATAATGCATTAGAACTTAATAGGATGTTAAACCTTTCCCCAATGCAATGTAATGTCAACTTTAAACTATAATGTCTCACAAGTTACAAAGAGTTAAAGTACCAACTTTATATCACTAGAAAGATGTATGAATCTACTTTCTGACACTTCAAACGGTGCATCAATCCGAATTTCCTAGTGAAAGTTACAGTCATTTCACTAAAGAGTGTCAAAGTTGTCAGAAAGAGTTTGCTGGCGCGAAAAGGTAGCGAGACTTACTAGATAAGTTTACTGGGATGAGAAGGTAGCAAGAAGGTAGCGAGACTTAATGGATAAATAAGTTCGCTGGAGTGAGAAGGTAGCGAGACTTACTGGATAAGTTTGCTGGGGCGAGAAGCCAACGAGACCTTAGCGAGATTTGCTAGACATGGTTCAAAATGGCTTCCTAACCCAAGGTTTCTCTACTCCAATCCACCACAACGCTTCACATATGCTTACCAAAGACTCCAAAATGCAATACCAAGCTAAAAGTAAGATTAAAGACAACCAAGAACATATTCACCAAGATGAATCAAGGCTTTCACCATGAAAGCCCTCACCCCTTTTTCTCCTCCATCACTTCAATTCTCACCTTCCTAGCATGAATTGATATGTTAACGTACACAATCAACAAATATGCAATGAAACAAACATAAACATAAGATCTTTCACCTTTAATAACGAAATCACAATCTTCCCTTCAAATTTCTCCTCTTCTCTTCTTTCCTCTTCTTTTTCTCTCTTTTCTCTCACTTTCTTTCTTGCCAAACAATTTTACTACACAAGCTCCTCTCTTCTCTCTCCTCCCCTTGTCTTGAGGACAATTATACATACAAAATATATTTATCATTCCACATGTCACACTCACACACTTGCTAGCAATATTAGTGAAACACACACCTCTCACACATGAAGCACACACCTAGGTGTCTTAGGGTTAAACCCCCACCTAGCACCTCCTTGCTTCCTTAATCCACCTCTCATCCATATGATTAATATAATTAATCACACTTATGATAATTAATTATGACTAACATAAGCTTAATTTGAAGATTAATTAAGCTCACTAATCATGCTTAAAAACATGATAATCCCCCAAATGCAAGCCCTCATTAAACCATGCTAAACAAGCACCTTGATTAAGGATAATTATGCACCATAAACATGCTATTATGTTAAGCATGATGCTAACCAAGTTAGGGTTTTACTATGCTTCCCTTCTTTAAGAATTTCATCCCGAAATTCACTTACCGAACTAGAATAGATATGGATATTGATTTTTCATTAACTCCTCATTCTCCCACGTGGCCTCTTCTACTGTATGACTCCTCCATAATACTTTCACAAGTGGTATCATCTTATTGCACAAAACTTGTTCTCTACAGTCTAGTATCTGAATAGGTTCTTCAACATAACTCAAATCATCTTCCAGCTCTAATAGTTGTTGAGTTAACACGTGAGAAGGATTCAGCATATGCTTTCTCAACATAGAAACATGAAAGACATCATGCAACTTAGACATTTCCAGAGGCAAATCGAGTTGGCAAGCAGTCGTGCCAACTCTTTCCACAATAGTATATGGTCCAATGTACCTTGGACTCAACTTTTCTTTTTTCCCAAATCTCAAGAATACTTTCAAAAACACTTGATCACCCACCTAAAATTCTAATTCTCTTCTTTTATTATCCTCAAAACTTTTCTGCCTACTTTGTGTTATCTTTAAATGCTCTTGAATTACCTTAATCTTTTCAGTTGTACTTTGAATTATCTCTGAACCAAACAGTTGTCTCTCTCCCACCTCACTCCAACACACTAGAGTTCTACACCGACGCCCATACAAAGCTTCAAATGGAGCCATCCCAATGCTGGATTGATAATTATTATTATATGCAAATTCCATTAAACCTAGATGATCCTCCCAACTGCCTTTGCAATCTAATACATAAGCTCTCAACATATCCTCTAAAGTCTGAATAGTTCTCTCTAATTGCCCATTAGTTTGAGGATGAAATGCTATACTAAATTTCAAAGTAGTACCCAAAGCTTGCTGCAAACTAAGCCAAAATCTAGAAGTGAATCTTGGATCTCTGTCTACAACTATAGACACTGGAGCTCCATGCAATCCCACAATTTCATCAACATATAATTTAGCATACCTATCAAGAGTATAGGTAGTCTTAACTGATAAGAAATGAGCTGATTTAGTCAATCTATCAGCAATTACCCAAATAGAATAAAATACACTTGGAGTTCTAGGTAATCCCACCACAAAGTCCATAGTAATGTGCTCCCACTTCCATTGTGGAATAGGAAGAGGTTGCAATAAACCTGCCAGCTTCTGGTATTCTACTTTTACTTGTTCGCAAGTCAAACATTTAGCCACAAACTCTGCAATTTTTCTTTTCATGCTAGGCCACCAATATACTTCTCGAAGATTGATGTGCTGTCGCGGGCACCCAAAAATAAAACCGATACCCTAAAAACAAATATGTAGCAGTGCAAGTAAGGATCGTTCCCACGAAGAGTGTTGAGTCTAATTTTATGTTATATGAACAAGAATTAGGGGCTTTTGGATTTAATAAAAACAATTTTAACAATCACAACTATGAAACAATTCAAATTAAATTGTTGAAATTAATCAAAGGAATAAACCTTGGTCCAGGTCAACATCGGAATTTATAACTAATCATTGATGCAAGCATGTCAATTCACTCTTTGAATATTCACCGTTGGAACTATTTTTCTATCTCTCCTTAGTCATAGTTAAGCAGAAACAAGCGATCTGATTAACGCTAACAATTAAACAACTCAGGAAAAGCACACAAGATTTAATCTAGGAGCAGCCTTAAGAATTAGAGAGATCGATGAAACTAAACAACACAAGCACAAGCGGTTGCATTTAATTTAGTCAAATACCCTTCCTAAGATATAATAATTCCCAACGCAGTAAATCATTAAATCTCAGTTGCTTCACAAATCAGATGAATCAAACAATTACGGATTTGATATCTAACTCAGAAGTAGATTGCAATGTTTAATAAACTAGTAGGCTTCCTAGTGATTAAACAAGACAATCACGAAAATAGGCATAGAACAACATTCGATACACAAAGCATAAATCGAATAATGAAAACAAATTAGATCTCACAGTTTATTATTAATTCCGAAGTTTCTGTCTCATTTGATCAAGATTTAGAGTTTAGCCACGTAGGGCCATGAAAACAACTCAAATAATAACCTTCAATAATACAAAAAATGCCAACCACCCTAGAAACAAAACAGTCACAGCTTTTATAGGCTTTTGAAAATCTGTAGCTATGCAAGACCGTTCGAACGCCCTTGCCACCGTTCGAACGCATCGGACTACTATTCGAACGGTACGTCGAACGCACTTCGAATGGTAAAATATGCTCTCTGAATCTTTCGAACGCTCTTCGAACCTGATCTTAACTTGTAACCATTTGACGTAGCGTTCGAACGCATCTTCCACCGTTCGAACGCCTCTTCGGACCGTTCGAATGCCTCTTCGAACGCTGTTTCTAATCTCGCGTTAATTCACCACTTTTAAGCTAGGATCTTCTTCCTAGGCATTCCATAGCACCCTAAGTCAAAATATAAGAATAGTGAGTATCTTTAGGTATCAAATAAGTATAAAAGATTAAACATTAAGGGAGAAAAATATGACATTTGCACTCTCATCAAATTCCCCCACACTTAACCTTTTCTCTTCCTCGGGCAAAACACAAACTCACTTTCCCAAGATAAAATAGTTTCTACAAAGAACAACCAAACTCTTCAAAACTCATAACATATCATGAACAACATTCTCAAACAACTCACAATCACTTAGCAAGCATTTTCACTTAAAGATGGAGTAAACTGAATATATAGACCCTCACGAAAATAAACACTCTGCTCTCATGTATTTAAAGGGTATGTGTATCACTCAAATTCATTCCAATGAAAATGATCTACCATAGGCTTACATCTCTTCTCATTCTCCACCACTAAGGTCACATATAGAACACGAATCATAAGGACTTTTCAAGGGTTATAATGGGGTTTAGGATCAAAGTAGGAAATATTTAGGAACATAGCTCAAAAGTCATCGAAACTAGTAGAGCAAAAATGAATCAACTTAATTTCGAATATATAAAACATTAAAGCCAATCACTCCATTCAACAACTTCTATCTTTGTATATATCCCATATGAACAGACCTATTTCTTAGAATTTTAGGAGGAATTATGAACATGGATAATTTGTAACATTAAAAGCAATTTCCTCCATCACTTCCCTTCTCTTTTTTTTTTTTCTTTTTTCTCTCTTCTTTTTTTTTTTTTTCAAAATTACATCAACAATGGAACTCATGAATTGAGAATGAAAGCATGTTCCTTTTCGCCAACCATAGCCCTACCACAATTCCGGACACCCCCACACTTATTTCTCGTGCACCCATACATATCATATGGAAGAACAATGCTCCACTAGCTCTACGGCTTGGGTAAAGGCATTATTACTTTTCAGGTCTAAAGCTTCTAATGTGGGTTCACAATAATGACATATCAAGCTCAAAGGGGTTCACCAAGGAAAAAATTAATTACAAGGTAGGCTATTTGACTTATGTAGCTTATAACAAAGATGACCATAATCATGTTCATGCATGCATGTGTCAATGTGACCTCGAAGAGAACCAATGCAAGTTCTAGAGAAACAAATCCATGGAAGAATATCTCACATGAAATAAAATAGTGACTAATATGGATATGTCAGTTTAAAGGCTCAAAATCTCATCAGCTTTTGTCTACCAAATTGAGTCACTCCAATCTCAAGTAAAATAACTAGACTAATTAATTCTAAGTTTGAAGATTACTTATTCAATCATATTATGAATTCTTCAAGCTTAATTGAATCTTGTTATTGTTTTTTTTTTTTTTTGAAAAACAAATAGAACACAAAAACACAACCTAAATCCCCTCCCCCACATTTAAAACTTACATTGTCCCCAATGTAAAGTAAAATGCATAGAAAGGGCATAAATAACCAATATATAAATGCAAAAATAAGAAAACAAAAACGAACTTCCCTTGGGTTGCCTCCTAAGTAGTGCATTTGTTTATTGTCGTGGGCTCAACTCATGCTTCCTTCTTCAATCCATATAAATCGCATTTTCAAGGTCCAGTTTCTCCACATTCTCGACTTAGAAACCTTCATGGAATTGCTTAAGTCGATGGTCATTCACCTTGAACACTTTGGAAGTGGCTAAGCTTTGAATTTCAACTGCACCATGAGGGAAAACATTAGTAACAAGAAAAGGTCCAGTCTAACGAGAACGCAACTTACTTGGAAACAAATGAAGCCGGGACTAGTATAGAACTTTCTGATCAATTTTAAACTCCTTCCTAGAAATCATCTTGTCATGAAAAGCCTTCGTCTTATCCTTGTAAATCCTTGCACTCTCATAGGTATCATTGCGAATTTCCTCTAACTCTTGTAATTGCAATTTCCTATGTTCTCCACTTTCATCCATCTTCATGTTAAAACTCTTGATAGCCCAGTAAGCTTTGTGTTCTAGCTCAATTGGAAGGTGGCACAGTTTCCCAAAAACCAATCGATAAGGTGACATACCAATGGGCATTTTATATATAGTTTGGTACGCCCACAAAGCATCATCCAATCGCAAACTCCAATCTTTTCTACTTGGATTGACTGTCTTTTCAATGATGGACTTGATCTGTCGATTTGACACTTCTGCTTGTCCACTAGTTTGCGGATGATATGAAGTTGACACCTTGTGCGTTACATGGTACTTTCTCAGTAAAGTCGCCACAGTTCGATTGCAAAAGTGAGTACCTCGATCACTGATTAGAGCTCTTGGAATTCTAAACCTTGAGAATATGTTAGATTTGATAAAATCTGCAACAACTTTAGAATCATCAGTCCTGGTGGCTTTAGCTTTCACCCATTTCGAGACATAATCAACAATAAGCAAGATATAAACATAACTAAAAGATACAGGAAACGGGCCCATGAAATCAATGCCCTAAACATAAAAAATTTTACAAAATAGTATGGGATTTTGTGGCATCTCATTCCTGTGGGATATATTACCTTTCTTTTGACAAGGATCACATGACTTACAATAAGAATATGAATCTCGAAATAAAGATAGCCAATAGAAACCACATTCTACCACTTTTCTCGCTGTTCTCTTGGGTCCAAAGTGACCTCCACAAGCATAAGAATGACAAAAGGTTAAAATAGACATGATTTCATTTTCAGGCACGCACTTTCTGATTACTTGATCCGCACAATGCTTCCATAAGTATGGGTTATCCCACACATAGTATTTGGCATCACTCTTAATCTTATCTCTTTGAGCCTTAGAAAAATCGGTAGGTAGTATGTTAGTAACCAAATAATTTACAATATTTGCATACCAAGGTAATGTCACACTTGCGAAGAACAATTGCTCGTAGGGAATATTTCTTGCAAACAAAGTTCATCCTCGACATGAGTTAAACAACTCAAATGATCGGCGACACGATTTTCTGTCCCTCTTTTGTCTTTGATCTCCAAATCAAATTCACTCAAGAGAAGTATTCATCTAATTAATCTTAGTTTTGCCTCTTTCTTCATCATCAAATAACAAAGAGCTACATGATCAGAGTAAATAATGACTTTAGTACCAAGTAAACAAGATCGAAACTTTTCTAAAGCAAAAACAACAGCTAAAAGTTCTTTTTCAGTAGTAGTATAATTTCTCTGAGCATCATTCAAAGTTCTAGAAGCATAACAAATGACATGAGATGCTTTTCTAATTCTTTGACCCAAAACAGCGCCGACTACATAATCACTTGTGTTGCACATTATCTCGAAAGGAACGCTCCAGTCAGGAGGTTGGATAACTAGGGTAGAAGTCAACAGTTCCTTTAGCTTATCAAACACCTTTTTACATACTTCATTGAACTCAAAAGCCACGTCCTTTTGTAGTAACTTTCATAGGGGTGATGCTATTTTGGAGAAGTCCTTGATGAATCTTCGATAAAAACCTGCATGTCCAAGAAAAGAACGAACTTCCCGCACACTAGTGGGATAAGGTAAAGATTGAATAATGTCAACTTTAGCTTTGTCGACCTCAATTCCCCTAGATGAAATAACATGACCTAACACTATACCTTGTTCAACCATAAAATGACATTTTTCAGAGTTTAACACAATGTTAGTTTCCATGCATCTTTGAAGAACAATTGTAAGGTTGTGCAAACAATTATCAAAGGAGTCTCCATAAACTGTAAAATCATTCATAAAAACTTCTATGATATACTCAATATAATCTGAAAATATGCTAACCATACACTTGTGGAAAGTGGCGGGGGTATTGCAAAGGCCGAAGGGCATGCGACGATATGCAAAAGTTCTGAATGGGCATGTAAAAGTTATCTTTTCTTAATCCTCTAGCGCAATTGCAATCTGAAAATAACCAGAAACCCCATCAAGGAAACAATAGTAAGAATGACCACCTAACATTTCAAGCATTTGATCAATAAAAGGTAAAGGAAAATGGTCCTTGCGGGTTGCAGCATTTAATTTTGTATAATCTATACAAACCCTTCACCCATTCTGAACACGGATAGGAACTAACTCATCAATTTGGTTTTTCACAACAATTAGTCTAGTCTTTTTAGGAACCACTTGAACTGGGCTAACCCAATTGCTATCCGAAATAGGGTAAATCATTCCAACTTCAAGCAGTTTAATGATCTCCTTCTTTACTACTTCCATCATAGGTGGATTCAATCTTCTTTGTGGTTGACGGGAAGGTTTTGCTCCCTCTTTAAGTAGTATACGATGCATTCATGTAGATGGGCTAATTCCTTTAATATCCGTAATTGTCCAACCAATAGCCGTCTTATGCTCCTTTAAGACCTGCACAAGTTTTTCTTCTTGCAACTCACAAAGTTTATTAGAGATGATCACTAGTAATGTTCCTCCGTCTCCAAGGAACACATACTTGAGGTGACTGGGGAGAGGCTTCAAATCTGGAATAGGGGCCTACAAAATAGAAGGTAAAGGCCTCTCGTTAGAAACTGATAATGCAACATAAGACACGTCACTTGCTTGTTGTAACTTTGGAAAATCATTCAGTGTTGTAACAGTTTCTTACAGATCAGTACTCAATGCTAACTCTCCATTCTCTTCCTCAAGATGCTTACTAATGGTGACTTCCAATACATCTTGTCCATCAAGTTTAAAAACTTCATGTGCTAAAAAATCAATCACATCAATAGAATAAACAGGATTATCATCACAAGGGTATTTCATAGCATCATAAATATTAAACTTAACAATTTCACCATCAAAATTCATGGCAAGTGTGCCACTATGGACATCCATATTGGTCTTAGATGTCTTTAAAAATGGCCTTCCTAACAAAATAGGGGCATTTTGGTCTCCATTTTCCATATCAAGCACATAAAATCAGCAAGAAAAACCAGATCATTAACTTATACAAGAACATCTTCAACTACACCCTTAGGATAGGCATTAGACCTATCAGCCAATTGAATCACAACACCAGTTTTATTCAAAGGTCCAAGTTTTAAAGAAGTATATATAAAATATGGCATGACATTAATGGAAGCTCCTAAATCTATCATGGCCTACTCAAATCTAGTGTTACCTATCGTGTAAAGGATAATAAACATACCTGGATCCTTTCACTTCACAGAGTTTTCTTTAAATAACTGCAGAAACATTCTCCCCTACTCTCACCTTCTCATATCCTTTAAGTTTCTATTTCCTCTTAATTGTACACAATTCTTTAAGAAATTTAGCATAACGAAGTACTTGTTTGATAGCATCTAAAAGTGGAATATTTACCTTGCACCTACGAAAAGTCTCATTTAAATCTTTACTTTGCTCATCTTTTCTAGATTCTGCTAAAGCCTGAGGAAAAGGAGGTACATGTTTATAATCAGAAAAGGTGGGAACTTACGCTTAGGTACATCTTCATCATTGAGAACATTCTCGTCTGCTATGACATTTTTCTCCTTTTCTTGATTCAACGGTGCAGGGGCTGCCTTTACTGGAATCTCAATCTCTTTACCACTTCTCAAGACGATTGCACTTGCATTTTCTCTTGAATTTACTACCATCTGAGAGGGTAATTTTCCTAAACTTTGGGCTTCTAGCCGATTAATTGCAGTCGCCATTTGGCTCATATGATTGTCCAAACTTTGAATTCTGTCCCTCGCCTCTTGTTGAAATTGCTTTGTCTCCTACTGAAATTGCAAAGTATTAGTGGCAAGGGACTTAACAATATCTTCCAAAGACATACCTGAATCAGAAGTTTGGCCCAGTTGTTGTCTAGTGGGGTATGGTTACTTATATTACTGGTCACTTGGACGATTTTGAATCACGGGCTGATTCACTTGTGGATTCCCATAACTAAGATTGGGGTGATCCCTCCATCCCACATTATACGTGTTCGAATATGGATCGTACTTTCTTTGCGATTATCCAGGAAAACCACCTGCTGCATTCACTTGCTTCATGGGCTCCTCTTGAAGAGTTAGACACATATCGATTGGATGCCCTGTTACTGAGCAGATTCCACAAGCCTTCGTTGTTTGCATATTACCTACAGCCATTTGACGAACAAGAGAAGTTAGACTTGCAATTTGTTTTTCAATGGAGGAAATATTTACCTCATTGACATGCTTGGATGAATGGTCAAGTCTAGTGCCAAATTGTTGAGAATTGGTTGCCATATTTGTAATCAGATTTCTAGCGACATCGGGAGTTTTATCCACCAAAGCTCCTCCACTAACAGAATCAATTATGCTTCTATCAGTACGCAAAAGGCCCTCATAGAGAAATTGAATAAGAAGTTGCTTACTAATTTGATGATGGGGACAACTTGCACATAATTTCTTGAAACATTCCCAGAATTCATGTAGGGACTCTCCCTTGTGCTGTCTTACACTACAAATTTCTTTTTGAATGTTAGTCGCCCTTAAAGCTAGGAAATATTTCTCCAAAAATAATCTTTTTATCTCATTACATGTGGTAATACTTCCAGAGGATAGATAATAGAGCCAATCCTTAGTCGAATCCTTCAAAGAAAATGGAAAAGCTCTTAATTTAATTTGCTCTCCAGTCACCCCTGTGGGTTTCATACTCGTGCATACTACATGAAACTCCTTTAAATGTTTGAGGGGACCTTCACCTGCAAGACCATGAAAAGTGGGCAAGAGATGTATTAATCCAGATTTTAATTCAAAGTTAGTAGGAACATCTAAAGTAAGGAATGTTATGCATAAGGGTTATTGGTTTAGATTAGGTGCAGCAAGCTCTTTCAAAGTTTGATTTCCAGCCATGACTTCCTCCTCTCCTGAATAAGAATCGCTAGCAAATAGGAATTCAAGAGTTGGGTCATTCTCTACAGAATTTCTCCGAGCTTCCCTTCTTAACCTGTGTGAAGTTCTCTCTATTTTTGGATCGCATTGTAAATCACCTTGATTAGAAGATTGAGTTAAGCTCATAAACGCTCAAGAAAACTCTAACCAACCTTGAAAAACAATTCAGAAAAGAAAATCTAGAGTAATGAAATTAATTGAAATATCTTTTTTTTTTTACCAAATGAAATAAAGATCACAAGAAGTACAAAAATTAACTAAAATCACTCCCCGATAATGACGCCAAAATTTGGTGTCCTGTCGCGGGCACCCAAAAATAAAATAGATACTCGAAAAACAAATATGTAGTAGTGCAAGTAAGGATCGTTCCCACGAAGAGTGTTGAGTCTAATTTTATGCTATGTGAACAAGAATTGGGGGGTTTTGGATTTAATAAAAATAATTTTAACAATCACAATTACGAAACAATTCAGATTAAAGTGTTAAAAGCAATCAAAAGAACAAACCAAGGTCTAGGTCAACATCCACCATCAAAATTTACAACTAATCATTGATGCAAGCATGTCAATTCACTCTTTGAATATTCACCGTTGGAACTATTTTCCTATCTCTCCTTAGTCGTAGTTAAGCAGAAACAAGCGATCTAATTAATCCTAACTATTAAACAACCCAAGAAAAGTACATAAGGTTTAATCTAGCAGCAGCCTTAAAAATTAGAGAGATCGATGAAACTAAGCAACACAAGCACAAGCGGTTGCATTTAATTTAGTCGAATACCCTTTCTAAGATATAATAATTCCCAACACAGTAAATCATTAAATCTCAGTTGCTTCACAAATCAGATGAATCAAACAATTACGGATGTGATATCTAACTCAGCAGTAGATTGCAATGATTAATAAACTAGTAGGTCTCCTAGCGATTAAACAAGACAATCATGAAAATAGGCATAGAACAACATTTGATACTTAAAGCATAAATTGAATCATGAAAACAAATTAGGTCTCACAGTTTATTATTAATTCTGAGGTTTTTGTCTCCTTTGACCAAGATTCAGAGTTTAGCCATGCAGGGCCATGAAAATAGCTCAAATAATAATCTTCAATAATACGAAAAACATTAACCACTCTAGAAACAAAACAGTCACAGCTTTTATAGGCTTATGAAAATTTGCAGCTATGCACGATCGTTCGAACGCATCGGACTACCGTTCAAACTGTACGTCGAACGCACTTTGAACGGTAAAACATGCTCTCTAAATCTTTTCAACGCTCTTCGAACCTGATCTTAACATGTAACTGTTTGACGTAGCGTTCGAACATATCTTCCACTATTCAAACACCTTTTCGGACCGTTCGAATGCCTCTTCGAACGCTGCTTCTAATCTCGTGCGAATTCGCCACTTTTAAGCTAGGATCTTCTTCCTAGGCATTCCATAGTACCCTAAGTCAAAATATAAGAATAGTGAGTATCTTTAGGTATCAAATAAGTATAGAAGATTAAACATTAAGGGAGAAAAATATGACATTTACACTCTCATCAAAGATCATGATACATTTTTGTACTTCCTAGATGCATAGCATATAAAGATTGATGTGCCTCCTCCAAAATCTCATTTTTTAAAGCTTGATTGCTTATTACACAAGAACGGGTCCCAAACATTATAGTACCATTAGCATGAATGGAAAAACCAGTTCTTACCCCTTCCTTCACTTGCTTCCTAATTTTCTCCAATTGTGGATCTTAAAGTTATAGTTCCCGGATTTGATCAAATAACAATGGTCTTACCTAGAGTTGTGCTAACACTACATCAATTCTTATCATTTCAAACTCCACCCCCAAAATGGCTAACTCTACAAACAATTCTGCCTAGCAACATTGAATACATGATAATCGCCTAGAAGCTTTTCAACTTAACGCATCTACTACCACATTAGCTCCTCCCAGGTGATAATGGATGATATACTTATAATCTTTTATCAATTCCATCCACCTCCGTTGTCTTGCATTTAGATCTCTTTGGGTAAACAAATACTTCAAACTCTGATGATCTGTAAAGATTTCACATGGCTCACCATATAGATAGTGTCTCCACAATTTCAAGGCAAACACCACTGCTGCTAGCTCCAAATCATGAACAAGATAATTCTTCTCGTGAGTCTTCAATTTCCTAGAAGCATAGGCAACAACTCTGCCTCTTTGCATTAACACCCAGCCCAGACCCTGATGAGAAGCATCACTATAAATCATAAAATCTCCCTTCCCTGAAGGAATGGTCAGCACAGGAGCTATAGTCAACTTTATCTTCAATTCTTGAAAACTACCCTTACAATCATCAGTCCATTCAAAATTTTCATCCTTTCATGTCAATTTAGTTAATGGTACAGTGATAGATGGGAATCCTTGAATAAACCGTCTATAATATCCTGCTAACTCCAAGAAACTTCTTATTTTAAACACATTCTTTGGCTGCTCCCAATTCATTATAGCTTCAATCTTCTTCGGATCAATACGAATTCCTTCATCAGAAATCACATGTCCCAAAAATACTAGCCTATCAAGCCAAAACTCACATTTACTGAATTTAGCATATAACCGTTTATCTTGCAAAGTTCGTAAAATAAGTCTTAAATGCTTTTCATATTCCTCATTGCTGTGTGAATAAACTAGGATGTCATCAATGAATACAATAACAAATGAATCGAGAAAAGGCTAAAATATCCAGTTTATCAGATCCATAAATATAGCTGGAGCATTAGTTACATCAAACGGCATTACTAAGAACTCATAGTGTCCATACTGTGTTCAGAAAGTAGTTTTTAAAACATCATTGTCTTTCACCTTCAGTTGATGATAACTGGATCTCAAATCAATCTTTGAAAATACCTTGGCCCCTTGCAATTGATAAAAAAAGTCATCAATACACGGCAAAAGATATTTATTCTTCACTGTAACTTGATTAAATTGCCGATAATCAATACATAACCTCATGGTTCCATCCTTTTTCTTCACAAACAACACAGGAGCTCCCCACGAGACGCACTAGGTTGAATGAACCCCGATCTAACAAATCTTGCAATTGAGTTTTCAATTCCTTCAACTCTGATGGTGCCATTCTGTAAGGTATAATAGAGATTGGAGTAGTTCCCGGTAATAATTCAATAGAGAACTCCACCTCCCTATCAAGCACAATCCCTGGTAGCTCATTCGAAAATACATCCACAAAGTCTTGAACTACAGGAAGATCTAACAGTTTCAATTTTACTTTAGTAGTATCAATCACATGAGCTAAGTACCCTTCACATCCTTTCTGTAATAATTTTTCAGCTTCTAAAGCTTATATTAAACAAGTCGGAACCACATCTTGCTCACCTTGAAATCTGAACTCTGATTCATTTGGCACATGAAAAATAACTTCCTTCTTGAAACAGTCAATGGAAGCATGATATGATGATAGGCAGTCCATACCAATATCATATCAAAATCATGGATTGCTAAAGGAATCAAATTCACATTCCACTCTTTCTCCCCAATTTTTAACACACATTCTTTATACACCACTTCCATTAACACCACATCCCCCATAAGTGTAGAAACAAGTGAATGTTGTGCCATAGATGTATATGGTCTATGTAGATGTTCACTAAATGCAATGGAAACAAAAGAGTGGGTAAATCTGGGATCTTACAGTACGTAAGCATCCTTAGTTGAACCAGAGTATTTTGATCCACTTCTCGACATTTCAAATAGTGCATCAATCCAAATTTCCTAGAGAAAACTATGGTCATTTCACTAAAGAGTGTCAAAGTTGTCAAAAAGAGTTCGCTAGGGCCAGAAGGTAGCGAGACTTACTAGATAAATAAGTTTTCTAGAGTGAAAAGGTAGCGAGACTTACTGGATAAGTTCGTTGGGCCAAGAAGCCAGCGAGACCTTAGCGAGATCTATTGCACGTGGCTCGAAATGGCTTCCTAACCTAAGGTTTCTCCACTCCAATCCACCACAACACTTCATATAAGCTCACCAAAAACTCTAAAATGCAATACAAAGCTAGAAGCAAGATTAAAGACAACCAAGAACATATTCACCAAGATGAATCAAGTCTTTCACCATGAAAGCCCTCACCACTTTTTCTCCTTCATCACTTGAATTCTCACCTTCATGGCATAAATTGATATGTTAACATACACAATCAACAAATATGCAATGAAACAAACATAAACATAAGATCTCCCACCTTCAACAATAAAATCACAAGCTTCCCTTTCAAATTTCTCCTCTTCTCTTCTTTCCTCTTTTTTTTCTCTCTTTTCTCTCACTTTCTTTTTTGCCAAACAATTTCACTACACAAGCTCCTCTCTTCCCTCTCCTCCCCTTGTCTTGAAGACAATTATACATACAAAATATATCTATCATTCCACATGTCACACACACACACTTGCTAGCAACATTAGTGAAGCACACACCTCTCACACATGAAGCACACACCTAGGTGTCTTAGGGTTAAACCCCCACCTCTCATCCACATGATTAACATAATTAATCACACTTATGATAATTAATCTTGATTAACATAAGCTAAGAATGAAGATTAATTAAGCTAATTAATCATGAATTAAGCTCACTAATCATGCTTAAAAACATGATAACCGCCCAAATGCAAGCCTTCATTAAACCATGCTAAACAAGCACATTGATTAAGGATAATCCTGCACCATAAACATACTATTAAGTTAAGCATGATGCTAACCAAGTTAGGGTTCTACACCTGTTATGGAATGACTTGAGATGTATACTACGAGTCCTTAGGGTTACATGGGAACCCCTAGGGTTTTGGTAGGTTAATGAAAGGGCGAGTGAACTTAGTGTCACTCCCTTTGGGTTGATCATATGCATGAAGATGCAATGACTTAAGTTACTTTAGAACTCTTGCCTTGACATGGAATATCGAATATATGAACATGGATGCATAGAGTAGAAAGAGAGAGTGAATGCATTTGTAAAGTAAATGTGAATGCATGAGCAGTTATACAGACATTATAACAACACGAATACAAGCATTATAACAGCAGGAATAAACAAGTTTAAAGGAAAGTAAAGTAGTCGCCCTTTCCTCTATGGTTTTGAAATCAACATGAGTGATCGGCTATGTATGGTGTCTACATGAGCATGAGGTTAAGATTTTACTAATGCTTCCTAAGAAGGCTCGGTTTCTAGATCTTCAAACTTAGGCCCACTCCCCAAGCTGGCGCCATTATCGGTTGGTGATCCGAGTGAGGGAACCATCAAGAGGCCGTAGGCGAAGAAACTGACACAGCATCTTGCCCACAACCAATATATCGTTCCCCCTTCTAACTAGAAGGGACATTTCAGGTAAAGAATACAAGTATGCAAATGCTTGTGCTTAATGCAATATGTGTGTGAATTTTTGAAAAGCGGAGGAAAGGGCCCAATAACTCCCATCCATCCTGTCCATTCTATACATTCATGACATACATGGCAGTTAATATAACATGAAACAGAATGTGAACAAAGGTCCACCTACAAAAATAAATATGCAAAAGTCAGTACTTTGAATGACAAACTTAATGCAAGATTGAATAATTGAATGTAATTAAATGCATGCTATGACATGTTTTTGAAAACAATTTGGAAACACTTGATTTTGAAATTTTTTAAAGTGGATATAATTGGAAAAATTAATCAAAGATTTCAAATGAGTGAGGGTGAATAGACATGACAATGGCCTAACCCTCTAAGCATTCCCAGTAGAGTCGCTAGCTATCATGCCTCGATTTTTTGCACTCGAGGAAAATACACATAAGTAAGAAAAATACAGTACTCTCTTGTTAGAACTCATCCTCATAGAAGAATGAGTGCGACTATGTTTGAATTTGAAATTGACTTTGAATAAGGGCTTTCGAAAAAAGTTTGGAGTCACCACCTAACTTGATTAAGGTGAGTTAGGTCACCTAAAACTAAGCACGATCCAAATATTACACTTAGGGTTTTTGAAAAGATTTTGAAAACTTTCTCAAGAGAGGGTTTTTAAGAAAATAGGTTGTCTGGCAACTTTTGAAAAAATTTAAGCTCTTTTTGAAAATAACTCTATTTTGATCTTTGAAAACAGTGATTCTAGGTTCAGAGGTTGGTTACGTGTAGGGAAGATGTACTAAGCCATCACCCTACTCCACCCTTGTGGTACTTACATATCTATTCAGCCTAAGTTCACTCATTTGCAATCTTTGATTAATAAATGTCCAAAACTATCTACTTTCAAAAAGAACTTTTTAGAAAGAAGTTGACATAATGCATGATATGCAAGTGCAAGAATTTGATTTGAGTTTGAAAGTTGATTTGGAAAGAACTTGATTTGATTTTGAAAAGACTTGATTTGATTTTGAAATGGATTTGAAAAGATAGATTTGATTTTTGAAAGAAGGTTTTAGAAATTGGAATTAGAGATTTAAAAATAGATTTGGAATTAGAAACTTGAAACAGATCATGGAATTAGAAGTTTGAAAAAGTTTGTGAAATTAGAAACTTGAAAAAGGTTATGACTGCACCCATGAGGGTTGCCTACGTATCCTTTTTGAGAATTAGATTAGCCATAGTTTGGACAAGAGTCCGATTGAAAGTACACTTTGAGGTTTTAAAAAGTTTAACTTGAAAAGGCTTGATTCAAAGGAGTTTGATTTGAAAAAGGGTCTAATTTGAACTTTGAATAGAAGATTTGAAATTAAGCTTGGAATTGATTTTGATTTTAAGAGATTGAATTTGGAAGAAGAACTTGGGCTTGACTTGGAAAGATTGAGATTTGAAAACATTTTTGACTTGGATTGAAATTAGAAAACCATCATGGTTGAGAAGTGAGTTTTAAAAAAGAGTTGAAGCTTCCTAACTTAGGAGTAGGGTTCAACTAGAGTTTAGGCATCATAGGGTTTAGGTTACCTAAGACTGGAACATGTAGTTGAATTGGAAAGGAGTTGATTTAAATTTGAAAATTTCAATTTTAGAAAGTTGGATTTGGAAAATGTTCGAATTAGGAAAGTTAGATTTAAGGAAGATTTGATTTGATTTGAAAACACTTGACTTAGAATTATTTGGAAAGTTAGAGTTTAGGAAAGGTTGGACTTTGGAAAGCTTTGAATTAGAAATGTTTCAAAATAAGAAAGTTCCACATTATGAAAGTGCCAAATTAGGAAAGTTTCGTTTTAGGAAAGTTTTGAATTTAGAAAGTTTCATTTTAGGAAAGATTTGATATTAGAAAGGTTGGAATTAGAAAATGTTTGAATTAGGAAAGATTTTATTCATATTTCCTAAAGTTGAAGACTGGATTTTATTCCCAAAAATAAATGATTTGATTTATTTTCCAAAATTGAAAATTTTGATCTAGTTTCCTAAATAGGCAGATTTGATCTAGTTTCCTAATTTGAAAGGCTGAATTTTACATAGAATTCAAAATGTTGAATTTTGGAAGTCTAGGATTTGAAAACCTATGATTTTGGTGGAAAAAGAGATTTTGGAAGTCTAGGATTTGATGTAGAAAATAGAGGTTTTGGCAATCTATGATTTAATGCAAAAGAGGAAGTCATGTTTTTGGAAAAGAATTATGGTTTCCTAACCATGGGATCCAAGGCTTGACTTGGACTCTAAGAAAAGAGAGATTTTCTATATCGCAATTGTTCTCACTCCCTCTGTATATAACAGCCTTCATATGTTTATTGTGTGTGTTGAGTTATATATATATATAAATACTAACTATCTATTATAAGGTAATAATTTGACCACACATGCAGCCAAGGGGTGTATTTATCATGCACTCACTCGGCCATATAAGCTAATTGATGTATTAATAAATCTAATGTGAAACGAAGGAGATACCTCAGTCTGAAGTGGATGAATTTGGGACCTTAAACCTTAACTCAAAGTTATTCAAAGACCATAGGTAGAGAGCTATCAAAAAATTACCCCACTTAGACTCAAATTTTGCCTGATCCCATTGCAAAACGTGAAAGGAAACTTAATCCGAAGTTTAGGTGAAATCCGGTACGAAATTCACCAGGTGCAGCAAATTTCGGGAGCTTTTCGGGAGACCAAATCTAGATGGAATAGAATTACAACAGGATGAGGAGATCAGGCTCGAAGAGTAGATAATTTTAGATACTTGATTCATCAAAATCTATTGAGAAACGAGAAAGAAAACCCAATTTAAAGTTAGGGTGAATTTTGGTGCGAATTTGTTAGGTATATTACGTTTCAGAGCTTTTTTGGGAGATCGATTTTCTTTGACACTGAGTTCTAGACATAGGAATAGATTGGGTTTGAAAAGAACTTTATTTTAGATGTAGAATTCATGTGGTTTGGGTTTCCCAGTCCTAATAGGAATGTAATGCAGTCAAATAAAAATCGCGAGTATTACAAGATTTATACTAGACCCTAAGTCTAAAAGAGCATGATCTATCCTATTCCCCCCTATAGTGCATGAAATTGTGGGGCATTCGGGGTCTTTGAACTTCAGTGCAGTCTTGCATTGCAAGATCGTACTTTGGTTCTCATTCATTATGGTCGTCTCTCTCATGTGTAACCTTCTCTTGAAAGTACACAAGTCCTTTAAGAATTTGGCATACGAATGCATTTACTTGATAATATTAAGAATAGGAATATTGACCTTAACTTGCTTGAAAACTTCATAAATCTTGGCATTTAGAAGTTTATTCTTGGTTTTGGTCAACCTTTGGGGAAATAGTGCATGTTTTCATATGTCCCTTCCCTTGCTCTTGGTCTTACTCGAAGTCTTAAGGGGCTTCTCATAGTTCTCTTCCTCCTTTTCTCTCTTTTTCAACTCTTTAGACTCTCCTTCTTTTTCTTTTCTCTTCTCTTCTAGCTAAACACACTCCATAGAAGACTCTTCCCGAGGTGGGATGGTTTTGTCGATGACTTTGCCACTTCTAAGAGTAGTGACAACTTGAACTTGCTCATGGTTACATTGAGGGTCAGTTTTACCCTAGGTAATGTGTACTTGCCTTACCGTCGAGTTTGATTAAGGTTGAGTTGGGAATCGCCCCAGGATATGTTGTGTCAAAGCTTGTGTCAAGTTAGACATTTGCTTTGCGATGTCCTCTAGCAACCTAGTGTGTTGATCAAGCACCTTCTCTTGCTTGTCCACCCTAGTGTTAACCCCTCTCATATCATTTGTGAGTTGATACACATTGTCTTCAATTGGTTTCCTATGAGGAGGATGATATACATTGGGTTGGGCTTGGAAAGGAGCTACCGATGGAGGTTGAGGTTGAAATTGTTGTGGTTACGGTTGGAAAGGTGGAGGAAGAGCTTAATAAGATTGATTTGTGGCCCTCCTTGAAATGGTTGAGGGTTTGAAGTACCCTCATTTCTCCATCCAAAGTTAGGATGATTTCTCCATTCCAAGTTGTAAGTATTAGAATAGGGTTGTCCCCTCTTCTTTGGAATTGGGCAATCATATTGGCTTGGCCATGCAACACTTCCTTTACCCCCAGGATGACCCGACATAAAGCGGTATCATGATCTGTTGTCTCACAAACCAAACAACTCATTTTCTTAATAACCTCACTTTCTATCACATTCACCTTTTTAGCTTCTATGGCCTCTACCTTACGAGAAAGGTTAATAATTCTAGTATTGATGTCATCAACATCATTAAGTTGAAACCACGCCGTGTCTTGTGGGTTTGGCCTAGCTTTGGGATTTTGGGTCCTAGTGGTAGTCTAATCTCTTGCCAAGTTTGCTAAGTAATCAAAGTAGGTGTAGGCCTCTTGAGGATCTTTATCAAAAAGGGTCACGGCACACATTGACTTAACAAATTGTTTCAATTGTGAGGTTAAGGATGAGTAAAAGATATTGATGACATGCCAATCAGCAAACCCATGATGTGGGCACAAATGTAATAATTCCTTGAATCTCTCCCAACATTGAAAGAAGGATTTGCCTAGCATTGGAGGGAATTATGAGATTTGACATCTAATTGCCTTTATCCTATGTTTGAAAAAAAAAGTGTTTCAAAAATTTCCCTTGTAGTGAAGCCTAGGTTATCAATTGCATTAAGCCCGGCTTAAGGTTTAACGTGTTGTGATGGGCGGGAAAGACTATGCATGAAGTAGGTGTTTCCCTTGTCAGATTCAAATAATCCTATAAGGTTCTAGCATGGGGAGCACCCATGTCATCGTGGTTGCTCCCTCTCTCAAAGTCACCTCTTACATTAGCATTCATATTGAGGTTCAGATTCAAATTAGGGTTTAGATTGGGTGGAACACCATCATTAATGTTCGCCATTAGGATTGGTCCTAAGTCAACAACTAGGGGTAAACCGGGGTTAGGATCTCTCATGGGAGAAGGGGTGCGAACGTGTTAATTCTCACTAAACGATTGTGGATGTCTCTAATGTATGATGACATGCAAATGCAATGCACATATAAGAGACATCCGAGTCTCAAGCAACACAATATACACAATCACTTCCACTGATTCATTTTCCTTCTAAACCCTCTAATCTCCACATATATAAATCACCGATTCAATATTCAATATCAATTCACCTAACCGACACTTCCAATCTCCATATACAAAGACAATACCACCGATAAGCAATTAGCAAGGCTATCCGCCAATTACTATCCACCGATTGATCAAGTAAGCACTTCAAAAACTTTACACTATCCAAACAAAACAATCCTAAAATAAAGAGAAAAATCAAGAAATAAAATCTAACATGCTATTCACATAAAAGGTGGAACAAAGTTACCCATGGCCCCTTAGCCGATAACTCCTCCGTTATGGTGGATGAATAGAAATCCAATCCACCAATTGCTCTTTAACCCAAAATTTGTTAATGTTCGCTTTGTGCCTTTGATCCCCGGCAACGGCGCCAAAACTTGGTTACGCTTCGTATGTGCAATGTAATTTTGCAAGCTTATGGTTGGCATTTATAGTTCAAATCCGATGAGTCTAGATATCGATTCTCTAGAAGATCAAGCCAAATATAGGCTATGGACACTCTTCAAACACTAATTAGCCTAGGTTGAATTGTAATTATTAAATTGAAACTAAAATTCACCAAAAATTCCTTATTGTTTGAGATTTGAGATCTTAGTCTACTATTGAAAACAAGTAACACAAATTTGTAAACAATTAAGAGAAGGCTTGGACATAATTGCTACAACCAACCACGTTTCTACAAAGTTTCAATGGAGGAATTGATAACTCAAATCAAGGATCACTCCATTGATCATTGATTCGGAGGATTTAGACCATATAAGCATGAATTCATCATAATGGAATACAAAATAATTTTCAAAGTGAAAATTATAGGTTCATATCATTGATTTGCGCAAATTCCTATACCAATTCTAAGATTATGCATGGAAAGTACCAAATATAGCCATGAATCTAAGTTCTCTAATAGATCTACACTTCAATCAAGATGAATTAGATCAATTATAAGATAATTCAATGAAAACTCATATACCTCCATTAAACCCTTGAAGATCCTTGGCGATTTTCACAATTGCATCCAAGGATGGGATTAGCTACTAGATTCCATGCGAAATTGGCTTGAAAGAGTAAGAGATTGTGTTGAAATCATAAATCTAGTGCTTCATTACAAAGGAATTAAAGAAATATATTGAAATATAAACTTTCTCTCTCTATAATGCTCTCAAATATATCTATCTGTAAGTATAAAACTGCTACAAATGAAAGCTAGATCCCCAAATTTGGCAAAATTGCCTTAAATAGCTGAGAAAAAAGGAAAAGCAAAGCACTGTTAAGCATTCGAATGCCGTAAAGGCCATTCGAACTACCGTTCACACAGCATCGAATAGCTAGTGAATGGGAAAATGCCTTCTTTAAATGTCCACTTTGCTATCGAACCTGATTCAAACTTGAATCGAATGGCAAAACAAGCTCGCAGTATCTCCTCTGGCGTTTGCTCGGTCGTTCGAACAATGGGATTTATACAAACGCCTTAACCTGGAGTTTGCACGGCTATTTGCATGGCCTTCAATGGTGTTCGAACGCCCTTCTATGTTTTTGCCTCTTTTCATTCCTTTTAAGCTACAATTCTTGCATAAGGTTCATTAAAACAGTTTAGGGATAAAATTATACTAATAAAACAATATTAAACCTATACTATGCCTAACAAGCAACTAAATTGAGCTCTATGATTACACTTTTGGCGTGTAATCAATGCACACAATGCGGATACGGTCTGGAAAAGGACTTTCTATATAGCTCTTGGTCTGGTGAGAACCAAAACTTAAATGCTTTGTACTTGATTCTTCTCGCCTCATTTTTGTCTTCCGACAACTCATTATCGCTCAAAAAGGCCCTAATCGGATCCATCCAGGACGAGGCCAACTACTCAACTGTTAATGCCAAATCTTCTTCTTGAAAGATGTTCGGTGCAGTTAGTGTTTCGATGTAGATCGTCCTTTTAGAACCAGATCGGAGGGCTGCAGCTAATGTGACCAGTGCATTTGCGTGAGCATTGTGGTTTTGCCTAATCTGGAATAGTTTCACACTGTTGAACTTCTTGATCAATTCTTGTGCTTTGGCCAAGTAAGACGCCATTCTTTCATTTCTAGTTGCACATTCTCCCATAACCTAATTAATGATTAGTTGCGAATCTAAGTACGCTATCAAGTTGAGGATCTTTAATTCGATTGCTCAGCGTAATCTAGCGAGCAAAGCTTCATACTCAGATTCATTGTTCGAGGTAGTGAATTCTAGCTTAATGGCTTGTTTTATGGCCATTACATCTAGAGTTATTAAAAAAATTCCTGATCCTACCTCTTTATCGTTGGATAACCCATTTACAAAAAGCTTCCAATAACCGCCGAGCTCTAGTTGCTACGGTTTAAGATTTCTTTCATGGAGATTGGTAGAGGTTGTGCTTTCATCGTTGGCGGGTAGCTCGATGGATAATTCAGAGATTAGGTCGACAAGCACCTAGGCTTTTATTGCAGTTCTAGCCTAATACTTTATGTCGAACTCCCCAAGCTCTACCTCCCACTTCGCAATCCTTACAAAAAAGTCAGTTTTTTTAAGAAGTGGTTTGAGCTGGTGATCCATCAGGACTTTGATAGTATGCACTCTAAAGTAATATACCAGTTTTCTAGATTCCATGAGGAGGGTGAGGGCCAGCTTTTCTAGTGGAAGATATCTAGTCTCTATATTCAGGAGAGTCTTGTTTACATAATATACTGGTTTTTGTTGTTTCCCTTCTTGTTGGATAAGCATGGCACTGACCACATGCTCAAAAATAGTCAGGTATAGATAGAGCTTCTCATCTTTCTCTGATGATAAAAGCAATTGTCGCGCCCCAATTTTTGGACCAAGTCCTCTAGGCATGAGAAAAAGCATGGTACTCTCTCATTAGAACTCATCATTCTAGAAGGACAAGTGTGACAGAGTTTGAACTTGAAAACTTGATTTGATTTAAGGGCTTTTTGAAAAAAAAATGGGAGTCACCACCTAACATGGTTAAAGATGTGTTAGATCACCTAAAACTAAGTGTAATCCGAAGACTAAAATTAGGTTTTTCGAAAAAGGTTTTAAAAATGTCCTTTGTAAGAAGGTTTTTAGAAAAGAGGTCTTAATAACCTTTTGAAAGCTCTTTTCAAAACATGACTCCAATTTTGGTCTTTAAAATAAAAATCTATGGTCTAGGGTTGATTACGTGTAGGGAAGATATCCTAAGGTTATCACCCTATCTTGCCTTTTCTGTACCTACATGTCTAATCACCCCTAGTTCACTCACTTGAATCACCTGTTACTAATAGTCCGCTTGTATCCACTTTAGAGTTTTAAAAATGGGGTTTAGTCATCACTTTTTGGATGAATGATGCATGATGCATGTTTTTGAAAAGATGTTTGAAAATAGAAATTTTTGAAGTGATTTGGGATGAAAATTTTAACTTGATGGAAACTTTTGAAAAGGGAACTTGAGTTGAAATAAAAGTTCTGACCGCACCATTTTAGGTTGCCAACGTATCTCATTTGGCGAGAATCAGGTCATTCGTAGTTTGGGCAAGAGCCCGATAAAAAAGAGGCACATTGGGGCCTTTGGAATGTTTTGAAAGCATATTGAGGTCTTTAGAAAAGTTTGAAGACGCATCGAGGTCTTTGGAAAAAGTGAATCTGAGAGTTTTTGAAAAATTGCCTTTGAAATAGGACTTGTGATGTTTGAAGTGTTTTTGAAATCAAGTTTGAAGATGATTTTAAATGTTTTTAAAATTAACTCTAGGGAATTTTGAAAGTTCTTTGAAATAACTCAAGGGAGTTTTGGAAGTCTTTTGAAATCTTGTTTTGAAAATTTTGGAGGTAGAGTTCGGATTGGAAATGCTCTTGTGAACTTGTTTTTGAAAAGCTTTTGAAAGTAATATTTGAATACCTTATTGAAAGGCATGTTTAATATTTCATCATCATTATGAAGTTAGTCATTCAAGAACTAAACTCCTTTAAAATTATGAGTTTTGAAAGCAAATTTTGAAAAAGGGGCTAGAAACTTCCCTTTTGGTTTTTAAAACTTTAGAGCTATAGAACCCTTCTTGAATATCACACTTATACTTGATCACTCCTAATCATAGAAGGATTAGGGTTGCTTCAAGAATGTGATATTTAAAAATCATTTTTGAAAGCACTTAGGCTTTTGAAACCCTAATATAAACAACGTTGGAGGTTATATTTAATGTATCACTTTTCCTTGGAATCCCTAATCATAAAAGGGTTAGGGACACTTCCTTTCACGACCCATTTCATCTCTCTACGTCGGGACAAGGGGGTTTAGGGTTTAGGGGTTTAAAGCTAACAACATTTCATAAGTATAGATCTTATCACAATTCAAAAGTCATGATATTTTTACAACACCAAAAGAAAGCTAGTGGAACTACTGTTTTTCAGTCTCCTAACAATTACAGCCCAAAAGAGACAAAAGAACTCGTGTTCTCCCATTGAGACAATATAGTAGCAGGACCCATTTACGTATTCATTTCCTTGGAAAACTCATTGATGCCTTAACTCTTGAAAATGTCCCATAAGATAGGAGTGAATTATGAAGCCCAGTAGAAATTCTATGATTTCCATAATGCACAAGTTTAAATACAATGCAGTATAAAGAATCACATCACATGCATATGTCCTTTATAGTTTCTTTTTATCAATACTAGGATACTGCATGTATATCCTGCCTGGGCCAATTCCAGCCAATGGGTTCGCCCATGATACTCCTCTTTCATCAATCGCAAATCCCATTCAAGGTCATCTAGTCTGATATTAAGCCCCAATGAAAGCTGACTCGTGTTGCCCCATGTATCAGTTGATCAGGTTTCATCCATGATATAATTTCAGGGTCTTTTCACATTCTGATTATTCCTCCCTTATTCCTCCCCAGTGATGTAAGCAATCTCATAATGCAACTTTGAAAACATTATAGCAGAAATATATCGATAGATCATGTATCTTATAAAATGTATAGCTTCTTACCCAGATGATAATTCCGGATCAAGTTGGTTCCTTGATTTACGTATTTTCTATGAAAGGAGAGAATATCCGAGTTTAGTCTCCTTGTTGTCTTTCATTTTATAAGAAACATTTTTTGTAAAAAAAAGTTAGGTGAGGGGGAGCGTAAGATTGATCAATGAATACTCAAGTTAGAGGTAATGGGAAGTCAGGGCCCCCTCCCCCCCCCCCCCCCCCCCCCCCCCCCCCCCCCCCCCCCCCCCCCCCCCCCCCCCCCCCGCCCCCCCGCGGGTGGTACACATCGTTGAGTAGTAACATAAATTGCCGGTGGCTCGGAATAGAGATATTCTGGAAATTTTTAATTAGGGTAACTAGTAAGGCCACTCTCCCATTTTTAGGTTCCGTGTATTTTTAGGGATTTTTTTGATAAATTTCCAGAATATTTATATTTCATTTTCTATGAATTTCCATACAAAATACAGTAAATAAAACATGACAATTCACAAAAATGTTGGATTGCTCTAAAACTTTCAAGGTAACCTTTTCTAGTGGCCGAGAAATTGCCATTAAAATTTGGTGGCCACCGGAGGTGACATACGCTCGCACGTGCCACCAGCCGCGCGTGGGGGAGGAAGGTGTAAGCACCCCATTTTTGTCCGCTCGGCAGTCTACATTCCATCCAGACTTGTTTTCAAGTCATAGTGGGCATATTCCAATCGAAACCAATCCTCTAGGTCCAAATTTCGTCTTTCCATCACTTCATGGGCCTATCAGGCCCAAATAAAGGCAAAATAACCAAAATGCCCTTAGGGGGCATTGACCTTTCCTTTCCAATTCCAATCCCTCTCTCGAGACAGTTTATTCCTCGAGACGGTCCGAGTAGCGAAACTACTCACAAAACCGTTAGAGTAGAAAAAATACTCACAAAACCGTTAGAGTAGCGGAAATACTCACAAATAGGTCGATATAGGGAATTGGCAACAAACCCCTGTGTCACGACGACCGCCGTTAGAGTGGCGGAAACACTCACAAACCTAGGCACGTCTCCTCGGAGACGGTAAGACCCCTTTCCAATCCCACTCTCGAGACAGTTTATTCCTCGAGACGGTTCCAATCCAAGCGCGTCTCCTCGGAGACGGTAAGACCCCTTTCCAATCCCACTCTCGAGACAGTTTATTCCTCGAGACGGTTCTAATCCAGGCACGTCTCTTCGGAGATGGTAAGACCCCTTTCCAATCCCTCTCTCGAGACAGTTTATTCCTCGAGACGGTCCGAGTAGTAAAACTACTCACAGAACCGTTAGAGTAGCGGAAATACTCACAAAGCCGTCAGAGTAGCGGAAATACTCACAAAGGCGTTAGAGTAGCGAAAATACTCAACCCCGTCCGAGTAGCAGAAATACTCACAAATCATCAACCCCGTCCGAGTAGCGGAAATACTCACACCATTAGAGTGGCGGAAACACTCAAAACCCAGGTCAACACCAGTGTCTGTTAGCTCACTTCGGTGAAAAATGACCAGACTACCCTTAGGACCTTTTCCGAGACTTTCCGGTCAAGATGATCATTTTGCGCCTAAGCATCCGAATGCCCCGGGAACTACACCGACTCTGGGTATCAAACCAGTAACCTCCTGAGAATACTTTTTATAGTGTTCTCAACCTCCCCTTACCTTTCCGGATCATTCCGAGTCAGTTCCGGCAAACCCGGTACAAAATGACCGTTTTGCCCCTAGTGGGCCGGTCTCCTTTTCCGACCACGCCGGCTCTGGGTATCAAATCGGTAATGACCCGAGAATACTTTTTATAGTGTTCTCAACCTCCCTTTACCTTTCCGGATCATTCCGAGTCAGTTTCAGCAAACCCAGTACAAAATGACCGTTTTGCCCCTAGTGGGCCGGTCTCCTTTTCCGACCACGCCGGCTCTAGGAATCAAATTGGAGACCTCTGGGAACATTGTAAATAATGTTTCCAGATCCCAAGTCTTTTTTCGGGACAATCTGAGTTCGCCCCGGCAGTTTTCCGGTCCGATTGACCATTTTGCCCTTAAAGGCCCGGTCAACCTTTCCGACCCACCTTATCCTCACTTTCCAAGTCAAATACCTCCAGGACACTATTTTAAGTGTTCCTGCTCCTTTCCGGCCTTCCGGGTCATTCCCGGCTCCTTCAAATCATTCCCGGACTTTCCGGAGTCACTCCTAGTGAAGCCAAGCTAAAAGTTGTATGGTAGTCACTAGTACATGCGCCCAAATCTAGTCAAAGATACATTGCTTGCTGACCTTAAACCTTTCCTAATTGGCTTGCCAACCTTAAACCTTTCCTAATTGGCTGGTGCCACTACAAGCCAAAAGATGGTCTGGCGCCACTCCTAGTGGCGCCAGTGTAAAGTTTGCCCTGGCGCCACTGCAACAGGCGCCAGGTTTGTCCAACTTCTATAAATACAGAGCCTCATTCAACGTGAAAAGGGGTCTGCAAACTTAACCTAAGAATCCTATATTTCGATATACAAAGCTCGATCACCTCCAAAAACCCTAGTTTCCTTAGGTCCTCCAAACCCTAGCCACTCTACACTAAACCCTAGCCACCATACATAAACCCTAGCCTCCTATACACTCACACACACCCCCATACACTCATACATTAGCCTTCAACCATCTTTTGAAGACTGGAGGAGCTGCAACCCGAAGCTTGAAGACAACTCTTGAAGACGAAAGACGAAGATCAAGACTGAAGACCAAAGACAGCACGGCGCGCAAAATAAACAATATACAAGGTAGGCTACCTATTTAAATTTCCGCACTTCCCCACTCTCTCTTCTCTCTCCAACCCACTTGGGTTTTCTCTATTTTAATCCCCCATCTCTTTCCCCCCCTTTCTTTGCATGCTTGAAACAAGGGGATTCCCGGTCCATGTGTAGGATTGGACTATTGGAGAGTCACCGTGTCGGGGCTTTCTTCTAGTCTAACCAAAGACCACGTGGGTCCGGCCCCCTTGATTATGTGGTGAAGCCTTAGCCTTGTATGTTCACGACCCCAAATTGCATTGTGCATATCATAGTCTTGCATCTTCCAAAAACCGTTTTCAAAGTTGTTTTTAAAATCGTTTTCAAACTCGTTTTCAAGATTGCATCAAAATCTCTTTTTCAAAAACTTGTTTTCAAAACCACAATCCTAGGGTGATTCTAGCCTTTCCATGGCTAGGGTTACTTTAGGAAAGTGTTACATTAAAAGTGACCTTTTTGGTCTATATTTTCAAATCTTATTGTTTTTCAAAACCGCTTTTCTAAAGTGGTTCTAGCCTTCCTATGGTTAGAATTGCTTTAGGAAAGTGAGATGTTTTTACTCCTTCTAAAAACTCTCTCTTCAAAAATCTCTTCCTAAAAATCTCTTTTTCAACATACTTTCCTAAAACTCTCCTCTCCAAAGTTGTTTTCAAAAACTCCCTTCCAAAATCTGTTTTTCAAAACTCCCTTTTTCAACTCCTCTTCCAAAATCCACTTTCTAAAAACGTTCCCCAAAAATCTTTCCAAGAACTCTCTTTCCAAAATCTTTCTTCTAGAAATTCCTCTCTAGGATTTCCTTCCAAAACCTTCGTTTCCAAAAGCACACTTTCCAAAAACTCCTCCCTATGATTCCCTTCTAGAAAACGCACTTTATAAAAAAAAAACTCTTTCCTTAGAGCCCAAGTCAAGCCCTAGAACCTACAATTAGGAAACCCTAATTTTCTTTCCAAAAACATGATTTTCAAACTTTGCCCCGAACCTAGGTTTCCAAAACCTCTTGTTTTTATATCCAAACTATCCACGTTTTCGAAACCTATTTTCTACATCGAAACTACAATTTTTCAAAACTAGGATTTCTGGAATCTCCTTTTCCAAATCCTTGCCAAATCCTATCTTCCCTTTAGGAAACCAAATCAAATCTCCTCGTTTAGGAAACTAGATCCCATCCTCCGTTTTTGGAAACAAAATCCAACCATTTTCTTTTAGGAACCAAATCCAATCCCTTCCTAATCCAAACCTTTCTTAATTCAATTCCTTCCTAAACCATAAGTTTCCTAAACTTAAACTTTAAATCTTTCCTTAAATTTCAAAATCCTAATCTTCTCATTTCCTAAATCTTAAGCTTCCAAAACTTGAGCATAAAAATCTTTCCTAAAATTCTAAAATTCAACCATTTCGTAATTCTACCCTCCTTTCAAATCTTAACCTTTCAAACCTAAGTTTTCAAACTCTTCCTAAATTTAAACCTTTTTCTAATCTCAAGATTTTCTAAAACTCTAAAACTTTCTAAATCTTAAACTTTCTAAATTTCAAATCTTTCCAAATTCAAAACTTTCTAAATTTGAAACTCTCTTAAGTTAAATATTTCTAAACCTAAATCTCTCCAAATTCTAAACTTTCCAAAACTTCAAAATCTTTCTAAATCTAAGGCTTTTCTAAACTCAAAACTTTCTTAATTCGAACATTTCCTAAACTGAACCTTTCTTAAAATGAAACTTTCTTATTTTCAAAACTTCCCTTTTTCAAACATTTCTAAATTCAAAACTTTCCGATTTTCAAAACTTTCCTAATTTGACAACCTTTCCTTTTTCGAAAACTTTCTAAACTCAAAACTTTCCAATTTCTAAACTTTCTTAAATTCAAAAACTTTCCTAAACCTAAAATTTTCCTAAATTCAAAACTTTCCAAAAATGTCACTTTCCTAAATCGAACCTTTTCTAATTCGAATCTTTCCTAAATCCAATCTTTCTTAATCTCAAGTCTTCCCTAGGTCTCCTACCTTTCCTAAGTCTAGGTTTCCTAAACTTCCATCTTTCCTAAAACCAAATCTTTCCAAAATCTATCTTTCCAAAGCAAATCCAATCTTTTTAATTTCAATCTCCAATCTTCTCTTCTAATCTCAAACAAAATTCAATTTCCAATTTAATCTCCTTCTTCAAATCAACTCTTCTATTTTCAATCGGACTCCGGTCCAAACTACGACTGACCTAATTCTCCCAAAGGGATACGTAGGCAACCTTCATAGGTGCGGTCACAATATTTTTCAAACTTTTAATTCCAACCTCATGGGTGCGGTTTTCAAAATATTTTCAAATCTCAAATTCCCATCTACTTTCAAACTTTCTATTTTCAAATTTCTATTTCCAAATTTCTCAAACTTTCCAATTTCAAATTTTATCTTTTCAAATCTTTTTTCAAATCAAATTCTTTTCAACTTTATTTCCAAATCTATTTTTCAATTTTCTCTTGTTTTGCACTTGCATATCATGCATCATGTTAGTTTTCAAACATTGTTTTCCTAAAGTGAATAGAGTTGAACATATGTCAATTAAAGACTCTCATAGGTGAATCTAGGGTAGATTGACATGTAGGTACCAAAAGGGCGGGGTAGGGTGATAGCTTAGTGCGTCTTCCCTACACGTAACCAACCTCCGAACTTAGGATCACTGATTTCAAAGACCAAAAGGAGTTATTTTTCTAAAAAGGGCTAAATATTTTTCAAAGGTTGCCAAACAACCTGTTTTCCTAAAAACCCTCTCTTGAGGAGATATTTTCAAAATCGTTTTTCAAAAACCCTAAGTGTAGTCTTCGGATTACTCTTAGTTTTTAGGTGACCTAACTCACCTTAATCAAGTTAGGTGGCGACTCCAAATCTTTTTCAAAAGCCCTTTGTTCAAATCTATTTTCAATTCAAATCTAGTCGCACTCATTCTTCTAGGAGGGTGAGTTCTAACGAGAGAGTACAGTATTTTTCCCGCTTGGGTGAGTATTCCTCAAGTGCGAAAAATCTGGGTGCGACAGAAGGCACATCCTTCTTCCTCCATCGCCACTAGTGGGGCTTTCTGTCCATTTTTTAGCGATTCATTATACCTCTTAGCCATGCATGTGTAACCCAAAGATAGCTAAGGACCTGGGCTACACACTCATGGTCAAAGATTGGTTGGTGGTGGCCAGAGGTGGCCTGCATGGCTAAAAACGTCAGTTGCATGGCGGAACCCTAGGGTTCCAGACCTGCCTACTTCCTATGGCTTTCAGGCAAAGGTTCCTTTTGGACATTTGTTCCTAGTCTAGAGATGAGTTGACCCCAAGTAATCGGGTCGGCAATGGTTGCTAGTAGTCGGAGTTAGCCTTATCCTTCAATTTTCTAGCAATTCATCCTTCCAGGGTCATTTCAGTGCATGCACAGAGGCCTTGGGCCTCCCTAGGACACCTAGAGGGGTCCCTGAGGAACTCAGAGCTCCTATGGCAGTCCTTTACCCCTAGTGTTGCCACTGTAACCTACCGAAGTTCTCTTCGTCAAACTCTCTCTCTCTTCATTTTTCAGTGCTCTAGTGGGTCTACTGAAATGGTTCTGGTGGGTTTAGATAAGTGAGGGAAAGGAGAATGGTTCTTTTACCTTGATTTGACTAGCTCTTGCCTCCCTCTCTATATCTTCGCTTTTCCTCTTCCCCAATCTCTCTTTCTCTCTCTACAATTCTCTCTCTGTATACACACTCTCTCTCAAGTTTGAGCAACCAGGGGTGTGGAGGCCTAGTTGCATATATCCAGATAGAGAATGGTGCAAGCAATGGGTGGGGGTAGTGGGCTTGGTCAGCTGTATAGGGTATTTCCCCTGTATGGCCCTCTCTCTCTCTTTCTCTCTCTCTCTCTCTCTCTCTCTCTCTCTCTCTAACCGGCCAATAGGTTGCCTATAAATGCACTAGAGGTTGTGCATGGGGGACATATAAGGCTGCAAGGGTGTTGCATGCCTTAGTTGGGTTGGCACCCTATCTGTCTTTCTCGGCTTCTCCCTCTCTCTCGGTTTCTCTCCCTACATCTCTCTATAACTCTCACTCTCTCTATATAACAACCACAATTGGCTAGCATGGGGCACCCCTTGTCCAGCAAGTAGGGTGCATTGTTTGTGTTTATAAATATACATTACATTATAATAAGGTTATTAGTGTGTGTGTTAGTTTTATTCTATCTTATTAACCTTATGCTAGCATTAGCATTATATTTATATCAAGCACTAGCAATATATATTAGGTAAGAGTTGGCCATTCATGCAGCCAAGGAGTGTGATATGTATTCCTTATATATATATGCACCCGGCCATGCAAAATTAGATGAGGTTTTGAAAGGAAAATGTGAAACGAAGGAGAAATCTCAGTCCAAAGTGGATGAATTTGGGACCTCAAAGCTTCAACAACAACTTATTTTGAGACCATAGATAGAGAGCTATCAAAAAATTAATCGACTTAGACTCAAATTCCGCATGATTTCAACGAGAAATGATAGAGAAAACTCGATCTAAAGTTGGGGAAAATTCTGGTATGAAAATCATCAGGTGCAGCCACTTCTGGAGGCTTTTTGGGAGAACAAATCTCCATGGAATTGAGTTATGAGGTTATAAGGGGATCGGGCTTGAAAAGTAGATAATTTTAGACACTTAATTCATCGAAATCCATCAAGAAACAAGAAAGAAAACTCAATTTCAAGTTAGGGTGAATTTTGGTGTGAATTTGTCAGGTATATTGCGTTTCGGAGCTTTTTTTGTCGGCAAATCAATTTTCCATGACACCAAGTTCTAGACACGTGACTAGATCGGGTTTGAAGAGAACTTTACTTTAGACGTAGAATTCATATGGTTTGGGTTTCCTAGTCCTAATAGGAATGTAATGCAGTCAAATAGAAATTGCAAGTATTACAGTCTTACCTCCTTTAGGAAATTTCGCTCTTGAAATTTGTCTCAAATAGGTGAAGGTACCTTATTCTCATATCCGTTTCTGCTTCCCACGTTGCTTCTTCTTCCCCGTGGTGTTGTCATATTACCTTGACTAAGGGGATCTCTTGGTTCCTCAATATTATTACTTGATAGTCCACTATCTTACTTGGTCCCTCATCTAAGGAATGATCAAGTTGTACTGCGATATTCTCCCATTGAATTATATGAATAGGGTCAGGGTGGTGTTATCTCAGCATAGATACATGGAACACATTGTGTATCTAATCTACTTTCGAAGGTAATTCTTGTCGGTATGCCACTTGCCCAATTCTTTCCAAAATATGGAAAGGTCTAATAAATCAAGGTGAAAGTTTCCCTTTCTTGCCAAAATGGATTACACCTTTATGTGGTGTTACCTTTAAGAACACTTGGTCACCTACTTGGAATTCCAAGGGTTGTCTACGCTAATCTGCATAACTCTTTTGTTGGCTTTGGACAGCTTTAAGCTGTTCTTGTATGAGTCTTACTTTCTCTATGAACTCTCAAATGATCTCTAGTCCATATAAGAATTTGTCACCAGGTTCTAACCAACAATCAGGTGCTCAACAAGGTCGCCCATACAATACTTCATATTGGGCCATATCTATACTCGTTTGGCAACTATTGCTATAAGCAAACTCAGCCAATGGTATTTGATCACTCCAAGTTCCTTGAAAATCTAACACATAAGCACAAAGCATAACTTCTAGGATTTGGATAACTCTCTCAGATTGGCCATCTGTCTATGGGTGGTAAGCTGTACTCATGCGTACTTGGGTTCCTAAGGTTTTTGTAAGCTTTGCCAAAACTGTGAAGCAAATCTAGGGCCGCAATTAGATACAATGTTTCTAGGCACCCCATGAAATTGTAGTACTTCTTTTAGATACAATCTATTTAGAGTACTAAGGTTGTCAATAGACTTAATTGGTAAGAAATGAGTAGTTTTTGTCAACCGGTCTACGATTACCCAAATTGTGTCACATTCTTGACGAGTTTTGGGTAGTCTAGTGATGAAGTCTGTAAGCACCCCATTTTTGCCCTTTCGGTAGTCTCTAGTCCATCCAAACATGTACTCAAGTCAATATGGACATATTCCAATTGAAATCAACTTTCCTAAGTCTAATCCCGTGAATCCATTGCTTCGCGGGCCTGCCGGGCCCAAATAGAGGCAAAATGACCAAAATGCCCTTTGGGGGTAATGTTCGGTCCAATTCCAATAGGCACGTCTTTCTGAAGACAGTAAGTCCCCTTTCCAATTCCAATTATAATTCCAATTAAATTCGGCACACCTTTCGAGAAAGTTGATTCCTCAAGGTGGTAAGACCCTCTAATCCGGCACGTTTCTAAGTGAACACTTTGGAATGGTAAGTCCCTTCAAACCCGTCGATCGGGACGAGACCCCAAGTCCCCGAGATGGTAGAACAGTCCACCTTTGGCGCCTGCTAGCCTACCAATGCAGAAAAGCTTGTTTTGACCTTTTGAGAAATTTGATTCCTTAGGCGTTCAGTCCATTTAGCAGCTTCCCGAGATCAGGCAGTCTCGAGAATGGTCGCGAACCGTCAGAGTAGCAGAAGTACTCGTAAACATCGCAACCGTCAAAGTAGCGAAAGTACTCGCAAACAAGTTGACATAGGGAATTACCAACAAACCCCTATATCACGGGACCGCCATCAAAGTGGTGGAAACACTCAAAAACCAGGTCAACACCAGTGCCTGCTAGCCCACTCTGGTGAAAAAAGACCAAACTGCCCTTAGGGCCATTTTCTGGCACGTTTCTTAAGATAGTACCTAAGTCCTCAAAATGGTAAGTCCACCCTTCTAAGATTGTCTTAAAGGCAATCCAGCATGATTAGGTGCCTTCTTGTCAGTTTTGTGTCAATTCCGAGACTTTCCAGTCAAGATGACCATTTTGCCCCTAGGCATCCAAATGCCTCGGGGACTGCATCGACTCTAGGTATCAAACTGGTAACCTCCCAAGAATGCTTCTTATAGTATTCCCAACCTTTCATTATCTTTCCGAATCATTTCGAGTCCATTCCGGCAAACTCGGTGCAAAATGACTATTTTGCCCCTAATGGGCCGGTCGCCTTTTCTAACCACACCGGCTCGGGGTATCAAACCGGTAGCCTTTGGGAACATTCTAAATAATGTTTCCAAATCTCGAGTCTTCTTCCGAGACATTTTGAGTTTGTCCTAGCAGTTTTCCGGCCCGGTTGACTGTTTTACCCCTAATGGCCCGGTCAACCTTTTCGACAAATCTTGTCATCCTTTTTCAAGTCCATTACCCCCCGAGACCCTATTTTGAGGGTTCCTGTCCCTTTTCGGCTTTTTGGGCCATTCTCGGATCCTTAAATCCTTCCCGGACCTTCGGGAGCCACTCCTAGTGAAGCCAAGCTAAAAATTGCATGGTAGTTACTAGTATAGGCATCCAAATCTTCTGAAGATACGTTGCTTACCAACCTTAAATCTTTCCTAAGAGGCTAGCGCCACTAGGAATTTTGGCTTGGCGCCACTACAACAGGCACCAGGTCATTCTTCTCTCTATAAATACAGAGCCTCTTCCAACATGAAAGAGGTTCACAAACTCAGTCTAAAAACTCTCATATTCGATATACAGAGCTCGTAGCCTCCCTAAACCCTAGTCTTCTTTAGGTTTTCCAAACCCTAGTCTCCACATACAAACCCTAGCCTCCTATACACTCATACACACTCTCATATACTCATACACTAGCCTCCATTGAAGACTTAAAGTGCTGCAACTTCAAAGCTCCTAAAGATCGAAGACAAGTTCTCGAAGACTGAAACGAAGCAAGGACTGAAGCAAGAAAAGAAAAACGCGCAAAGCAAAGCAAAATAAATAAGACACAATATAAGATCTCTATTTAAGTTTACGCATCTTCATCCTCTCTCTTCTCTCTCTGAACCCCCTTGGGTTTTCTTCTATTTTAATCCCCCATCTTCTTGCCCCCCTTTCTTGCATATTTGAAACAAGGGACTTCTCGGTCCATGTGTAGGATTAGGTTATTGGAAGGTCACCGTGTCGGGCGCTTTCTTTTAGTATAACTAGAAACCACATGGGTTTGGCCCCCTTGATTATGTGGTAAAGCCTTTAACCTTATATGTTCACGACCCGAATTTGCATTGTGCATATCATGATCTTGCATTCCTTCAAAGTTTGTTTTAAACTTGTTTTTAAAAGCTTACATCAAAACTGTTTTCAAAACTTGCATCAAGATTTTCTTTTTCAAAACTTGTTTTCAAAATCACAATCCTAAGGTGATTCTAGCCTTTCTATGGCTAGGTTTGCTTTAAGAAAGTGTTACATTTAAAGTGACCAATACGGTCCATCTATTTAAATCCTTGTTGTTTTCAAAACTACTATCTTAAAGTGGTTCTAATCTTCTTATGGTTAGAATCGCTTTAGGAAAGTGATATATTTTATATACTTTCTAAAAACTCTTTTTTCAAATCTCTCCATCTAAAAATCTCTTTTCCGACATACTTTCTAAAACTTCTCTTTAATCTCCTTTCCAAAATTCCTTTCCAAAGTTGTTTTCTAAAACTTCCCTTCACAAAACTCTTTTCAAACTCCTTTCCAAAAACTCTCTTTTCAAAATTCGCTTTCCAAAAACTCCTTTTTAAAATCTCTTTCCAAAAACTCTCTCGAAGTGTTGCTTTTCCAAAATCTTTTCAAAAACTCTCTTTTCAAAACACACTTTCTAAAAACTCCTCTCTAGGATCTCTTTTTCAAAAATCTCCCTTTCTAAAAATTCACTTTCCAAAAATCTCTTTTCTTAGAGTCTAAGTTAAGCCCTAGAGCCAACGATTAGGAAACCCTAATTTCCTTTCTTAAAACATGATTTCTAATCTTGCCTCAAAACCTAGGTTTCCAAAACCACGTATTTCCGAAACCTCTTTTTCTACATCAAAACTACAGTCTTCCCAAATCTAGGATCTCCAAAACTCCATCTTTCCAAATTTATGCCAAATCAAATCCTCTATCTTAGGAAACTAAATCCAATCTTCCATTTAGGAAACTAGATCCTATCCTCCGTTTTTTGAAACAAAATCAAAACAGCTCTTTTAGAAACAAAATCCAATCCTCTATTTCAGGAAATACGAATCTCAATCCTCCCAACTCCAAATCTTTCCTAAATCCACTCCTTCCTAATCTCATACTTTCCTAAATCTTACATTTCTAAAACTTGAACGTTTAAATCTTTCCTTAAACTTTAAACTTCCATATCCTTCTTAGTCTAAGCCTTGCCTAATTTCATACCTTTCCAAATCTAAGTCTTCAAATCTTTCTTAAACTCAAACCTTTCCTAATTTTAAGAATTTCTAGAACTCAAACTTTGAATCCTTCTAAAATTCTAAACTTTCCTAAACTTCAAATCTTTCTAAATTTAAAAATTTTTAAATTTGAAACTTTCTTACTTTTAAAACTTCCGTATTTCAAAACATTCCAAATTTAGAAATTTTCAATTTTAAAATTTTTCTAAATCGAACCTTTCCTAAAATGACACTTTCCTAAAATGGAACTTTCCTAATTCGAACCGTTCCTAATTCGAACCCTTCCTAAATCCAATCTTCCCTAATCTTCCAAGTCCAACATTCAAGTCAAATCTTTCTTAATCTAAAGTCCAAATCCTATTTTTTTAAGTCTAGGTTTCCCAAAACTCTATCTTTCCAAATTTAGTCTAGGTTCTCTTCCAAGGGTCAAATCCTTTTTCAAGTTCAATTCTAGGTCTAAGTTTAATCTTGATTTCTTAATCTTCCAATTCGTATTCTAACTCAATTTCTCTTTCCAATCAAAATATTCTTTTTTCTATCGAACTCTTGTCCAAACTACCACTGACCTGATTCCTCAAAAAGGATACGTAGACAACCCTCCTGGGTGCGGTCATAATTTTTTTCAAGCTTCTATTTCCACAACTTTTTCCAATTCCTAATTCCAAAATTCTGTTTCCAATTTCTAAAACTTTTCAATTTCAAATCTATCTTTGCAAATTTCTTTTAAATCAAATCAATTTCTTTTCAAATCTATTTTCCAACTCTCTTTTCTTGCACTTGCATATGATGCATCATGTCTTTTCAAAAATTCTTTTCTAAAGTGGATAGTTTTAGACATTTGTTAGTTGAAGACTCTCATAGGTGAATCTAGGGTGAATAGACATCTAGGTACCGCAAGGGCAGGGTAGGGTGATGGCTTAGTGCATCTTTCTTACACGTAACCAACCTCCGAACCTTAGATCACTAATTTCGAAATACCAAAACAGAGTTATTTTCAAAAAAGAGCTTAAATGTTTTTCAAAGGTTGCTAAATAACTTGTTTTCCTAAAACCCTCTCCTGAGGAAATATTTTCAAAACTGTTTTCAAAAACCCTAAGTGTAGTTTTCGGATTGTGCTTAGTTTTTAGGTGACCTAACTCACCTTAATCAAGTTAGGTTGTGACTTCAAATTGTTTTCTAAAAGCCCTTTATTCAAATATATTTTCAATTCAAACCTAGTCACACTCATTCTTCTAAGAGGATGAGTTCTAACAAGAGAGTACAGTATTTTTCCCGCTTGTGTGTGTATTCCTCGAGTGAGAAAAATTTGGGCGCGACAAAGTCCATGGTGATATGTTCCCATTTCCATTATGCTATTAGCAAGGGTTGTAATAATCCACTGGGTCATTGGTGTTCAGCTTTTACTTATTGGCAGGTGAGGCAATGTGCCACGAACTTAGCAGCGTCCTTCTTCATCCCCTTCCAATAATACTGTCACTTAAGATCTTAGTACATCTTGGTGTTTCCTAGATGGATCATAAACTTAGAATGGTGTGCTTCAAACAGAATCTTTTGTTTTAATTCGTCCTCACTTACCACAAAATACCTATCTTTGTATCGAAGTTCACCTTTTGCATCTATGGCCTATCCTGGTTCAATTGTCCCTTTTCTATTCTTTCCCTTATCTCTTGTACTTCTAGATTTCTTTGTTGGGCCCGTCTGACTGTTTCTAATGTGTGGGATTGTATTTGAATGCTAAACAGTACCCTTCCCTATCTTCTAACCCTTCATAGGATTCTAGTAACTGAATAGTCTTCCATTTTTTAGCACAATACTACTCATGTGTCCCTAATTTTTCTTACTTAAGACATCTGCCACAACATTTGCCTTGCCCAGATGATATTGTAAGGTGAAGTTGTAGTCCTCCATGTATTCTACTTATCTTCTTTGTCTTAAGTTCAAGTCCTTTTGGGTGGTGATGTATTTAGGACTTTTATGGTCCATAAATAATTCAAACTTTTCCCCATACAAATAACATCTCCGGATCTTAAAGGCAAAGATTATTGGGGCCATTTCTAGGTCATGAGTAGGATAATTTTGTTCATGCTTTTTGAGTTGTCTCGATCCATAAGCTACAAATTTTCCTTCTTGCATCAAAACATATCCGAAGATGGGAGGCATCGGTGTAAACTAGATAAGGCTTTCCACTTAATAGAAGAGTGAGAACGAGTGCAGTAATTAGTTTTTCCTTCAATAGTTAGAATGCTTCATCACATTTGTCTGTTCAGACATACTTTACTCCTTTCTTGGTTAACTGAGTAAGAGGGCTTGTTGTTTTAAAGAATCCTTCCACAAACCTTCGTTAATATCTTGATAATCCTAGAAAACTTCAAATTTTTGATACAATAGAAGGTCTCTTCCAATCTATCATTGCTTCTATCTTGGCAGGATCTACTACTATCCCTTCCTTTGATACTATATGACCTAAGAACTTCACTTCTTTTGTCCAAAAATCACATTTACTTTTCTCGGCATAAAGCTGATGTTTCCTCAAGATTCGCAAGGTGATTCTTATGTGTTACTTATGGGTTTCCTCATCAGGCAAATATATAAGAATATCATCTATGAAAACAATCACAAAATGATAGGCTCGAAATACTCTATTCATCATGTTCATAAAGGCAGTAGGTGCATTAGTCAATCTAAAGAGGTATCATAAATTCAAAATGACCATAGCGAGTCCTAAATGTGGTTTTAGGACATTTAGCTGATGGTACCCTGATCTCAGGTCTATCTTAGAAAAATATATCGCTTCTCTGAGTTGATCAAACAAGTCATCAATTCTCAGGAGTGCATATCCATTCTTAATGGTAACCTTGTTCAACTGTCGATAGTCTATACATAAATTGACGGTTCCATCCTTCTTCTTCATGAATAACACTGTTGCTCCCAGGGCGATGTGCTAGGGTGGATATACCCTTTCTCCAATAACTCATCCAATTGCGTCCTTAGTTCTTTAAGTTCGGCCGAGGCCATCCTATAGGGTGCAATGGATATAGGAGATGTTCTTGGATATAACTCAATTATAAATTCTATTTCCTGATCTGGGGGTATTCTGGGTAGATCCTCAGGAAATACATTAGGGAACTCATCTACCACAGGTAGTTGCCTGGTCTCAGTTAGGCTCTTACTCTCTTCAGACAAAGTGTTAAGAAAGCAAAAATACCCTTCTGCCATCTTCTGTCATTCTCGAAGAGTTACAAGAGGTTGTACTAAATTCGTGCCTTTTTCCTCCAGAAAATGCACCATACATCCGCTAGTATGCCATAAAGTCAATGTCTTCTTACAGCAATCCATGACTACCTTATTCTTTGTTAACCAATCCATTCCTAGGATTACATCAAATCCCTCAATGTCTATCTGAACCAAATCAACCAAAAATTTAAAGGTACCTATCTGCATACTACTGTATGAACATCCTACTCATACCATAACTATTCCACTAGTGGGTGTTTGAATGCTAAATGGTATAGCTAGTAATTCAGTGGGCAATTCTAGATTGTTTACACATTTCTTAGAGATGAATGAATGCATAGCTCCTGAATCAAACAATACTATGACCCATGAGTTGTAAAGTAAAATCATACCTTCGATCATGGTATTAGGGTTCTCACAGTTTCCTCTGGTCATAGAAATGGTGAACATCCGGGGTGCACTGGTATCACAGACTTGTTTCCCTTTATATGCCCCTCCTAGGTTCACTCGGTTGGAATTAAATGAGGTGGTTACAAGTCTTCCTGCCGTAGTTTGTCAGGACATCAATGTGGAGGCAGCTAGAAAATTTCGAGTTGGCGGCGCTCGTGGGGGTAGTCAGTTACCATAACCATTTCCATTTCTTATGACCTGAGGGCAGTCTCATTTAAAATTCCCTTTCTGGTTGCAATTAAAACAAACGATTCCATTCTCTAATGTTCCCCTAGAATTGGAAGGATAGGGTTGCCATCTTAGGTTTGAGTGTCTAGCATTGCTAAAGTTTGAGGAACTTCTCATATTTCGGCCAGAATCTCTTCGACTTATTGCTTGTTGCTATCCATTTAGTTCTTGTTCTATTAACATAGCCTGGACAATGATTTCAAAAAACTGTTAACCAATGAAAGCAATAACTCAAGACTGGATTGTGGGTCTCAATCCCTTAAGAAACCTTCGGGTTTTTCGTTCCTCCATGGACACAAAATCTAGGGCAAATCTAGACAACTCCAAGATTGTAGCCACATACTGAATCACTATCCTGTTATTTTGCTACAGTTGTACAAATTCTTCCATCTTTGCATCCTTCACTATCTCTCGAAAGTAAAGGTTATGGAAAAGAACCACAAATTTATCCCAAGTCAGGTTTCTCACATCCCTCATGTGTTTCAAAAAATCCCACCAAAGGTCTACCTCTCCCTCAAGACGGTAAGTTGCGAACTCTACTTGATACTCCGCGGGTGTTCCTGCAATGTCTAACACCTTATGGGTCTGCTTGAGCCAACGTTCTGTGATTAAGGGATCGGATTCTCCTACAAACTTTAGAGGGTTTTGCTTTTGAAATTCTTAAAGCAATTTTATTTTTCTCTCCTCGGGATTTAGGTTTGGTATTAGGATCAGTGTTGCTCTTTAAGGTTTAGAGGCTGGTGGTGGTTATTAAGGGACAGGTGGCGCCTGGTGATTTTACTGTTGCTGTTATTGCAGCAGATTGGTCACTGCTTGCAAACTTTGCAGAATCTATTCTAATTGAGTGTTGGATGGGGTATCGTTGTTTTCGCTAGTTCCCGTTCCAGTTCTTGTCCTTGCCATCTAAAATTGTTATTAAGTTGAGTTAGACTCCTACTTTGGTAAATCATAAGTCAAAATGCCAATATAAGATTCACAAAGTTGGTAATATTTATATAGAAAAGGTAAGTACAATAGGTGTTTAAGTAAATACAACAAAATCACTTAACACCCTCTCATCTGCTTCTCCATCTACAACTACTCAAAATATAGAGGATTGTGAATACTAATACAACCACTAATAGAAGAAAACACACATAATATAGCCATAGTCGTGCTACATACTCCTGCCTAGATCATATACCCATATCCTCCTCTGGCTCTTCCTCACTATCGGACACATCTATAATCATGGTGTTGGATACCACCAGTATAACAGGACAAGCTATAGGCGTAGGGTCATCCACTGACATCTTGGGAGTCAAGGGGTGGTACTTGGGAGATGGTGGATGGTAAGTAGGAGGCGGTGTCGTAGGTTGGGCAAGCTGTTGTCCCTATGTAGCGAGGTGTGGTGGGTGTGGCTCAGGGTGTCCTAGAATTCCTGGAATAGGTAACTCCCCAAAAAACTATATGCTCAATATCAGGTGTTAACACTCAGCAGGACTCCTCAAAATCTCTGCGACCTCTTGAACTATTTCTTTGAAGAAAGTCATCATGTGTCGGATAATGGAGTCCTGAGCACTCCTGGGAAGGTCTTCCCATCACTGAGAAACTCCTACTATCTCAGCCTTAAGAAGAGCCTTGCCCTGGTTATTGGTCACTACTCTATAGTTATCCCTTATGTTACCCTCTACTTCAAGTTGATGCATAAGTAAATAATCACACATTAATAGATTCATTTGCATATGAGAGTTAGGATCATCACTCAATCGATACTAAAAAGGTAATGTAAATGATGTGTTCTACATGTAAGATGTTGAATTCCCAAAATGATCTAAAACCATGCTCTGATACCAACTTTTGTCACAACCCACTTCATCTCTCAAGGTTGGGACAAGGGGGTTTAAGGTTTAGGGGTTTAAAGATAACGACATTTCATAAGTATAGATCTCAACACAAATCAAAAAGTCATGATATTATTACAACACCAAAAGAAAGCTAGTGGAACTACTATTTTTCAGTCTCATAACAATTACAAACCAAAAGAGACAAAAGAACTTTTGTTCTCTCATAGAGACAATATCGCAGTGGGGCGCATTTCCATATTAATTTCCTTAGAAAACTCGTTGATGCCTCAACTCCTAAAAATGTCCCATAAGATAGGAGTGAGCTATGAAGCCTAGTAGGAATTCCATGATTTCCATAATGCACAAGTTTAAATGCAATGCAGTAGAAAGGATGATATAACGTGCATATGTCCTTTATAGTTTCTTTTTATCCATACCAGGATCCTACAGGTATGCCCTGCCGGGGCCAATTCCAGCCAATGGGTTCGCCCATGATACTCATCCTTCATTAATTACGAATCCCGTTCAAGATCATCCAGCCCGATATCAAGTCCCAATAAAAGCTGACTCGTGGCAACCCCGTGTACCAGTTGACCAGATTTCATCCATGATATAATTCTAGGGTCTTTTCACATTCCGGTTATTCATCCCTTATACCTCCTTAGTGATGCAAGCAATCTCTTAATGCAACTTTGAAAATATTATAGCAGAAATATATCGATAAAGCAGTTAATAAAAAATTTAATAGAACAAAAATGAGCATGTAACTCAGAGAATGCATAGTTTCCCACCTTGATGATAATTCTGGATCAAGTTGGTTCCTTGATTTACGTATTTTTTGTGAAAGAAGAGAATATCCCGATTTAGTCTCCTTGATGCCTTTCATTTTAGAAGGAACATCTTTATAAAACATGGTTGGGTGAGGGAGAGGGCAAGATTGATCAATGAATACTCAATTTAGAGGTAATGGGAAGTCAGGCTCCCTCCCCTTGGGTGGTACACATTGCTGAGTAGGAACATAAATTTCCTAGTGGCTCGAAATAGAGTTATTCTAGAAAATTTTAATCGGGGTAGCTACTAAGGCCACTCTTCCATTTTTAGGTTCCTTGTATTTTTTGGGATTTTTGATAAATTTTCAAAATATTTCTATTTATATTTAATTTTTTGTGAATTTCCATAAAAAATACAATAAATAAAGCATTAAAATTCACAGAAATGTTGGATTGCTTTGAAACTTTCAAGGTAACCTTTTCCAGTGGCTGGGAAGTTGCCATAAAAATTTGGTGGCCACTAGAGGTGACCCGCACTCGCATGCGCCACCGGCTGCGCTTGGAGAAGGAAGACATAGTCTTCTTCTTCTTCCATCGTGACTAGTAGGGCTTTTTGCCCATTTTTTGGCCATTCACTATACCTTCTGGCCATGCATGTGTAACCTAGAGATAGCTAAGGACCTGGGCTACACACACATGGTTAAAGATTGGCTAGTGGTGGCCAAAGGTGGCCTGTATAGCCAAAAATGCGGCTGCATGGCCGAACCCTAGGGTTGCAAACTTGCAACTGCATTTTTGGCCAGCTTCTCGTGGTTTTTCGGCAAAGGTTCCTTCTGGACATTTGTTCCTTGCCTAGAGACAAGTTAACCCCAAGTGATCCAGTCGACAATGGTTGCCAGTGGCTGGAATTAGCCTTATCCTTCGATTTTCCAACGATGCGGCCTTCTAAGGTCATTCCGGCACATGCACAGAGGCCTTGGGGCTCTCTAGGATACCTAAAGGGGTCCCTGAGGAACCTTGAGCTCCTGTGGCATTCCTCTACCCCTGGTGTTGCCGTTGTGACCTACCGAAGTTCTCTTCCTCAAACTCTCTCTCTCTCTCTCTCTCTCTCTCTCTCTCTCTCTTCGTTTTCTGATGCTCTAGTGGGTTTACGGGGATGGTTCTGGTGGATTTAGAAAGGTGAGGGAAGGGAGAAAGATTCCCTTACCTTGATTTGACTAGCTCTTGTCTCCCTCTCTATCTCTCTGTTTTTCCTCTTCCCTAATCTCTCTTTCTCTCTCTGTATACCCTCTCTCTCTCAAGTTCGAGCAACCAGGGGTGTGGAGGCCTAGTTATATGTATATATATATAGAGAGAGAGAGAGAGAGAGAGAGAGAATGGTGCAAGCAATGGGTGGGGGTAGTGGGCTTGGTCGGCTGGATGGGTTGTTTCCACTGCATGGCCTTCACACACACTCTCTCTCTCTCTCTCTCTCTCTCTCTCTCTCTCTCTCTCTCTGACCAGCCAATTGGTGGCCTGTAAATGCACTAGAGGTGGTGCATGGGGAACATACAAGGTTGCAAGGGTGTTGCATGCCTTGGTTGGGTTGGCACACTATCTCTCTCTCTCGGCTTCTCCCTCTCTCTCAGTTTCTCTCCCTACATCTCTCTATAACTCTCACTCTTTCTATATAACAACCACAATTGGTTTGCATGGGGCACCCCTTGTCCAACAAGTGGGGTGCAATGTGTGTGTTTATAAATATACATTACATTATAATAAGGTTATTAGTGTGCGTGTTAGTTTTATTATATTTTATTAACCTCATGCTAGCATTAGCATTATATTTGTATCAAGCACTAACAATATATATTAAGGTAAGAGTTGGTCATTCATGCAGCCAATGAGTGTGATATGTATTCCTTATATATATGCACCCGGCCATGCAAAATTAGATGAGGTTTTGAAAGGAAAATGTGAAACGAAAGAGAAATCTCAGTCCGAAATGGATGAATTTAGGACCTCAAAACTTCAACAAAAACTTATTTTGAGACCATAAATAGAGAGCTATAAAAAAATTAATCGACTTAGACTCAAATTCCGCATGATTTTTCTATGAGAAATGAGAGAGAAAACTCGATCCGAAGTTGGGGAAAATTCTGGTATGAAAATCGCCAGGTGCAGCCACTTCCAGAGGCTTTTCGGGAGATCAAATCTCCACGGAATTGAGTTCCGAGATCATGAGGGGACCGGGCTGAAAGAGTAAATAATTTTAGACACTTGATTCGTCAAATCCATTGAGAAACGAGAAAGAAAACCCAGTTTCAAGTTAGGGTGAAATTTTGTGCGAATTTGTCAAGTATATTGCATTTCGGAGATGTTTTTTTCTGGGAGATCGATTTTCAATGACACCGAGTTCTGGACATGTGACTAGAACGGGTTCGAAAAGAACTTTACTTTAGATGTAGAATTCATATGGTTTGGGTTTCCCAGTCCTAATAAGAATGTAATGCAATCAAATAGAAATCGCGGGTATTACACTTCCGGGTTGTGAGTTCTTGAAAATATTTTTGAAAATAGTTTTTAGAAAATGTTGAACGTCTAGCTATTTTAGTTGAGATAAGTTTAAGAGAACTTCTTGGAAGCACTTTTGAAGATAGAATATAGGAATGTTTGAAAAGATTTTGGAGTAATTTTTGCAAGAGAGTAGGACGTTTTTGAAAGTATGTTATGAAAATAGTTTTTTGAGTTGAAGAATTATTTGAAAAAGGGTCTTATAATTGGAGCCTTGAAACTTCCTAACCTTGGTTAGGTTGTCATAGGATTGGACAACTAAGGTTAGTTAGACTAGGGTTGGATTGACCTAGGGTTAATTAACTAGAGTTTGGTTAACCTAGGGTTAAGGTGGCCTAGGGTTAACTAACTTAGGTTAGGTTAATCTAGGGTTAAGGTGACCTAGGATAAAGGTAACCTAAGGTTAACTAACTTAGGTTAGGTTAACCTAGGGTTAAGGTGATCTAAGGTTAAGTTAACCTAGGGTTAAGTTAACTTAGGGTTGGAAGGTGGCTTTTGAAAGGGGATTTTGAACTAGGGTTTTGACATAGTGGCTTTGGAAATGTGGTTTTATGCATGAAACTTGAAAGTGTGTTTTGAAAACCATTTTATGAAAACCACTCAAGTGAGTGTTGGGTTCATATGGTTGGTATGTAGAAACCACTCAAGAGAGAGTTGCCTTGGAACCATTTCAACCACTAACTCAAGAGATTGAAACTTGTGAAAATCAATATTGAGTAGATGGTTTTGAAAACTTCTTTAATTAGAAGTTAAAGAGAGTGAACCTTTGTAAATTATTTTTTGGCAAGGAGGTTTGCAAAATCACTTTTTAAGAGGTTGAAAATCTCTTTAAAGAATAAGGGTTCATATGGTTGATTTGAGGTAAATCACTCTAAAGAGGACTCCATAGGACCATTCCAACCACAATATTTAAGAGAGCAAAACTTTTAAAAATCAAGAGGACTCCATAGGAACATTCCGCCCGGTCTCGGAAAGCTTCCTAGAGTGCCTAAGGGCAATATGGTCTTTTCAGCTTCAATTAGGCTTCACGGGTTTGGGAAGCAACCAGTTGATTGGATTGGAATTTGAAAGAGTCGGCTTAGACTCGTATGTGCTGTGATACTTGAAACAAGATTCAGTCAGGCCGGAGATTGTTGAGCGGGCAAAAATGGGGTACTTCTAACTACTCTGTTTTTTTCTATCTTTGCTTGTCAAAGGCAGAAAATAATAAAGTAAGAATCTCATTTTGGTCGCAAGGCAATCAGAGAGAGGACAACTTGGAAGGTTTGAAAAATCTATAAACTATTGGTGAGTTTCTCCTTTTGAAAGCTTTGAATTTGGAAGATCTAGGTTCTTTTTGAATTTTATTTAGGGTCTAGGTTTTGAAAATGTTGGTTTATGGAGTTTTGGGTTTGGAAAGCACGGGTATTTGAAATTAGGAGTTTAGAAAGTGATTTTATGATTTTTGGCCTTAGGGGCATTTAAAACTAGTTTTGGTGGGAAACTAAAGCGTCTAATGCGTGTAGCACGCACGCCTAGCTAAATATTGCATGGGCACATGTGTTACATGCGCCTGGCTTGAAATACATGCGCTAGCCCGGGGGTTTTTAAATCAGAGCAACCGCGAGCCTTGGTTACAGGTTTTGTGTATTTGAGAGCTTGTTTGAGGGATTTTTAAGGGATATTGACTGGGTATTGCTACGAAGGTATCAGGGGACGTTGGGCACGTGACGGAAGTCGTCATTGTCATTGGATTCTCACCGAAAAACTCAGATTTTGCTAAAGAACTCAAAGGTTAGAATTCTTGAAATTTTGTTGATTTTGATGTATATGTGCCTGTTTTTTGCGAATGATTAGTGAAAATCTATGCTTTAAGATGTTTGGAAAGCAATAGATGAATCATTTTTGTGATTTGATGATGATTTGAGTGTGTTTTGGATGATTTTGCATATTTATGTGAAAGGGTTTCATACGGGGTTTAGAAAAAATGCTTGTGTAGGTTTGGGTTTTGCATGTTTGTGCATGATTTTTATACCGGGTGTCTCAGAAAAATGTATAAAACAACCGTAAGAAGTTTCGTAATTTTTCAAGAACTTTTCAATTTCAAAAAATAAGAAAAATAGGAAAAATTGAAATAGTAACCCTTTTGGAGGTAGAAAAATTATAGGACAATTTTAGAAAAGCGTGACCATCATTTTTAGTGTTCTGGGAATTTTCAAAAATTTTTAGGAAATAAAAACAAAATCAAGAACTGTTGAAAAGTGAAAAAAAAATTGACTTGGAAATTGTTTTGAGTTATGGTTCATGTGCCACAGACGATGGATTATGTTGATTGACATAGTTGAAGGCTGGGGATGCCTTGAAAATGTGTGTGTGACTTGTTGAATTTCAGGATAGGGACTTTTTAAGGCAAAATTTTGACGAAATTTTTTCAAAAAGCATGAATTCTTTAAAAATTCAATGTTTCAACTCTAAAATCCTAAGAAAAATAAAATTGCTCTGGAAAACTGGGCTTTTGAAGAAGAAATCTTGGGGAAACCAATTTGAAATTTTGAAATAGAACTTTTTGAGGAAAAAGCTCGGAAAACCTTAGAAACTTTTTGAAACATGCTTTTAAATAAGAAAGCCAGGGAAACTAGTTTCAAAATCTTGAAATGGGACTTTTTAAGTAAAAACCTAAAAAAACTTTAGAAAATTTTTGAAACAGGGCTTTTGAAGGAGAAAGTCTGGGAAATCGGTTTGAAATTTTAAAAGGAAACTTTTTTTTGAAGAAAAAGCTCGGAAAACCTTTAAAAATATTTTGAAATAGGACTTTTGAAGGAGAAAGCCTGGGAAACCGGTTTGAAATTTTGCAATAGAACTTCTTGAGGAAAAAGCTCGAAAAGCCTTAGAAACGAGGCTTTTGAAGAGAAAAGCCCGGGAAACCGGCTTGAAATTGTGAGATAGGACTTTTTTAGGAAAAAGCTCGGAAAACCTTTAAGGAACTTTTTGAAACAGGTGTACCCATGTTTGTCCTATTATTACATTATAAAGAGATGGCACATTTAGCACAAGAAATTCTGTTGCAAGGGTTACCGTCCCAGCCATTACCAGGAAGGTCACCTTTCCTAGTGGCCAAACTGGGTCCAAGCTGAAGCTAATAAGTGGGTTGAATGATGGTTGTAGATTGGCATCCTTCAGGCCTAGTTTTTTAAACAGATCATAATACATGACTTTTGAAGAATAGCATTGATCTATTAAGATTCTCCTCACGTTGCAATCTCCAACCCTGAATGTTACCACCAAAGCATCATTTTGTGGAGTCTGAATCCTTGTCAAGTCTTCATCAGAGAAGATTATGGTCCCATTGGTAGTGGCAACCTTTGCTTTTTTTTGCTAGGGGTTGCAATTTCATGACTTCCTTGAGATGGGCGGCCTTTTGGATGCCCACCCAATATATGCATGGGTCAATCGCCTGAGGGTTGATCGAGCCATGCAAAACTTCTATTGCTTGTGGCTGATCTGGTCAGGCTTCCTTTTGGGGGACATCCTTCGATTTTGACTAGTTTTCTTCCTTTGTCTTGGAGTGGTTAATGCATTGCCCAAGGTGTCCTGCTAGGGCTATATCCTTCAAGTGGCTCTTGAAGTGCTTGCAGTTCTTCGTCATATGCCCCTTCTCTTTGTGGTAGGAGCAAAACTTTCTTTGGTCCCTAGTACTTGGGTCTCCTATCAACTTCTATGGCCACCAGAAATAGGGCTTATCCTTTATCTGAGACAATATCCGGTAGATCGGCTCTTTGAAGACCATGTGCATTCCTTTAGGCTTTCTTGCCCTTTTGATCGGCCTCCTCTCTTTGAGGCTTTTTGGCCTCATTGGTGTCTTTCTTTGTCATGGTCTTATCACTATTCTGTTCTTATTTTGGTGACAAGAAATCTTCTTCTACCTTGGAATACTGTTTAATTCTCTCCATGAGCTCGGGCATGCCAAGCATAGGTTTTTTAGTCAAAGACTGTCTAAGGTGATGTTCCCTAAGTAGTCTGATTTTAAATGAAGTTGCAGCAAGTTGTTCACTACAGTCTTTGATTTCATTATGGGCCTCCTAGTAACGTCTTGCATACTATCATAGCCTTTCGTCGTCCTTCTTTTGTATGGAAAATAGTGAGTCCACCTTCCTCGGCTGCTTGTTATTGGCTATAACTTGGGTAGTGAAGAGCTCGGCTAACTGTTTCTAACTCTCCACCATTCCAGACAATAATTTATCAAACCAACGGAGGGCTACTTCATCGAGGCTAAATGGAAAAACTTGACACATCAAGGATTCATCCCTGCTCCATAAAGTCATCATCTGCTTGTCGTGTCTAATGTGGCTTATGGGATCTGATTTCCCATTGTAAGGGGTAAACCTTAGGCAGCAAACTTCTTGGGTGGTTTATGCCTTTCGATCTCCTCTGTGAATGGAGAAGACGTTATTTGCTCCAGAGCTTTTCGCACCTAAATTAATTGGGTATAGGTAAGTATAGGCATTGAGCCATAGACAAATCAAATTACAAACAAACAAAAAATAAGGCTACATAGCAAACAAAAATGAATGACAATATAAATTCCACAGAAAAAGAGTCATTTTATTATATAGAGTTATTTGGGCCTTTATTCTATACTAAATATATAGAATTTTTTTTAGGTCCATGTATATATATATATTGGGAGTACGCTCATGAGTATGGGGCAAGAAGGCACTCCAAATCCTTCTAATTTGACTTAGAAATGGGCAATACAACAAAATATATAGGGGTCACCGTCTCAACCTCATGACCATAAAGGGAGCAAATAGCAGAAGTAATAATGTGGGAGGCTTGCCATGGCTGGCCAGCCAAAGGAAAACTTTAAAACTTGGAAGAGTTGGAGTGCGCCACATGAAAAACCAAGGAAGATCGCAAGAGGGCTCCGAGTGTTTTTAAGATAAACGTTTTGGAAGAACTTTAATTGAAGAGAATTTAAATACACTGTTATGTATGTCAATGAATTAATAATGCCATAATCTTTGAATCTGAGTATTAATTTTATACTTCAAATCCAAGGGTAGCCCAATGAATATATGGAGGAACGAGCTGTGAACCTAGATATCTTGAGTTCGAAACTCGACAACTCTATTGAGGCCAGGCTGCAAGAGATTTATCTCTTGTAAATTTCCTAATCCTAGCATGGATGGTCTGCCTTTGACCATACCAGGAAGATAATTAGTCAAGATGCATGTAAGCTGACCCAGACATCCCTAATCACATAACCAAAAAAAAAAAAATTATTTTATACTTTAGGACCATGATTTAAAAGCTTTTGAAAATATTGTCATATTGTAAAGAGCCAACAACATAAGGACACGTGTAATTTATATTTTTAAAAATTCAAAATTAGGAGAAGAATTATTGGAGATTTAAACTTCAAATACCCAAATAATGTTTTGCAATTCTGTTAAGGGTATGTTTGGCATGGCTTCTACCAATAGAAAGTCCTTCCTTAGGAAGGACTCCAAAAACAGTCCTTCATGCCTTCATGGAAAGGAATTCTAAGAAAGGATGATGTTTAGTGAAGAAAGATAGTTAAACTAAAATACAATAATAATAACAATAGAACAAAAAATAGAGTAAATAATGATGGTAGCCGTGTATAACGTTCACTCATTTTTCTATGCTAATCATATTCAATGATGTTTGTTCAAGTAGTTAACACAGTAACTCACTTTGGTATGAAAACCATATTTATGAAACAAATGGTTGGATAATTTGAAGTTTCCCGATATTGAAACCTAGACATCCAATTTGAGAGAGAGGAAAGAAACCTAATCATAAAAGATCAAGACATCCGGGCAACACCAGAGATGGTTTAGAATCTGCAGTTTAAAAGATAACATGAATTGCAATTTTTTTTTTAAATGCGTCCAAATCTGCTAATCATCTCTTTCACTTATATGTATGAGCTTGTGAGTATTACAGTTTCCAGAACAAAAATAGCAGTCATTATTGTATGGGTTTAAACAAAGAAATATATATTTTAATTCACATTGTGCATAGATCGGTTTTTCAAACAAAATAGATTATCCTGCATTTGTGTAGGTTCAATGGTGGTTTGATTTGAAAATGATATAGGATTAAGGGCAAGATAGGTAGAAATGTTCATTTTATAAGGATACAATTTGGATTTGACATTTTATCACTCAACTAATCTGTTGCCTTCGCGAGAAGTGGCTTTGAGAAGCCACCCCAGCCAACTTCAGCAAAACAGTGATCGCTCCTTAGATATGTGATTTAAGCACTACAAGTGTACGATTGGTGCTTATAGTTTAATCCAGTGAGTCCAGATGTCGATTCTTCTCAAAGATCAAGTTTAATATGAATTATAGACTTCAATTCGCATTCATTTCTCTTAAGATTTGTAACAACTCAAATGAAATTACTTCTTAAAAAGGTAAAACTAAAAACACTTGATTTTAAAAGATTGATTTGGCTAAACTAAAGCAACATTAAAATAAGTAAACTATTAAGATAAAGGATTTGGATCGAATTGATCCAACCACCCAACTCGCCCAAGGTTCTAATAAAATTTGATAACTTAGAGCATTGGCTTTATTACGAGCCTTTGATTCCAAGATTTCGACAAGTAAAACAATGAAATCAATGATAATCAACTTAAATTTATAAACAATGAGATTCATGTATTCATACCATCAATCTAAGCAACTCTCACACCAAACTCATGATTAGTACAAGAAAACTCAAAGACTTATCAAGAATACAAGATTTCAATAGACTCTAAAAAATGATTATCATAGATTCAATTTAATAACAATTTGAAGTTAGAATTATAATCAATTTAAGAATCATAGACTAATACAATCGATTTGTGCAATTTCAATACCAATTTAGAAGTTGTGCATTGATATTATTGAACATAATCAATAGTTTAAGTATTCTTTGAGATCTAGACGTCAATTACTAAGAATTGGGAGTTTAAGAAGATAGAACAATGAAATTCTGATTTACTTCATTTGAAAACCTTAAAATCCTAGGATGATCTTCTCAATTAAACCCAAGAGAAGAGTTAGCTACTTGATTCCATATATACTTGCATTGAATTCATGAAAATTGTATTTGATTACAATCAAAATGAAAAATTACAAAAAAATCTAGAGTTTCTCTCTCTAAAACTACTCTTACAACTCTCTAACAACTCTGAAATATGTAAAAGAAGACGAAATCCCCAAATTTGGGACCAAAGCGGCTTTAAATAGGCTAAAAAATAATAGAGCTACGTGAACCATTAGCAAGCCATTTGAATGGCTTATTAACCTCATTTAAACATTAAAAACAAGCCTCCCGTTCGAATGGTTTCGGAACAGTCACCCCATTCAAACGATTATATGGATCTCAAAAAGTTATACAAAGTCGATATATTATGGACCCCAATAGCACTTCTGGTTTAAGAGATATGACCTTTCAAAGTTTTAGCTCTGCATACTTCAACAGATTGTACCGTAGCTTCAACATCTTATACTCTAACAATATTTTCTAGAAATTTATTCTTCTTTCATTCGAAATTGCATCCGAAGTCATCTAATTTAAACTCAAAACATATACAAAGTAAAACAAACTTAGTTAATACTAAAATCTAGCTAACAAAGCATATAAAATTGTAAATTAGGGCTAACAAATCATAAGTTAAGATGTTGTAATTACACTTTTAGAGCACAATCACACCCACAACTTGCTTTTTACTAGTACTTATCAAAATACTAAAACCAAAAAGGTAATTTCCACTTTTGTAGAAGTCACGGATGCATTTAACCTATGCACCAAGCCTTTAAACCCCTAGATTACCCCCAGTGGACGAATAGTATTTCGTGACAGTTTTCAAAGATAACATCCACTAACATCAATCAAAATTATTTGTTTCCTTGAAATAGTTGGATGTTGTGCTCAATCTATCCAACACAAAGAGAGAGAAACATTTAACAATAAACACAAATACTTCAACTTTAAGCTCAAGAGTAGTTTCAAACTCTATCTCATATATTAAAATATCTCAATCATGTTCGAAACTCAATGTGTGTGAATGAATAACTAATATAAACATAAAGTTCAATACCCAAGCATAAGCAACCCAAACTCTATCGGAGGTAAGTTTTGACTCAAATCTCACAAAGGAATATACACTCAACAAATAAAACTTTCAAGCACAAAGCGTAAAATCCATTTTCATACTATATGTGAGTAGAAATAGTGTAATACAAAACAAGATATCTCACATATGGCTCAATACGGAAAAAAAAAATATTCAATGAATAATGAAAACTTGGCATAGTCTCATGAAAGGAATGCTATTGTTGAGAAAGCAATATGATCATCATACTTATCATCCCATTTCCTTCACTTCCATATCAAAACCACACTATTCTAAGAGCAAATAGGACTTTCTATTTGTCATAACTTGGCCAAGAGGTGTAAGGTAGGGAAAAGGAAAAGATAAAAGGGCTTAAAACATGTATTATCAAGGTATGTAATGATTAATTAATACACACTTTCAATTTTCTAATTTCTTTTGTTGTTGTCTCTTTTTCTTTTCTTTTCCAAGATTTTCTTCTTCCTTGCTTTTCTTTTCAAACATCTAACCTCTTTATTATTTTTTTTCTTCTTTTCTCTTGTACTTCCCAGAGTTATGCCTTTGCTAACTTCTCTTTTCTTCTTTCGCGTTGCAAACATAGCACCCTATCTTTTTACTTTTCCAAATAAACTTCTCATAAGTGAAGATACTTGTGTTTCTCAATCATGGGGAATATTTGAAGTACGATACAATTTTACCAAAGATCATGTAAACGTATGGTAAAAAATGGGTCCAAAGGAACGAAATCAATAAGAAATCTATGGTTTGAAGAAAGAAATGACGGTCTAGAATCATATCTCACAATTCATGTGATTCTTCTACTTTTATGAACTGAAAGGGAGTTAAAAGTATGACAACTCATTCATAAATCTCAATGACAACCAAAACAAAACATAATGAGTCTATTAATTGAACAAAGTTGAATGAAAATCTTCACAATGAGTAAATGAATTTAACCCTCTAAAGAAAATAATGGCTTTAAACCTCACAAGGATTATAAATCTCCACTAAGTTCTTCAAAAATTCATGTTACATGCACCCTTCAAATAAACTTTATACCCATATAAGTATTGTGAAAGTACAACAATTGAGCTTCAAACAATTAGGAAACATTTCATCAACAAGATAAAATGATAAACTAACACTTAACTTTGTCAATTCATCCAAGTTGGATACTAATATCTCATAATCCAAGTATTGACTATTTGAAATGTTTATCCATCAATTCAAAGGAAAGAAACAATTTTCTTTGGCTATATTAAAAACAATAGAAAAACTAAAATAAGGCAACAACCCCATACCCTAAACTTAAATGAAACATTGTCCTCAATGTGAAAAATAGAACAAGAAAGCTCAAAGGGCATAAAAAGAGAGAGTAAAGTTTACCTTAATGAAAAAAAATCCAAAAGAAATAACTAGAAATCTGTGAAAAGAGTTAACAAAAACAAAGCAAAGAAGAGGAGAAAAGAAAAAAAAAACTAAAACACTACTAATACTAATCATATATACTAATATATAACAAAGGGTTGACTAGGAAGTCACCCAATACCACATGGTGGTATTTTCCAAATTGTGGCTGACATTCATCAACCATTAACACTTGTAATGGGTTCACCAAAGAACCATTTGCAACTTTTGAATTCTTATTAACTTGAAGCTCACAAATATCATTAAAGCAACTTTTGAAAGAATTGATAAAGCATGAGAATTCTAATGGATCATTCACAAGTGTGTGCACCATATTCATTCCATAAATCTGATTATCCTCACTATCATCATTATTCCTCACCCCTAATGGTTTGCCAATATTGAAGATATTCAATTCCAAGATCATATTATCAAATGAAAGCTTCATATCACCATTCCTACAATTAATCAAGGCATTAGAAGTAGTAAGTAATGAGCAACCTAAAATAACTAGAATTATAGTGCTTGCATTCATGATAGGATGTGAATCCAAGATAACAAAATCAATCGAAAAATAAAACTTATCCACTTGAACCAACACATCCTCCACTACTCCCCTAGATATTCTAAGAGATTGGTTAGTGAGTTAAGGTATAATGCTAGTAGGCTTAAGCTCACCAAGACCCAATTGTTCACAAACCGAATAAGGGATTAGGTTCACACTAGCCCCTAGATCAAGCAAAGCTTGTCCAATTTTGTGCTTTCCAATAATACATGACATGGTAGGACATCCGATTTCTTTGAATTTGGGAGGGACATTGTTTTGTATGATGGCACTCACTTGTTTGGTTAAGAATACCTCATTTTGTATATTAAGTTTGCGCTTAATTGTACACAATTGTTTAAATAAACTTGGCATAGGAAGGATTTTTCTTAATAGCATTTAATAGAGGGATATTCACTCTCACTTGCTTAAACATATAACAAAACTCCGAATTTAAAAGCTCATCTTTAGGTTTAGTTAACAAATGAGGGAATGAAGCATGTGACAATGGTTCAAGTTAGTCCTTCTTAGGTACATTCCTAACTTGCTCTACCTCCCTTTCATCCTCTTTCTTGTCTTTTCTCTTGGGGGTTTTGTTTCTCCCTATAATGTCTTCTTTACTCTTGTCCTCACACTTTTCCTATCTTTCATCCCCATTTTTTTCTTACCTGGAAACCTCAATCTTAGGCTTCTCTCTTTGGAGTTCCTTATCTCTATTCTCATGTTCAATAATTCCTCACTCACCTAATAAGCTTCGTCCGTAGACTCAGACTCTTGGAGAAGAATGGTTTGATCTATGATGTCCTCATTCCTAAGGTTAGTAATGGGATGGACTTGCTCTTGGTGGAGAGTTGGATTGGGATCACTCCTAAGCACTTTTTAGGGGGATTGGGTTAAGATTGAGTGAGAACATCTTCCCTCTCTTGAACACCAAAGGCTTGCGTCAATAGGGCTAGTTGACCATTTATAGTGTCAAGAAGTTGACATTTTTATTCAAGGGCTTTGTCTACCCTAGACTTCACACTGCCATGAGTTTGCATGAATTGTTGAAAGGTGCGCTCTAAGGTATACTCTAGAGTGTTCTCTAGTGTGCTATTATGAGGAGGTTGATATTTATCTACTTATGTTTGATAAGGTTACGGTAGGGTTTGTGTTTGATAGAATGAAGGTTGGGCTTGTGTTAGATAGAAATGAAATGAGGCTTGGTATTGTTGAGGAGTTGATATTCCCTCGCCCCTCTAATTAAAGTTAGATTGATCCCGCCAACCCGGATTATAAGTTTCTGAGTAAAGATTTGTTCGACCCTCTTGGTTTGTATACACAGAAATGGTAGAACTATGCCTAATCGAGTTCAAGTAGTCTCTAAGAGACCAACGAAGGGGTAATTGCGCACCACCATAACTATGGACTCTCCCACTACCATCATTCTCAACCCATTGAGAAAAGTGTTCCATTGTGCTTATGTCAATGTGTATAGATGATATGTGGGAAAATGAACTACTGAGCATAGTGGATTGGCTATTGGGGTTTATTCTTGAATGCCTACTGGTTGAGTCACGAATACAAAATGTTATGCAATGCACAAATAATTTGGCACTATGCGCCTCAATAAGTCAATTCACAATTCTCAACCACCAATTTCATTCCAAACCCTTTAATCTCCATATACAAATTTCTAATAATTCAAGCAATTTTAATCCAACTGCAACCACCAATCTCCATAGGCAAAAGCAATACCACCGATAAGCAAATAAGCACAAAGATCCTAGTCGCCTCTAGTAATCCACCTCTTAATTAGAATGCAAATCTAAACTAAAAAGGAAAAACAAAGAAAGAATCCTAAATCTAATATGCTCATAAGTATAAGGGATGATGTTGACTTAAGGTTAATCCCCATGTTGATTTTGATTATAACAAAACTATATTGTTATAATCTAGTGAGTAATGTCAAGATGGTTAGGAATCTATTCTTCAAGAATGAAGTACCAACAAAAGTGCTAACACAATAAAAGATCTCAAGCAAATCGGAAGACCTTAGTGCTAACACTCTTCATCCATGGCTGACGCCTTGAGAATCCTTGCTGAAGAATCTATGAAGCACTAGAAGCTATTGTCCACACCTTTTAAAGTTGGTTGACACTCTACTGAAGATTCTCTCAAAAGTACCAAAAGCTATTGTCAACACTATGCAAAGATGGTCAACACATCGTTCAAGTATCTTAAAAACTAATAAAAAGTCTTTGCTGACACCTTGACAATATGGTCAGCATATTCAATTGAAGACTTTCGATCCTTAAAACAAGAAAACCCATTGCCAATGTCAACACCTGTCAATATGGTTAACACTTTGCTAAAAGCTCAAGTACTCAGATAGTACCCTAAGCTATTGTCTGCACTATTCAAAATGGCTGACCCATTGGAAGGATTCTCTTTCATGTTCAAGTCTAAAGCTATTGTCTACAGCTTGGATGACACTTGTTGACTCATTAAAGACAATGTGCATATGAAGAAGGATAGCTTCTGCAATGGCTGGCACCTTCAAAAAATGGTCAACTCCATCAGAAGTTGAACTCACAAGAATTGAAGGAAGTGCTGACACCTACATCTACACCTTTCTCGACACCTTCATCTTAGTGAGCAATCAAATAGTTTAGCCTTCATGATTTTCAACACCTTACGAATATGGTTGACACCTCCAATAGACAGAATTTAGATCTATGAAGCAAGTGCCGACGCTTGAGGAGTTCTTGCCAACACCTTACTTGCAACGGTCAGAAATTTAGCATTTTGACCAGCTAATCTTGCATTAAATGCAACTCCAACCACCTATAACAGTTGGAATTGATGAATAGCTATATATATATCTCTTAACTCATTTATGTCTATCAACACAAAGAGATCAAGTGCAAAAATTCAAGAACCAATCATTCATATTTAATACCCTTGTTGGAGCATATTTGCTTAAGCTGAAACTTGCTTTAACTCACTTGAAAAAAGTGACTTTATTGTAAACTCTTTGATTTACACTTGTATACGGTTGTATACCTTGTAAGGCTAAGTGTAGCTTGAGAGATACATTTGTAAGGTCAAGTGATCTTGAAGAACTTCACTTGGGATTGAAAGCTCAAGTAGAACATTGGTAAGGAAAGTGAACTGGACACTTAAAGCAACTAGCAACTTGTGTAAGGGAATTTTATATAGTGGAATACCTTTAAGAGAATTGAGAAAGAGAGGACGTAGGTAAAGGCTAGTCGAACCTATATAAAAATTGTGTGTCTGCTTTAAATTTCTCTTGCTCTATTTTTACTTCACTACCATCATCATTATTTGGTTGCATATTATCATTTAACATTGTGGTTACTGTTCCATTGGTTAATTCATTATTAATCTATGTTTATATTTTATGAAGTTTTTAAAAACCCAATTCACCCCCCCCCCCTTCTTCTTGGGTGGTTATTTCAAGCTAATTGATGCAACAAAGTTACCCAAGACCTTAGCCAAAGATTACTCTGTTGTAGTAAATGTTGATGAAGAAGCAATCCACCAATTGTTGCGCTTCCCAAGGTGCTTGGATGTTCACCAATGCCTTTAATCTCTAGCAACAGTGCCAAAACTTGATCGCTCCTTAGAAATGTGATTGAATCACTTCAAGTGTATGGTTGGAGATTGTAGTTTAATCTGACAGAGTCCGGATGTTGATTTTTCTCAAAGATCAAGTTCAGTATGAACTATAGGCTTCAACTTGCATCCATTTCTCTCAAGATTTGCAACAACCCAAATAAAATTACTTTTTAAAAAGGTAAAACCAAAAATATTTAATTTTGAAGGATTGATATGGCTAAACTAAAGCAATATTAAAATAGTTAAACTATTAAGATAAAGGACTTCGATCCAATTAATCCAACCACCCAATTCATCTAAAGTTCCAATGAGGTTTGATAACTCAAATCGTTGGCTTTATCGCAAGCTTTTAATTTGGAGGATTTCAACCATCAAAACAATGAAATCAATGATAATCAACTTAAATTTATAAACAATGAGATTTATGTATTTATACCATTGATCTGAGCAACTCTCGTACCAAACTCATGATTTGTGCATGAAAACTCAAAGACTCAGTCAAGAATACAAGATTTCAGTAAGATATAAGAAATGATTATCACATATTCAATTCTATAGCAATTTGAAGTTAGAGTTACAATCAATTTGGGAATCATAGACTAATATCATCGATTTATGCAATTTCAATAGCAATCTAGAAATTGTACATTGAAATTACCAAACATAGTCAATAGTCTAAGTGTTCTTAGAGATCTAGACTTCAATTGCTAAAAATTGAGAGTTTAAGAAGGTAGAACAATGAAATTATGATTTACTTCATTTGAAAACCTTGAAGCCCTTGGATGATCTTCCCAATTAAACTCAAGAGAAGAGTTAGCTACTTGATTCCATAGACATTCACATTGAATTCATAGAAATTGTACTTGATTACAATGAAAATGAAGAATTACAAAGAAATCTAGAGTTTTTCTCTCTAAAACTACTCCTACAACTCTCTAAAAACTCTAAAAATATGTAAAAGAAGATATTCCCTAATTTGGGCTAATAACAACCTTACATAAGCTAAAAAAAAATAGAACTCTGCAAACCATTCGAACTGGTTGCTAACCTGATTTAAACGCTAAAAACAAGCCTCTTAAGTTTCCTGACTGTTCGAAAAATATTATAGACCATTCGAACAGGCATTCTTACAATCACAAGTTATAGATCTCGAAAAGTTATATAAAATTGATATATTATGGACCCTGATAGCACTTCTGGTTTGAGAGATATGATCTTTCAAAGTTTCAGCTCTACATGCTACAACAACTTGTACCATAACTTTAGCAACTTGTACTCTGACAGTATCTTTTTGAAACTTATTCTTTTTTCATATCTCAATTGCACCCGAATGCATCCAATTTAAACTCAAAACCTATACAAAGCAAAACAAACTTAGGTAATACTAAAGTCTAGGGCTAACAAATCACAAGTTAAGGTGTTGTAATTACACTTTTGGAGCACAATCAAATGGACTTCCAGGAGACGGACTTTTGTCCAAAAGCCTATTTACATCAGTCCACCAAACGTTTAAAAAATTCATAAAAGTCCTTTTGCGCTGAGAAGTGGTTTTAGGAAGTTCCCCCAAACGCTATCTAAAATTTTATATAATAAATTTAATCATAAAAAACTTAGGCCTACTATTTATAACAAAAATAATAATCAATTTTTGAAGGATGAATTTAAATAGTTGTACCAACAAATCTGAAGGAAAACAAAATTATATATACGTACAACTTTTTACGAGAATCCAAACAAAAACTAAAATTTTGACAAATATCTATGTAGTTTATATATATGTATAACTTTTTACAAGAATCCAAAAAAAAAACAAATTGACAAATATCTATGTAGTTTTTCTCATTTTCTCAACCGATCCAAAAGAAGAAGGAAAAAATAGGTTCATTCAGTTAAATTTTTTTCCTCTACAAATTTAAGATACAAATATAGTATAAATTTAATTATATGTAACAGTTGGATTCCATTATCGCAACCCGAAGGTGTCTAACAGCTAGAAATGCAACACACAAATTCATCATGAGTTCTTCTTTTCTTGCGATTCACACATTTGGAATGTGCTCAAGTGGGGCAGTACAAAAATAAAGTACAAAGGGACAACGATTTCTAAATCTTTTCCTGCGTGGTAGGAATAGACTATTCTCCAATCGACATAGTCCCAAAAGTTATATAGATATATATATATATATATATATATATTCATATATATTTATGTGGAGTAGTAGCTACTCAAGGAACCAATAGTTCCATACTTTTAGATCTTAAGTGTTAAGATTTTAATTTAAAACAATGGTTATGAGACGTGTGCCTTTGGAGACCATTAAGAATTTAAAAAAAAAAACACAAAACTGAATTTTAATTATTAATTTTTAGAGTTTGGAACTTAAAGACATAACCATGTCATCAAACTACATAAATATGTATATAGTTATAGAGCGGGAGAGTTTTTAATATAAACTTTTTGGAGGGATTATAATTTGAGAGATCTAAAGACACCGTTATGTGTATCAAAGAACCAACAATGCCATAATTTTATAATCTATGTATTAATATTTTTATTTACTTTCCTTATATATATTTGTGCACGTGTATTCTTCCAGACCATTTAATGGTATTTAAAAATAATGTCATATTAATTAAAGAGCAATGACGAAGGGACAAGTTTATATATATATATATATATATTTTGTAAATTAAAAATTATGAGAAATAGTTAGAACTTTCAACCTCAAATACCCAACAACATTTTTGCAATGATATTAGTAACACTAATTTGATGATAAGAAACTTATGCCAAATATGAGGGACAAATTTAAATAGTTTGCACCGAGTAAACTATATAGTTAAATGAAACTGCTTATACATATTCATTTTTAGAACTAGCAAAACAAAAAATTAATCTTTTTGATAAATAGTAGTAATATTTTTTTTTATTTTAAGGGTTTGTTTCAATTTTCTTTTATTATTTCATGAGATGTAAAATAGTTGGAGAGAGAGAGATAGAGGTAGAGCGATAACCCATCCCCGCGGACATTTGGCATAGTTAATCAATTATTGACGATTTGATTAAGATAAAAAAATAATTACACTCCAAAAGTGTAATCATAATGTCCTAATTAGTATTTTGTTAGTCTTAGTTTAGGTTTATATATGCTTTGCTAGTAATATTTTAGTCCTAATTGTCTTTATTGTGTCTTATGTAGAAAATGGAGCTTAAATGAAGGAAAATGCCAAGAATCCAGGACCCATTCAAATGGCCATTCGAACGGTTGAGGAGATGTTGAGAGCTTCTTTTCCGTTCGAATCAAGCTAGCAACCGTTCGAATCAGACAAGTAGCGAAATTAGAGATTCGGAGAAGGTAAAAACCCATTAGCAGGGCGTTGGAACGGCCACTAGACCATTTGGATGGCCTCTGGCAGCTCTATTTTATTCTCAGCTATAAAAGATAATTTTGTACTTCCAACTGGGGATCTAGCTTCTACATCACGAATTGTACTTAGAATTCTACAAATTTTGTATACTTCTAGAGAGAGAAACTTTTAAATTTCCATTGTAATTGAGAGATTTAATTCCAATTGTTCTTGTCTTCTTAATTCTTCAATTTTATTGCAATGTGGATGATTAGCTAACGCTTATCTTGGATTCAAAATCTTCAAGTCTTTAATGGAGGTAAAAATGGTTTTCAATGTTATATCTACTAATTCATCTAATTCATAGCGAGACTTAGATTCTTAAAAAAACCCAGGTTGTTGACTTAATATGGTAATCTCAATGCATAATCCTTAAATTAGTATTGAGATTGCACAAATTGATGGTATGAATCTATGAATCTTCAATAGACTTCAATTCTAAGATTGATTGTTTTTTAATTCACATTTCTATCGTCAAAATCCTCCAAATTTTGAAGATCAATGACGAGACCTTTGATTTGAATTATAAATTTCTCCTAAAATTCTTGATGGACTTGGGTGATTGGATCAATTGATCTGAGACCTTTTTCTTTACTTTAAAACTTTGAATTAATTGCTTTATAGTAGTTTAGCAAACCAACACTCTACAACTTTCATATTTTTTGTTTCATTTTGCTTAGAGGCATTTTGTTGGTTGTAAGTCGATTCTAGGCAGCTTAGTGTCCTTTTAGTGCTATAGTTCACCTTGAACTTGATCTTCGAGAAGAATTGATATCCGGACTCACCAAATTAATTTACATCACCAACCAATTCTTGCGGTTATACATTTCACATTTATGGAGCGATCAATAAACGTCCTCCATTGATCGATTTTTAATATTTTTGTTTGATTGATTCTTATAACAAATCTTATGATCATCATGTGCTGCAAGCTGTCTAAAATATTATGAAAATCTGTTTTTAGCTTCTATAGTTTGTAAGTGACTTCTTCCTGTCAAAAAAAAAAAAAAAAAAAAAAAAACAAAACAAAACAAAACAAAAAAAGAGAGAAAAATTAATAAATTATTTTCATTCTATTTAAATTAATTTAGAGTCCTCTGCTAACTGTAAATTGGGTTTGCCAATTACTTGATATAAGATGTTTGTTTCAGTTGTCAAAACTAATGTAAATGTTTCTTTCTTATCGAATCTTCTGAACAATGCACTAACAATTAATAACATAAAAGAACCAAAGTAAAAATTGATAAATTATTTTGATGGCATCGAAAATTAATTTAGAGTGCGCTTGTGATTATAAATTGGGCTTGCTAGTTATTTGAAACAAGCTCTTTGTTTCAGCCATCAAAATTAATTTAAATGTTTCCTTTTTATCAAATCGACCACTTTGAATAATGCACAACCACTAATAACAAAAAAGAACTAAAAGAAAAAATGATCAATTGTTTTCAAGCTACTGAAAATTAATTGGTGATTGTAAATTGGCCTTACTTGAAAGAAAATATTTAGTTCAATTGTCAAAACTAATTGAGATGTTTCTTTCATATTGAATCACTTTAAATAGTGCACAACAATTATTAGTTCAATTAATAACACAAAAGGAACAAGGACAAGAACACAAAAGAGGAAAATGGTTTTAACAATTTTGAAAACAAGAAGCCCCTCCTCATTATATAGTTTTTTTTAATTACAAACCAGTCCTAAATGTCAAGCCAGAACCATAAAACTTCTCTTCAATCACCTTGTTTAAACGTTCCACCATCTCAGGTGACAGCTGATTGACCCAGTCGCCAACTTCACCTCTCCTGAAAAGAGTCTTGTTCTCATAGTGCAAAATGGATCTACCATTCTTGTTCACCTGCAACTCTCTCAGATTGCTAAAGCTGCATAACCTTGATATATCTTCTATCACGCCTTCTCTCTCTTCATCTGAAGTGAACGGAACACCCATAAACTCTGCTAACCTCTTTATGTGAAGGATGATATCTTCTTTCAGGTATTCATACATAAGAAATAGTACCTTGTGAGGTCTCTCTATGCTCTCCTTCCAATACCCCAATATATGATTCCAGAAGGGCCCCAAACTGATAACACCCCTACAGTACATGTCTAAAGCATCATTTAATGATAGAGGCTCGAGGCTCTCGGGTCTGAGCTTACTGAGATAGTGCCAGGAGGAAATGAAGGTGTCGTAAGGATTGCGACAAAGATAGACAACACGACAGCCAGAGTGGGTGATTGACTCGGGCAATGAATGGTAGGGGATATGGGTGGAAAAAAGCCTGGGGGGTGGAGAGTTGGAGAAGTTGGGAAGATGGTCTTTATTAATGTAAAGCTTGCTCTCAAGGAAAGGTACAAGGTCATGAGGGTTGGAAGTGAGCAAGGGGTGCTGCGAAAGAGTGTAGCGTTCACGGTTAGCAACGGCGAACATCAAGGCCTTCAACCAGGTGGTGCCGGATTTGGGCAAGGTGACAAGTATAAGGTCGGTGTCTTGGGCTTCAAAGTGTTGCTGGACGGACATTACTCCCCGAATAAGCGCTGGGTAGCCCCAAAAGCCTTGGTAGAGATAAACATGAGGAGTTGACCATCCCTTCTCTTTGGGAAGCGACACAACTAGTTCATGGCAATCGTCGAGCTCCTGGTCGGCTTCTCTCCTGACGGGATTGCTTTCCCTTCCGTTGGGATTTTCCATGGCTGGTGCAAGAGGTAGGTAGATACTCCGCAAAGTATTCTTGCTCTAGATTTCGTATTGGGAGGCTTACACAACCCCAACGCTATATATATGTATATATAATGACTGCAAGTGTGTATGAAAAACGGAAGTTATACCGTGATTATTATAGAATTTTAGGATTAGTTGAGGTGTGCACAAGTTAGTTTGAAGATCTAGTTATTGATAAAAAAAAAAAAAAAAAAACATGAATCTATAATGTTGTATCAAGTAGGCAATGACTCATCTAATATGCTAAATAATCATTTTTTTCTCTCTAATTTTTGTCTCAAATTTAAATGTTACCGTTCAACTTCTATTTTTTTTTCTATTTAAGTTTCTTTAATTTTTAAATGTAAACCAATGTGGACTAAAATTTTAAATATGTGAAAAAAGTTAAAGATTAATTATATTTCAACCCGTTAATAATAACTCAGCATCATTTTTACCTATTAAAGTAAAAATCATATTTTAGATACAAAAGTCATATTTCAGAGATTTTTTGACTGGTTATTTATTGTCCATGGAAATGGTTTGATACTTTTTCAAATTTGGTTCGAACATGGAGTGCCATATCATTCTTATTGCTTCTTTTATAATACAGTGAAAGTTCTTATTATGCAGGTTTCAACCATACTAGATTCACTTTTGAGGATCTAACTAATAAAGAAATAACTCACTGCAATGTGAGAAAAGTAAAAAAGATGTGACGTTTCAATAATACTAAATAAATTATCATGTTGCGTTGTTGTGGCATCTTTTTTATCCTTTGCCCAAAAAAGTACAATAGTCTAGTAGTAATGATTTTTCATACTCGTCACTATTACCTTGTGATATGTATGTTTTTATAACATGATCAACATTAATATATTTTAAATTAAAAGCTTTTTAAGAAAATAAGTGACACATGGCAAAATTTAAAAGACATAAGTGGCAAAAAAAATTGCATGCTACTTTATTACTAGACTATCTTCCATGATTTGCTTATTGTATTTTTTTTTATAGATTACATCTAGTGTTGACGTGTAATATTTATGATCAATAACATTTAGATTTGATTTGATTTTGTGAAAATGCTATGCATAAACTAATATCTAATCTACTTTTTTACTTACATAACGGGAAATTATTCAGTAGGTCCGGAATACCACGTCAATATGATGATGTAGTGTGCCTAGGTTGATTGACCTAATTTTTAAGTTGATTGGCCTAATCTTTAAAATAATAAAAATAACAACTTTTTTAACATGTTCATATTTATTACTCATGTAGTTGAATTGACAAAAAATAAATGATTTGTTTATTTATAATTAGTTGAGCACACCACATCATCATGATGATGTGGTGTTTTGGACCTACTAAATTATTTCTCTCACATAACACAAAGTAAATGGATATCACATGTATTTATTAACGTGGATCTTACTGTATTATGTCTTGTGGGTGAAAAAATAAATTGAAAAATTAGTTTATATGGAGTATTATTCTTGATTTTGAATTAGAACGAATTACTTTTCTTGTCGGCTGTCGTGTTAGATCAGGGATTATTTAGTACTCCTCTGGCGTCGTGAAGGCCTTGCTACTCCAGATTTTTCGCGTAGACTGAGTACATTTTGATCATAATTATCAACTATTATTTTATGCCTCTCATTTTAAAAGTTATTTATATAAAATAATTAATATTATTAAAAAAATTTATTGTCACAATGCTTTCAAAAAAAAAAAATCTTTACAGAACAAAATTTTGAAGTTTTTTTAAAACCAAAATGAATTTTTTAGAATTATTGTACCCACAATGAACTTTATATAATGATATACCACTAAACAAATTTAAATAAAATTTATTACCAAAATAACATAATTGAATGAGAGTCATTCCATTAATTATAAAAATATCATTTTCACATTATTATGATAAATTTTTTGTATTATTTTTTTTAAAAGAATAGCATTCATCTTAAAGTAATTAATTGATGGTATATTTGCATCATTCTGGTGGGTCAGTTTCCTTGCCACCAACCTTTATATTTTAGGTGTTTTCCTGGGTGCTCTTGTGGGCCTGTCCGCATGTGCTCCGTAACAATTTACTTTTCAGTCATGGTTGGGCGCGATGTTAGATGAGAGATTGAGGGCTCGTTTGGTTGGGTGTTTTGAGTTTTTTTTATTTAATTTTTTTTACTTATAAGTAAAAAGTCAATATTTTGAAGCCTTTTTACTTTTTTTTTTTTTGCTTTTCAGATTATTTTATCCTATTAAAAGTAAAAAAAAAATTTAACTTTTTTTCCTTATAAACCAAAAAAGTAAAATAAAAAAAGTTTAAAAAAAAAAATACCGAACGAGCCCTAACCTATATACTTTTCACGTAACAATTTATTTTTTGTGGTGGCCTTGCTACTCCAGAAAGGCTACTGTAATGAGCGTTGAATAAATTTTCGTCTCTGATTGAGTACATTTTGATCATAAATATTAATAACATGAGGCGATTATTTTATGTGCCTCATTATAAAGTTATGTATATGAAAAATTAGTATTATTAAATGTTTTCTGGTTAGAATACTTTTTAAAAAAAATGTTTAAGGAATCAAATTCTTCAAATTATTATAGTTTTTAAACCAACTTGAATATTTTTTTAGAATTATTGTATCCAAGACTAGCTTTATATAATGCTAAGTCTAGTTTCCTAATTCATGTAAAAAAATGATACAAATTAAAGTAACTAATTGACAGCGGCAAAACCCATTTAAAGAGAAAAAATTATTCATTACTCTTGGAGACCACGTCATCTTTATTTCATGTTTCACATAGTGACAGGATCTCTTCTATTAGATGAGATATTTCTCAAATACCTCACCTAACAGATAGAGAACCCACCTTTATTCAAGAACACTAAATAATTTCTCAACAGATACTCATAAAGATGACGTTTTGCTTATTGCGTTTGTGGGCCGGTTAATATTGCCACCTTTATATTTTAGGTGTTTTGCTGAGTGCTTTAGTGGGCCTGTGTCCCGTAACTCCAAAATGTAGTGGCACTTTTATAACATCTTTTTGTTTTGCCAACTGCACTTTTATAACATCTACGCATGCAAATTTTCCCTAGTTGGCACGGGCCCACTTGTCCCGCCAAATTGGTACTATGCTCAATTTCTTGGAATCCTACTTCAGATTTCCTCTGGTTTAATGGATGTGGGAACGGTAACTTTAACTCGTGTCAGCATTTGGAAGCATTACTTTTAAAAAAATAAACACCTAAATCCCCTAAGATTTTGTGTATCGGCAGCAAAACCCCTTGCCATCAAGTGTTTTTCCGTTTGTGGACTACATTGATTGTGTGAACTGATAATTTTGCCGTTCTTTGTGTTAAAAAGTAAGACTTCTGACTGTTTTTTGTTGTTTTTATCTCTTTTTTCTTTTCTCCTTCCCTTTTACTGGGTCTCTCTCTATATATATACACATATCTATTCCCTTTTTATGGCTTTTTGAAATAAATACGTTTATATCTATACATGAGTTCCCCTTTTGTACTGTTTTCAGGGCAAGATGATGGGGCAATCTGTCTCAAAAGGTTATAGCCGCGAAAACTTGGTCTTGTAGCAAAAAGTAAAACATTCTGCTAAGATTTTTCGTCATGCAAAGCCAAGAAACTGGTTGCATGCAATAAGTGACAACTCGTGACTAAATAGACCCATTTTATAAATAGAAAGAAAATTTCATATAGACCTTTTGTGAGGAGGTATTTCATCACAAAAAGGCAATGGTAAATTGTTTTAGCGAATGATTCTATTTCGTCAAAAAAGTGACATACAATTATGTTTCAAGGCTAGATGTGTCTGTAGCAAAATCTGGCAGGAAGAAGTGCTTTTAGTAGCAATTTTTTGCCACATAAGTTCTACACCTTCTAGCCATGACATTAGTTGGTTGCAAGAGAAATTTAGTTATTTCTAAGAGTTTAATTTTAATTCATTGTCAATGTCATAGTTATCAGAATTGAATTGACCGGTTCAACCGAAAACCACAAGATCTAGCAGTTCAGTTCAAACATGTATATCGACAGTTGAGCAATTAACTAGACCACGTCACAGCCCAATGCTGTAAATTTCCAAAAGCAAGGCACATTAAAATGGTAAATGACACCAACGACCACTGGTCCACCTCACTCTTCGTGCATTCTTCCTTTCACTTTTTTTATATAAGATAATATTGCTTTGAATAAGTAAAAACATATTTAATTTGTAACGGTTGAATCGGTTGAACTACCGGTTGAATTAATGAACTGTAAATCATTGCCTTCACCGATTTAATATTTGGTTCAATTTTGATAACTATGTTCAATGTAGTACATCATATCCACTTGTGTAAAAACACTTTATATTGACAATGTATCCAAACTAAAATTTATTTTTAAATATTTTCAAATGTTGGGCCCTATTTCATTGTTGTAACGGGAATAAGTGCACCGTGATATCAGACAAGTTGCTCCATTGCCTTGCAATGGTGGCATTGTCTTTTTAAGTTAAGTCATTTCATAGGACGTGTAGCCATCAAAGTACATGTATCACCAGTGATCCTTGTTTATGAAGCTGAACGAGGATGAGTTAGAAGACCCAACTAGTGGTGGCAAAATAAATTTGACAATTTAGGTCTCTGTCTTGCCTCGATCTTATTGGGACGGATATGAAATGATATTAAATGAGACGAGGGCAAATTTGAGTACAAGATGCAATAACTTGTTCCAACCCGAACCTGCCTTATTTATACATATATATATATATTATATATATTATATTATTAAAATGCGATTAGTATGATTTTTCTCTTATTTTTATGATTTTATATTCTTTGTTTTGTCTATAATGTGTTTGAAAAATTCATTAACATAAAGGAGGCGAACGGAGTAGGGTTAAGTGGGGTGAAGCGAGTATCGGGTGAGAGGTTATCATGCCAGGACAGGGAGGAGATAGGGATCCCAATCCAAACCCACCCCGATAGCATCCCTAGGCCTAACCCAATGATTGATATTCTTTTTTTTTAATTTGTTATTTTGATAATTGCTTTCAAATTTTTGGATGATATGGTTATCAAAATGAGCTAAGCATCCATCAACATGCACTCAGCCTGAAGAGACTCACACGGGAAGACAGCCAAACCAAACTATCCATTGTTTGAGTCACACTTATGCTCCGTTTAGTAGAGTTTAATTTAATTTTTTTCATTTTACTTTTTTAAGCAAAAAAACAACTAGATATTTTTAGTTTTTTTACTTTTATAAGCTAAGTAAAAAAGTAAAAGAAAAAAAAATAAAAAAGTTAAAAAATATTTAATTTTTTTACTTATAAATAAAAAAAAAGTTAATAAACCAAAAAGGCTTGAAAAGAACTGTACCGAACGAACCGTTGGTTGTCTCGAAGAATGTTCTTTTGACCTTGCTATGAACTTACTAAAATTAGAGCCAAGCCAGAGCAGGCTCAAAAAATCCACAGCTACCAACTCAAACAGGACATGACAAAGCAAAGCGTATTAATCAATTCCAGCGGCAGCCTGGCCCATGGGGAGCCCATATATCAGTCGTATTGATTGTTCATTGTTGAATGGTGCGGTACACGTATAGCCTCATAGGAGTGCGCATGGAATGGTTTAGATTAAGTCCATGCGAAATTTAAAATTGAACCAATTTTTATCATAATCAACTTGAGTCGGTTTAGATTGATTCATTTCGGTTTCATGTCCTAGGTTAGACTGACTCATGATCAGGTTGGGTCCATTTTTATTATATGAAATTAAATTTATAACAAAAATAGTCGGATTATCATTTTTTGGACCTCAAATCGAATCAAATTTTTTACAAATATGAGTAAAACAAACCCCTAAAGACCAGATTGGTTCAATTTTTTGGGTTTTTCACTTGTTTGTGCAACAATGGTATGCTCACTAGTTGAACGAAGAGACTAACCTCTGGCATTAGGTTTCCAAAGGAAGAACCGAGACAGTCCTTTATAATTGAGGGACAATTTTCAGTATATGGTAACACCAAATACTTCCACTCATATTTGGGTTTTATAACTCGGATCATCCAATACACCAAAGATAAGAATCATATTGTATGGAAGCAGTACATACCTAAAAACACGGATGCTACCATGTCACTAGATTTTTTTCCATCATCGAGAGAAATAAAACTAGCCCTATGTCCTGCATCTAAAACAATGTTCGACTTTTCTGTTTGAATCCATTGTCTTTGGAAACACTGCTATAGTCCTCCTATCGCTGTTGTAAATTATTCTGTGACCTCACACTTTATCTCAAATTTCACTTTGGTCATTCCATTTTCAGTTGTGATGGTCAGAATCCTACAGTTGTAATCAAGTTCAATGTCATTGATCTCTCTGATATCATTCATCATGGGAGAAGTGAATGTGCTTCTTTTAACAATGAATTCACACATATTAGCTTAAATGCCTTCGTACCATTGATAGTTCATATATGCATGTAGATATTTATTGAACATCGATCTGCAGACCTAAGCATAAAAGAACTGAAAATCTAGATGAGAAATCCGAACCCTAAATTAATAAAGTTAAAGCCATCACTAAAAATCCATAATATACTACCTTTAGTTCTAAACTAAATCAAAATTTTACCACCAAATCTGCCATTAGGATTCCACATAGCATAACTCAATTCATTTTGGATTCTTCATGTGAAATCCACTGAGTCCATAGTAATCCTCCATCTGAGAAGCATTCACTTGAGAGGAAGCACCGGCCATCATCGGGTACTGAATATACGGCGCTATTGGCTGCATGCTCGAACTATAGTAGCCGATGGTGGGCCGAGGAGGATTGTTGGCCACCATATTCTCTAGCATTCCAGACATCACTGGATCATAATAAATCGGCCTGTCCAATTCTGGATTGTACACAAAATTGCTGCCAGATGCGCCCCCGGCTTGAGCGTAGTGATTATCGTTCATCAGCATCATCAGCATTGAATTCGCCATGGGATTCGCATCGAGCTGAAGTCCCTGGTGATGAGTTTGCTGCTGGAAAGGATGACGATGATGATGATGAATGGGCATGTTGACAACATCAGCAGAGTTCACTTGACGAGCCTGCTGCTCATGAATAACCTCCAATTGCATGCTGCTTCTACTGAACAAGCCCTGCATGAAATAAGGATGGTTTGGCGTTAATTGCATGTGAGAACTGCCCATTATGCCTGGCTCTGCCGATCTATTAATACCCTTGATGAACTCAATTCTAGCCCTCACATCTTGAAGCTTACTCTCCAATGTAGCACCAAATTCTCTTAGTTCTTCCTCTGAGCAGTCATTGTAACGATCATCCCACGTTGGGAACTTAGCCTCATCGTTCTTCCTGCGCAGCTTCACTAGGGCATCTTCGACCTTTTTGTTGCGATCCTTAAAAAAGTTGGACAAGTCATTGCTCCTCCTCTTTCGATCTTCAGTCGATTGCTTTTTGTAGGAGTCGATCAAGGGCTGAATTTCATCGTGCTTCGGGGGCCAGATTTCCTCCTCGGTAGGATGTTCATTTATTTTAGGTCCATAAACAATCATGCCAACTTCAACACCGCAGAGGGTTTTTAATTCGTAGGCCTTCTTCTTCAAACCCTTCTTTCTCTTCTGATAGGTTGTACAACGAGCCTTTTCCTTGCTTATGAGTTCCATGCTTAGTTTTGCTCGACCCATCTGCAAATTTGTTAGACAATATATTGATCATCATGTAAGGAAAAATCTCTAATACGTGAACAGAGTTAAATCTATGCTGTGCTCCGAACACGATGTGAGAATACAAGCTCACTTCAAAATAGATAATTAAAGAAATAGAATAAAGGATGCAAGAATGCAGCATGTACTATTTTTACTCCATGTTTCTAATGTGTAAGATAACATAAAATAAAAGGATGGTTTTCTAATCATCGTTATTTATTTTCACCATGACTTGATTTTTTTTTTTTGGGTCAAGGTTTCTCCATGATTTGATAAAAGACTGAAAATTCCACAGATGAATCTTTGAAGGGTTTCTTGCCTCCGTTAAGCAAAGCCATACATTTACACAAAACGATAACATCTATCTATATGTATGTATGTATACACACATATAAGTATACATCTAACATATTGTGTGAATATCCATATCTTTTATATATCCACGTAGTGACGTAGAGAGACAGAGAGAGAGAGACTGCAAAACCTACTATCCATCCTGCAATATTCAAAACTCTAACTATCTCCCAAAGAAAAAGACAAATAAAACAAAAACAGCAAAAACAAAGAAAAAACAAAAAACAAAAAATTGAACTAGAAGCCTATAAACTTCAAAGATCCTACGTTTAAAAGATGGTGCACGAACACACAGGCAAGACACAGAGAGAGAGAGAGAGAGAGAGAGAGAGAGAGAGAGAGGGTTAACTGTAGTTGTAACAAATATAATAAAGACCTAAGGCAATGGAAAACCAATACTTGTAGCAAAGAAAGATTAAAGAGAAAGTACAATAATGGAAGAAAGTACCGTAGCTTTAATGGCTCCTCACCACTGCTTCTCAAATCCAACACCCAAAAGAATGGGGTTCCCGCGTTCCTTATGACCTTTATAGAGGAAAGATTTACTTGCCTACTAATCAATCAAGAATATATTATTAGAATTCTTCATAACACATTTTTGGAAACTGAATCAAAATCACACGAACTTGCTGATAATTGTGAAGATATGAATCTTCTAAAACTTACCATTATCGTTCGTGGAAATTTCAAGGAAAAAGGCTTGGTCTCGGGTCTCAATTAACACCTTTGACCGTCTTATATGTTTTTTTTAAAAAATTCAGAAAAAAGAAAAGCCTTAACCTAGGAGGAGATAGCCATTGGTTACATACATGCATACAATACATATACGTATAAATGTGTTACTGTTCCAGTGGGCTAATATTTGACACAGGACATATAGTTAGACCATCTATACTATATATTATAACAGAAAGATAAGAGGTCATTGAGTTTAAAAGTTTGGATTCTTTTTTCTTACGTTTTTCAAATTTTTAAAATAAAAAAGTATACATTTCATGAACTCATTAGTCATTAAATTAATATGATAATTTTTTTAACATACATTTTTTCAATATAGAAATTTTGAACTTTGAAGACAATATTCACAATTTACAAAAATGTGTTGTTATTGATTTATTAAAATCAACATTCTAGCTTTCTAAATCTAATAGGACTATAGCATGGTAACTAAATCTAATAGTCTTTCTAAATTTCTAAATATGGTGTCTTTTCAAAACATTCTAGCTTCCTTGCAATTTAGATTTTAATTGAATTTATATTTATGTTGTTAGATATTTATACTAAAAGACATGCTTTATGTAATGGCTTTAATATTTATTAATAAATTAGTTATTTCATTTTAATGAGAATCTATGTGAGCAATGTTTGCATTACGTTATTTATTTAACGACTATGCATGTGTGTCTCTTATTCTATATAATAAATGATTTGGTGTATAGAGTATAGCATACACAAGAAAGATCAGATTATCAGTTATTATGAAATATAAGTTTATCGTTGACAGTCTTAGACGGAACTGGACACGCCATCAATATGTATAAGCACTTCAGTTTTACCCACTCAACAATTTTTGGCCTGACCGGATCCAATTTTGAACATCACAACACGTAATAGCCTTAGCTGGCTCTTTCAAACTCCAATTCAATCAACTAGTTGCTTCTAGGGCCTGTATAGCCTAATTGAAGTTGAAAAAGACCATATTGCCTCAAGGCATTCCTAGCAGCTTTCCGAGATTGGGCGGTCTTAGGAACCAATGCCATCAAGGTAGTTTCCCGGGATTGGGTGATCTCGGGGACCAACACCTTATCAAATTCCAAACAATTCACTTCTGGCGCCTGCTAGCTCGCCAATGTAGAATGTCCGTCATCTAGTAGTTCTTTGAGATTGAGCGATCTCAGGGACCAATACCACCTTTAAGATAGCTTTCTGAGATCGAGCGATTTTAGGAACCAACAACACTCTAACAGGTAGCTTTCTGAGACCAGGTGGTCTTAAGGACCAATACCACACAGGTAGCTTTCTAAGACCAAGTAGTCTCGGGAACCAACACCTAGGCCAACACCGACGCCTACTACCCTGACTCGGTAAAAAATGACCAAACATGCCCCTTGGGCCTCTAGGCATGTCTTTGAGAAAGTTCAATATCCCTTAAGATGATAAGTTCACCCTTCCAAAATGTTTCTAGAGTTCGGTGTACTCAACACGCCATCCTGTCCAATTCTGGTCCCATTCTAGTCAACTTTGGTTAAAATAACTGTTTCGCCCCTAGGCGCCCTAGCATAGTATAAATCCCATCAAAAAGTGAAAACATCTTCCAGAACCATCCCTGAATAGTTCGACGCACGTAATATGCCATTCCAACCCATCCTAACCTTTTTTAACCAATTTCGGTCAAAATGACCATTTTACCCCCAGTGGCTCGACCGCGCCTCGAAATCACACCAGCTGGGAGTATCAAACTGGAAAATCATATCACACACCCCTATTCAATCTAAGGTGAGTCCCATGACTCTAAACACTTCCAACTCAACAAAAGTCCCTTAGAGTGTCTTGCAGACTCTCCACTAGGGTTGTCTTTTCTCCTGATTCCCTAGTTACAACGCACCGTCAAATAACTTGAGAAATGCGTAAATTAGAGAATTCCTAAAAGCCTGACCATAGGCCTTTCCATCGATATGGCTCGATTGAATAGATCGCCTCCCGGAGCCCTCGATCGCATGGCTCGAAAACTGCCACTTTTAGTAACGCCTAAAGCGTCTCACAGACGCTCTGCTAAGGGTGTCTTCTTCGCCAATTCCCTGATTATAGCGCACCGTTAAACGACTCGAGAAATGCACAAATTAGAAAATTCCAAAGAAAATTTTCATGTCACTTTCCATCGGTATGGTCCGATTGGAGAGATTGCTTTTCGAAGGCCCTGATCACATGGCTCAAAAACGGCTAATTCTGAACATCTGCGGAGCGAATCACAGATGCTCCGCAAAAGTGTGTTTTCACGCATGCTTTCCGAAATGATATCTCACTCTTCTGAACACCTTTCAAGCTTCTCAAAAATTCCAAGTTCCTGAGAAACACTAGGAGAGTGTCATGGACGTAACCAATTTCCCAAAATCCTTTTCGCATTGTACAATTATCGAGGCAAAGTTTAAACGAGCATTTCCAGTGGTGAAGCGTATGCTACATGCGCCCAAATTTTGATCAGATCGATCAAACTTTGACTACCCCTTAAGATTTAGCCAGTACAAAATGTACCACGTGGCATTCTGCTAGTGGAACAATATTGGCGTATGTAGCACATGCACCAGGGCAAAATTTGCCTAGGCACATCTATTACATGCGTCAGTCCTCTCCAGCAGGCCTCCCCTTTTGCATATTCCAAAATCAAAAATAGCAGCGAAGCTATGTAGAAATCTCCTCTGAACCTCGAATTCCTATATACATCTCACCTTCCAAGCACTTAGGTTAGATTCCACCTTCCTCTAGCCCATACACTACACCTATATAGCTCTCAATGCCATAGAAGGCCTCATTCCAGCCCCTTTAAGCCTGCCCAAGGCTATTCAAGCTCAAGTCAAAACATCTATGAAAGTTTGAAAGTGTTTAAAGGCAAAAGTTGGTATTCTCTTTTGTATTCTTGTCATCCCGCTCTTCGCTTCTCCTTCCTAGCCTAGTTAGCCTATTTTCTATTTTAAACCCCTATTTTTTACCCTCTTTTCTTGCATGCTTGAAACAAGAGAGCCCTAGTTCATGCTTAGAGGAAAGCTTGTGGTAGCCACCGTGTAGGAGGATCTCTCACTAGCCTACTTTAAGATGGTATTACCTTGGAGCACCTTGATTATGTGATGTGGCCTATAGCCTTGTATGAATTCATGACCCCCTTTGCATATGGTTACCATGTTTATGTATTACATGCTTAGCCTTATTTTCATGTCCTGCATCATTTTGTAAAAATTTTCACTATCTTCATTTCTATGTCTTCCTCAAATTCCTTATCCAAGTGTTTTCTTAAAAATAGTTCTAAGAGTTGGTTCCTTAAAGCCTAGGTCAATTTTCATGTCTTAGAAAGCCCCCTTTTAAGCCCCTTAACTTCATTTTTCATCCTTGTATTTCTTTGCATTTCATGTGGTATAAAATTGGCTTTCAAACTCTCCTCTTCTATATTGGTTTTGTAGAATCCACTCTCTTGAACCTTGTGGTTGAAATGGTCTCTTGGAAGCCTTTCTTGAGTGGTTTTCTCATTATCTTGGCTATATAAATCCTAGTTCATTAGAATTGGGCTTCTACACCCCAAAAATGGTTTTCAAAACAACCCCCTTTTAAAAAGGATTCTTAAAATTTCACTCTATTTAATTTGCATAAAAATGATTTCCTTAAACCATTATTTTCACCTTGATTTTTAGAAGTTTTGCTTTCTTGAATATTGTGATTGCAATAGTCCCATGGAGTCCTCTTTGGAGTGATTTTCTTCAAATCAACTATATGAACCCTTATTCTTTAGAGTACCCTTCAACCTCTTAAACGTGGTTTTTCAAACCCTCCTTTCCAAGACTAATTTTCAAAGGACCATTCTCTTTAATTTTCAAGTCTTTAAAACTATCTATTCAATGTTGATTTTCACAAAGTTTTGCTCTCTTGAGTTAATGGGTGAAATGATTCTAAGGCAACCCTCTCTTGAGTGGTTTCCAAATATCAACCATAGGACCCCAATACTCACTTGAGTAGTTTTCATAAAATAGTTTTCAAAACTCACTTTTAGATGTTATGCATAAAACCACCTTTCTAAAACCACTAGATCAAAACCCTAGTTCACAATCACTTTCTAAAACCACCCTTCAACCCTATGTTAACTTGACCCTAGGTCAACCAAACCCTAGGTTAATCTAACCCAAGTTAGTTCACCTTAGGTTAACCAAACCCTAGGTTAACCAAACACAAGTTAGTTAACCCTAGATCTCCTTAACCTTATGATAACCTAACCTTAGTTAGTTAACCCTAGGTCACCTTAATCCTAGGTTAACCTAACCTAAAGTTAGTTAACCCTAGATCACCTTAACCTTAGGTCAACCTAACCTAGGTTAGTAAGCTTCAAGACTCCAATTCAAAGACCCCTTTTCGAATAATCCTTCAACTCCAAAAAACTATTTGCATAACATACTTTCAAAAACTTCTTATTTTCTTGAGATTTCAAAAATTAACTCCAAATATTCCTATACTCTATCCCTAAAAAATGTTTCTAAGAAATTCTCTTAAACTTGTCTTAACTAAAGTGGCTGGGCATTTAACATTTTCTAAAAACCATTTGCTAAGTGTTTTCAAGAACTCACAACCTTAAAATGCCCTTAACCTTTTTATGGTTAGGGATTCTAAGGGAATGTGATACATTAAATACTACCTTCAAGGTTGTCTATATTAGGGTTCTAAAACCCCAAGTATTTTCAAAAGCTATTTTCAAATATCACATCCTTAAAGCAACCTTAATTTTTTCATGGTTAGGTTTGTTCAAGTATAAGTGAGACATTTAAGAAGGGTTCTATAACCCTTAAAGTTCTAAAGAGAAGTTTCTAGCCCATTTTCCAAAGATGTTTTCAAAACTCACAATCCTAAAGGATTTTGGTTCTTCAATGACAAATCTTTTAAGGTGGTAAAACATTAAACATGCCTCTCATAAGGTATTTAAAAACAACTTTCAAAGTTTTTTGAAGACAAGTATACAAGAACATTTCTAATTCAAACTCTACCTCCAAAGTTTTCAAAACAAGACTTCCAAACATTTCAAAACTCCATTGAGTTAATTCCAAAAATATTTAAAATCATCTTCAATCCTGATTTCAAAAATACTTCAAACATCCCAAGTCCTATTTGAAAGGCATTTTTCTAAACTCTCAAGTTTTCTGTTTCCAAAGACCTCAATGTGTCTTCAAAGCATTCCAAAGGCCCCAATGTGCCTCTTTTCTATCGGGCCCTTGCCCGAACTACGAATGACATGATTCTCACCAAATAAGATACGTAGGCAACCTAAAATGGTGCGGCCATAATAGTTACTTCAACCTAAGTCCGCTTTTCAAAAGTTTATATCAATTCAAGATTTCTATTTCAAATCCTTTCAAAACCTTCTATTTACAAAAATCTTTTCAAAACTTGCATAATGCATCATTTATTCAAAAAGTGATGACCAAACCCATTTTTTAAAATTCTAAAGTGGATGTTAAGTGGATAATAGTAACCAATTATTCAAGTAAGTGAATTAAGGGTGATTAGACATGTAGGAACAGAAAGGGCAGGGTAGGGTGATAATCTTAGGATATTTTTCCTACACGTAACCAACCCTCGAACTATAGATTTCTATTTCGAAGACCAAAATTGGAGTCACGTTTTCAAAAAGGGCTTTTAAAATGTTATTAAGACCTCTTTTCCAAAAACCTTCCTAAAAGGACATTTTCTAAACCTTTTCGAAAAGCCTAAGTTTAGTCTTCGGATTACACTTAGTCTTAGGTAACCTAATACATCTTTAACTATGTTAGGTGACACCTCCAAACTCTTTCCAAAAGCCCTTGTTTAAGTCAATTTTAAGATCAAACCTTATCGCACTTGTCCTTCTAGGAGAGGATGAGTTCTAATGAGATAGTATTGTGCTTTTTCCCGAGCCAAGTAGGGCTTGGTGTCCAAAAATCAGAGCGCGATAGTATGACTGTAGCACAAGGTTTTAATAGGTCTGTCTTAATTATGGCAAATGGTCTAGTTTCAACTCTTTGTACTAGCACATTTTGTGTGTATTGAACATGACCGTGTTGAGGTAATTATTTTTATACTGACTATATAAAATAATTAATACCTCATGATTATTATGAGTGCTTAGACTTTTAATCCTAATATAATAAATATACATATGCATGCAGTGTTTATTGTTTTGATTAATAGAAAAGTAAGATTCTTTATGAGTTAATAAACTCAGTAAGTTGGACAATAACATTATGTGTATCGTGAATATTAATTATTGATGGAATCTACGTCCTAATATAGGGATTGATGATACCCCCTTGGGAAAGCTTATAAATTTTGATTATGTCAAACCCTGCAGGTGGATTATGAATCCGACATATCAAATAAGTTAAGTGGAAGGTCTCAAGGAATTAAATAAGTTTATTAAATTTAATTGCCAGTAATTTAATTTAATAAACTGGTATATGTGATCTTAACGTGGGGAGATAAATAAACATTTAATAATAAGGAGCTCGAAATATAATTCCTAGTATGACAGGGAATGCAATTATAATTCATTAGTGCTATAGATTATTATTTACGTAAATACGGATTAATCCTTGTTGGATTAGGAATCCTTATTTGCGTAAGAAGCCCTAGTCATACTAATCCTATAGTCCTTGCTGTAGCCTCTATATGTACGCACTATAAGAGTAACTAAGGTTACACTTACTCATAATTGAGAGATACATGATTTTGTGAAGAAGAAAAACTCTAGCAGCTATGAGCTCACTCTCTCTAGAGTAAGGCGTGTACAAGGAATACAACAGAAGTTCGAAGGTTGAGTTCGAGTAATTAATTCGTGCTTGTTGCTGTTGCTTGCTGTTCGAGATCAAAGCAGAAGGATTTCAAAGTTCATACTTGCTGTTATTCGGGATCAAACTAGAGAGATCTCGAATGTATGATTCTAATCACTTAGATTAGTCTTTGCTAATCATAGCAGAATTTTTTGATATTATACGTATGCACTATAGCCGAGTCGTGAGAAATTCCGCAGTCCCCAACATATGTATGTAAGCACCCCATTTTTGACCGCTCGGCAGTCTACACTCCGTCCAAACTTGTTTTCAAGTCATTTTGGGCATATTCCAATCGAAACCAATCCTTTAGGTCCAAATTCCGTCTTTCCATCGCTTCGCGGGCCTGTCAGGCCCAAATAGAGGCAAAATGACCAAAATGCCCTTAGGGGCATTGTCCTTTCTTATTCCAATTCCAGTTCTTCTCTTGAGACAGTTTATTCCTCGAGACGGTCCGAGTAGCAAAATTACTTACAAAACCGTTAGAGTGGCGGAAACACTCACAAAACCGTTAGAGTAGCAGAAGTACTCACAAAACCGTTAGAGTGGCGAAAACACTTACAATCCAGGCACGTCTCTTCGGAGACGGTAAGACCCCTTTCCAATCCCACTCTCGAGACAGTTTATTCCTCGAAACGGTTCCAATCCAGACACGTATCTTCGGAGATGGTAAGACCCCTTTCCAATCCCTCTCTCGAGATAGTTTATTCCTCGAGACGGTCTGAGTAGCAAAACTACTCACAAAACCGTTAGAGTAGCGGAAATACTCATAAAGCCGTTAGAGTAGCGGAAATACTCACAAAGTCGTTAGAGTAGCGGAAATACTCACAAAGCCGTTAGAGTAGTGGAAATACTCAACCCCGTTAGAGTAGCGGAAATACTCAACCCCGTTCGAGTAGCGGAAATACTCCCAAATCATCAACCCCATCCGAGTAGTGGAAATACTCACAAATCATCAACCCCGTCCGAGTAGCGGAAATACTCACACCGTTAGAGTGGCAGAGACACTTAAAACCTAGGTCAACACCTGTGTCTATTAGCTCACTTCAGTGAAAAATGACTAGACTACCCTTAGGACCTTTTCCGAGACTTTCTGGTCAAGATGACCATTTTGCCCCTGAGCATCCGAATGCTCCGGGAACCACACCAGCTCTGGGTATCAAACCGGTAATGTCCCAAGAATACTTTTTATAGTGTTCTCAACCTTCCTTTACCTTTCCGGATCATTCCGAGTCAGTTCCGGCCAACCCGGTACAAAATGACCGTTTTGCCCCTGGAGGGCCGGTCTCTTTCTTCGACCACACCGGCTCTGGGTATTGTCACGCCCAGATTTTTCGCACTCGAGGAATACTCACCCAAGCGGGAAAAATGCTGTACTCTCTCGTTAGAACTCACCCTCCTAAAAGAATGAGTGCGACTAGGTTTGAATTGAAAACAGATTTGAATAAAGGGCTTTTGAAAAAGATTCGGAGTCGCCACCTAACTTGATTAAGGTGAGTTAGGTCACCTAAAAACTAAGCATAGTCCGAAAACTACACTTAAGGTTTTGAAAAACGATTTTTTAAAATATCTCCTCAAGAGAGGGTTTTTGAGGAAAACGGGTTGTTTGGCAACTTTTAGAAAATATTTAGCCCTTTTTTTTAAAATAGATTTGAAGAAATAGAATTGAAATTGGAACATTTGAAAATTGAAAATAGAAGTTTGAAAATAGAAATTTGAAATTGGAATTTGAGATTCGAAAAGATTTTGGAAACCACACCCATGAGGGTGGAATTGAAAGTTTGAAAAGTATTGTGACCGCACCTATGAAGGTTGCCTACGTATCCCTTTGGGGGAATCAGGTCAGTCGTAGTTCGGACCGGAGTCCGATTGAAAAGAGAAGGGTTGATTTGAAAGAAAGAGATTGAATTGGAAAAAAGAAATTGAATTGAAAATTGGATTTGATTTGAGATTAGAAGAGGAGATTGGAAATTGAAATTGAAAAGATTGGACTTTGATTTGAAGAGATTGATTTTGGAAAGACTTGGTTTTGGAAAGATGGAGGTTTAGGAAACCTAGACTTAGGAAAGATAGGAGACCTAGGGAAGACTTGAGATTAAGAAAGATTTGATTGGAATGTTGAATTTGGAAGATTTAGAAAGATTGGATTTTAGAAAATATTCGAATTAGGAAAGGTCCGTTTCAGGAAGGTTTCGTTTTCGGAAAGTTTTGAAATTAGGAAAGTTTTCAAAAAAGAAAAGGTTTTCAGATTAGGAAAGTTCCCAAATTAGGAAAGTTTTGAAAATCAGAAAGTTTTGACTTTAGAAATGTTTTGAAAATGGGAAGTTTTGAATTTGGAAAGCTTTGAAAACAAGGAAGTTTTGAAAATAAGAAAAGTTTCGTTTTGGGAAAGGTTTGAAAAAGGAAAGTTTTCAATTTAGGAAATGTTTGAAAAAAAGGAAATTTCAACTTAAGAAAGCCTTGAATTTAGAAAGTTTTAAAATTTAGAAAAGTTCTAGATTTGAAAAGATTTTGAAGTTTTGGAAAGTTTAAAATTTAGAAAGTTTTTAGGTTTAGAAAGATTTAACTTAAGAAGGTTTCAAATTTAGAAAGTTTTGAATTTGGAAGCTTAGAATTTTAGAAAGATTTGAAATTTAGAAAGTTTAGGATTTAGAAAGTTTTAGAGTTTTAGAAAATCTTGAAATTAGGAAAAGCTTGAGTTTAGGAAAGGTTTGAAAACTTAGATTTGAAAAAGATTTTGGAAAAGGGTAGAATTAGGAAAGGGTTGAACTAAGAAAGATTTGAAAGTTGAGTTTTAAAGTTTAGGAAAGATTTATATGTTCAAGTTTTTAGAAACTTAAGGTTTAAGAAAGTGGAAGTTTAGGAAGGATTCGAATTAGGAAAGAGTTGGATTTTGAAACTTAAGGAAAGATTTAAAGTTTGGGTTTAGGAAACTTATGGTTTAGGAAGGAATTGAATTAAGAAAGGTTTGGGATTAGGAGGGATTGGATTTGGTTTCTAAAAGAGAAAGGTTTGATTTTGTTTTAAAAAACGGAGGATAGGATCTAGTTTCCTAAACGGGGAGATTTGATTTGGTTTCCTAAAGGGAAGATAGGATTTGACAAGGATTCGGAAAGGGGGATTCTAGAAACCCTAGGTTTGGAAAATTATAGTTTCGACGTAGAAAATAGGTTTTGAAAACATGTATAGTTTTGATATAGAAAACAAAAGATTTTGAAAACCTAGGTTTGGGGCAAAGTTTGAAAATCATGTTTTTGGAAAGAAAACTAGGGTTTCCTAATTGTGGGTTCTAGGGTTTGGTTTGGGCTCTAAGGAAAGAGTTTTTTTGGAAAACGCGTTTTTGGAAACGAAGGTTTTCTAGAAGGGAATCCTAGGGAGGAGTTTTTGGGAAAGCATGTTTTTGGAAACGTAGAGTTTAGAAAGAAAATCCTATAGGGGAATTTCTAGAAGGAAGATTCCGGGAGGAGAGTTTTTAGAAAGATTTTTAGGGAGTGTTTTTAGAAAGTGAATTTTGAGGAAAGAAAGTTTTGGAAAGGAGTTGAAAAAGAGAGTTTTGAAAAAGAGATTTTGAAAGGGAGTTTTTGAAATCAATTTTGAAGAGGGGAGTTTTAGGAAAGTATGTTGAAAAAGAGATTTTTAGGAAGAGATTTTTGAAGAAAGAGTTTTTAGAAGGTGTAAAAACATCTCACTTTCCTAAAGCAATTCTAACCATAAGAAGGCTAGAACCACTTTAAGAAAGTGGTTTTGAAAACAAGGTTTGAAAATATAGACCAAAAGACCACTTTTAATATAGCACTTTCCTAAAGCAACCCTAGCCATGGAAAGGCTAGAATCACCCTAGAATTGTGGTTTTGAAAACAAGTTTTTGAAAAAGAGCTTTTGATGCAATTTTGAAAACAAGTTTGAAAACGATTTTTGAAAACAATTTTTTGAAAACGAATTTGGAAGATGCAAGACTATGATATGCACAATGCAATTTGGGGTCGTGAACATACAAGGTTAAGGTTTCACCACATAATCAAGGGGGCCGGATCCACGTGGTCTTTGGTTAGACTAGAAGAAAGCCCTCGACACGATGACTCTCCCATAGTCCAATCCTACACATGGACCGGGAATCCCCTTGTTTCAAGCATGCAAAGAAAGGGGGGGAAAGAGATGGGGGATTAAAATAGAGAAAACCCAAGTGGGTTGGAGAGAGAAGAGAGAGGGGGAAAGTGCAGAAAATTAAATAGGGAGCCTACCTTGTTTCTTGTTTATTTTGCGCATCGTGCAGTCTTCGGTCTTCGGTCTTCGGTCTTTGGTCTTAATCTTCACCCTTCAGTCTTCAAGGGTTGTCTTCAAGCTTTGGATGGCTGCTCTTCAAGTCTTGAGAGAGTGGTTGAAGGCTAATGTATGAGTGTATAGGGGTATGTATGAGTGTATAGGAGGCTAGGGTTTGTGTATAGTGGCTAGGGTTTGGAAAACCTAGGGAGGCTAGGGTTTTTAGAGGTGCTCGAGCTCTGTGTATCGAATTGTGTGATTTTTAGGTTAAGTTTGCAGACCTCTTTCACGTTGATCGAGGCTCTGTATTTATAGAAGTTGGACAAGCCTGGCGCCTGTTGCAGTGGCGCCAGGGCAAAATTTATACTGGCGCCACTAGGAGTGGCGCCAGGCCATTTTTTGGCTTGGCGCCACTGCTAGTGGCGCCAGCCATTTAGGAAACAATTAAGGTCGGCAAGCAACGTATCTTTGACTAGATTTGGGCGCCTGTACTAGTGACTACCATGTAAACTTTAGCCTGGCTTCATTAGGAGTGACTCCGGAAAGTCCGGGAATGATTTGAAGGAGCCGGGAGTGACCCGGAAGGTCGGAAAGGAGCAGGAACACTTAAAATAGTGTCCTGGAGGTATTTGACTTGAAAAGTGAGGATTGGATGTGTCGGAAAGGTTGACCGAGCCTTTAGGGGCAAAACGGTCAATCGGACCGGAAAACTGCCGGGACAGGCTCAAACTGTCCCGGAAGAAGACTTGGGATCTGGAAACATTATTTAGAATATTCCCAGAGGTTGCCGGTTTGATTCCCAGGGCCAGCGTGGTCGGAAATGGAGACCGGCCCACTAAGGGCAAAACGGTCATTTTGTACCGGGTTTGCCGGAACTGACTCGGAATGGTTCGGAAAGGTAAAGGAAGGTCGAGAACACTATAAAAAGTATTCTCGGGACATTACCGGTTTGATACCCAGAGCCGGTGTGGTCGAAGAAGGAGACCTGCCCTCCAGGGGTAAAACGGTCATTTTGTACCGGGTTGGCCGGAACTGACTCGGAATGATCCGGAAAGGTAAAGGAAGGTCCAGAACACTATAAAAAGTATTCTCGGGACATTACCGGTTTGATACCCAGAGCCGGTGTGGTCGAAGAAGGAGACCGGCCCTCTAGGGGCAAAACGGTCATTTTGTACCGGGTTGGCCGGAACTGACTCGGAATGATCCGGAAAGAGAAGGGAAGGTTGAGAATACTATAAAAAGTATTCTCAGAAGGTTACCGGTTTGATACCCAGAGCCGGTGTGGTTCCCGGGGCGTTCGGATGCCTAGGGGCAAAATGGTCATCTTGACCGAAAAGTCTCGGAAAAGGTCCTAAGGGTAGTCTGGTCATTTTTCACCGAAGTGGGCTAACAGCCACTGGTGTTGACCTAGGTTTTGAGTGTTTCCGCCACTCAAACGGTGTGAGTATTTTCGCTACTCGGACGGGGTTGAGTATTTCCGCTACTTGGACGGGGTTGATGATTTGTGAGTATTTCCGCTACTCGGACGGGATTGAGTATTTCCGCTACTCAGACGGGATTGATGATTTGGGAGTATTTCCGCTACTCTAACGGTGGAGTATTTTCGCTGCTCTAACGGTTGTGTGAGTAGTTTTGCTACTCTAACGGTTGAGTATTTCCGCTACTCTAACGGTTGTGTGAGTAGTTTTGCTACTCGGACCGTCTCGAGGAATAAACTGTCTCGAGAGAGGGATTGGAAAGGGGTCTTATCGTCTCCGAAGAGACGTGCCTGGATTGGAACCGTCTCGAGGAATAAACTGTCTCGAGAGAGGGATTGGAAAGGGGTCTTACCAACTCCGAAGAGACGTGCCTGGGTTTTGAGTGTTTCCGCCACTCTAACGGTGTTGTGAGTGTTTCCGCCACTCTGACGGTTTGGTGAGTGTTTCCGCCACTCTGACGGTTTTGTGAGTAGTTTTGCTACTTTAACGGTTTTATGAGTAGTTTTGCTACTCGGACCGTCTCGAGGAATAAACTGTCTCGAGAGAGGGATTGGAATTGGAAAGGAAAGGACAATGCCCCTAAGGGCATTTTGGTCATTTTGCCTTTATTTGGGCCTGACAGGCCCGCGAAGCAATGGAAAGACGGAATTTGGAACTAGAGAATTAGATTCGATAGGAATATGCCCAAAATGACTTGAAAACAAGTCTAGACGGAGTGTAGACTGCCGAGCGGTCAAAAATGGGGTGCTTACAGGTATCAAACTGGTAATGACCCGAGAATACTTTTTATAGTGTTCTCAACCTCCCCTTACCTTTCCGGATCATTCTGAGTCAGTTCCGGCCAACCTGGTACAAAATGACCGTTTTGCCCCTAGAGGGCCGGTCTCCTTCTTCGATCACACCGGCTCTGGGTATCAAACCAGTAATGACCCGAGAATACTTTTTATAGTGTTCTCAACCTCTCCTTACCTTTCTGGATCATTCCGAGTCAGTTCCGGCAAACCCGGTACAAAATGACCGTTTTGCCCCTAGTGGGCCGGTCTCCTTTTCCGACCACGCCGGCTCTGGGAATCAATCCGGAAACCTCTGGGAACATTCTAAATAATGTTTCCAGATCCCAAGTCTTTTTCCGGGACAATCCGGGTTCGCCCCGGCAGTTTTCCGGTCCGATTGACCGTTTTGCCCCTAAAGGCCTGGTCAACCTTTCCGACCCACCTTATCCTCACTTTCCAAGTCAAATACCTCCAGGACACTATTTTAAGTGTTCCTGCTCCTTTCCGGCCTTCCGGGTCATTCCCGGCTCCTTCAAATCATTCCCGGACTTTCCGGAGTCACTCCTAGTGAAGCCAAGCTAAAAATTGCATGGTAGTCACTAGTACAGGCACCCAAATCTAGTCAAAGATACGTTGCTTGCTGACCTTAAATCTTTCCTAATTGGCTGGCGCCACTAATAGTGGTGCCAAGCCAAAAAATGGCCTGGTGCCACTTCTAGTGGCGCCAGTGTAGAATTTGGCCTGGCGCCACTACAACAGGCGTCAGGTTTGTCCAACTTCTATAAATACAGAGCCTCGTTCAACGTGAAAGGGGTCTACAAACTTAACCTAAGAATCCTATATTTCGATATACAGAGCTCGAGCACCTCCTAAACCCTAGCCTCCCTAGGTTTTCCAAACCCTAGCCACTCTACACAAACCCTAGCCCCCTATACACTTATACACTCCCCCATACACTCATACACTAGCCTTCAACCATCCTTTGAAGACTTGAGGAGCTGCAATCCAAAGCTTGAAGACAACTCTTGAAGGCTGAAGGTGAAGATCAAGACAAAGACCGAAGACCGAAGACCAAAGACAGCGCGACGCGCAAAATAAAGAAGACATACGGTAGGCTTTCTCTTTAATTTTCTGTACTTCCCCCTCTCTCTTCTCTCTCTAACCCACTTGGGTTTTCTCTATTTTAATCCCCCATCTCTTTCCCCCCCTTTCCTTGCATGCTTGAAACAAGGGGATTCCCGGTCCATGTGTAGGATTGGGCTATTGGAGAGTCACCGTGTCGAGAGCTTTCTTCTAGTCTAACCAAAGACCACGTGGGTCCGGCCCCCTTGATTATGTGGTGAAGCCTTAGCCTTGTATGTTCACGACCCCAAATTGCATTGTGCATATCATAGTCTTGCATCTTTCAAAATTCGTTTTCAAACTTGTTTTCAAAATCGTTTTCAAAATTGTTTTCAAAATTGCATCAAAATCTCTTTTTCAAAAACTTGTTTTCAAAACCACAATTCTAGGGTGATTCTAGCCTTTCCATGGCTAGGGTTGCTTTAGGAAAGTGTTACATTAAAAGTGACCTTTTTGGTCTATATTTTCAAATCTTATTGTTTTCCAAAACCACTTCCTTAAAGTAGTTCTAGCCCTCTTATGGTTAGAATCGCTTTAAGAAAGTGAGACGTTTTCATACTTTCCAAAACTCTCTCTCTTCAAAAATCTCTTCCTAAAAATCTCTTTTTTAACATACTTTCCTAAAACTCTCATCTTCAAAATTGTTTTCAAAAACTCTCTTCCAAAATCTATTTTTCAAAATTCTCTTTTTCAACTCCTCTCCAAAATCTTTTCCTCAAAATTCACTTTCTAAAATCACTCCCTAGATTCACTTTCCTAAAAAAATCTCTCCTAAAAATCTTTCCAAAAACTCTCTTTTCTAAAATCTTCCTTCTAGAAATTCCCCTCTAGGTTTTCCTTCTAAAACCTTCGTTTCTAAAAATGCACTTTTTAAAAATCCTTTTTCCTTAGAGCCCAAGTCAAGCCCTAGAACCCACAATTAGGAAACCCTAAATTTTCTTCCTAAAAACATGGTTTTCAAACTTTGCCCCAAACCTAGGTTTCCAAAATCTTTTGTTTTCTACATCAAAACTATACATGTTTCCAAAACCTATTTTCTATGTCAAAACTATAATTTTCCAAATCCTACCTAAATCCAATCTCCCCGTTTAGAAAACTAGATCCCGTCCTCCGTTTTTGGAAACAAAATCCAACCTTTCTCTTTTAGAAACCAAATCCAATCTCTTCTTAATCCAAACCTTTCTTAATTCAATTCCTTCCTAAACCATAAGTTTCCTAAACCTAACTTTTAAATCTTTCCTTAAATTTCAAAATCCAACTCTTTCTTAATTCAAATCCTTCCTAAACTTCCATTTTCTTAAATCTTAAGTTTCCTAAACTTGAACATAAAAATCTTTCCTAAGTTTTAAAACTCAACTTTCAAATCTTTCCTAATTCAACCCTTTTTTAATTCTACCCTCTTTTTAAATCTTAACTTTTCAAACCTAAGTTTTCAAACTTTTCCTAACCTCAAACCTTTTCTAATCTCAAGATTTTCTAAAAAACTTTAAGACTTTCTAAATTTTAATCTTTCCGAATTTCAAATCTTTCTAAATTCAAAACTTTCTAAATCTGAAACTTTCTCAAGTTAAATCTTTTTAAACCAAAATCTCTCCAAATTCTAAACTTTCCAAAACTTCAACATCTTTCCAAATCTAAGACTTTTCTAAACTCAAATATTTCTTAATTCAAACATTTCCTAAACTAAAAACTTTTCTTTTTCAAACCTTTCCCAAAACGAAACTTTCCAATTTTCAAAACTTCCTAATTTCAAACCTTTCTTAAAACAACACTTTCCTGAGTTGATACTTTCCTAATTCAAACTTTCCTAAGTTGAAATTTCCTTATTTCAAAATTTTCTAAATTCAAAACTTTCCAATTTCCAACATTTCTTAAACTCCAAACTTTCCCAATTCCAAAACTTTCCGAAAATGAGACTTTCCAAATTCAAAACTTTCTTAAAATGACATTTTCCTAATTTGGAACTTTCCTAATTTGAACATTTCTTAAATCCAATCTTTCCTAAACTCCTAAATCTTCCAAATCGAGTCAAATCTTTCCTAAGTCTCTTCTCTTTCCTAAACCTTCGTCTTTTCAAAATAAGTCTAAATCCCTCTCTTCCATGTTCGATCTTTCCAAATCAAAATTCAATCTTTTCAATTCCAAAATTCCAAATTCCAATTTTCAATCTTCTATTCTAAGTGCAATCTCTCAATTCAATTTCCAATCCAACCTCTCTCTTCAAGTCAATCTCTTTTCAATCGGACTCTGGTCCGAACTACGACTGACCTGATTCCCCCAAAGGGATACGTAGGCAACCTTCATAAGTGCGGTCACAATACTTTTCAAACTTTCAATTCTACCCTCATGGGTGCGGTCTTCAAAATCTTTTCAAATCTCGAATTTTAATTTCAAAATTTCTATTTTCAAATTTCTACTTTCAATTTTCAAACTTTCCAATTTCAATCCCATCTTTTCAAATCTATTTTCAAAACAAATCAATCGCTTTCCAAATCTATTTTTCAATTCTCTTAACTTGCACTTGCATATCATGCATCATGTTAGTTTCTTTTCAAGCATCGTTTTTCAAAGTGAATGGGATTGAACTATAGTTAATTAAAGACTCTCATAGGTGAATCTAGGGTAGATTGACATGTAGGTATTGAAAGGGCGGGGTAGGGTAATAGCTTAGTGCGTCTTCCCTACACGTAACCAACCTCCGAACCTAGAATCACTGTTTTCAAAGACCAAAAGGAGTTATTTTTCTAAAAAGAGCTAAATGTTTTCCAAAGGTTGCCAAACAACCAGTTTTCTTAAAAAACCCTCTCTTGAGGATGTTTTCCAAAATTGTTTTTCAAAAACCCTAAGTGTAGTTTTCGGATTACTCTTAGTTTTTAGGTGACCTAACTCACCTTAATCAAGTTAGGTGGCGACTCCGAATTTTTTTCAAAAGCCTTTTATTTAAATCAATTTTTTAATTCAAACCTAGTCGCACTCATTCTTCTAGGAGGGTGAGTTCTAACGAGAGAGTACAGCATTTTTCCCGTTTGGGTGAGTATTCCGGAGCCCCCAACATATGTAGATTTGAATTTTTCATTGTTGGATTTTTAAAATTAAAAGACTCAGTCCAATTTTCTTAATTTTTGAATTTTTAAGTATTAAAAATACAAATGTTATTATAGTATTGGTATAATTAGAAACTTTTATCTTTTATTCATGATTAGTGTATTTTTACCACAATTTAGTTAAATCTCCTATTATTTTAGAATTTCTTTACATAAATTTAGAAAAATACTAGAACTCTATTTTAAATTTTCTTAAAATTCTCCTTTTATAATTAGAAAAATCTTTCTTTAATTAAGAAATGTGGAATTTGGTATTCTATTCCATTTAATTTATCTTTCTAGATGGACAAAAGAAATATTTTATGTTTGTTAGGAGGTGTTTGTTTTGAAATTTTCAATTCATTTTTCTCAAATTTTTTGTTTATAAAAATATAAAATACATGTGTCATACTATTATTAATTTTATCTAATTTTTTTTTTGTCTATTTCTTCTAAATTTTGTATCTATACTATATAGTATAGCAACAGGTCAGGAGGTTTTGAAGCTAAAAGTTTCAATCTATTTTTTTCTAAATTTTAATTTTTTAAAAGCATCAAATCCAAGTGTCATAATATTATTAGCTCATATTAATTAATTATTTATTTATTCTAAACTTTATAAATGCTATTCAATGATAATTATGGTAACATTTGCAAATTTGTTTAATTATAATTTTCCTAAAGAATCTATATCAATCATAAAGAGATTTTAAATTTCTAAAATACAAAAAATAAATGTCATTAAATTCTTAGTACTTTGTTTAAATATATATAATATATATTTGTCAAAATATCATCGATTCTTTATAAAATTTTCTTATTTCTTCTTAAGTTTCTAAATTCTACATTGATAAAATCCATTGATAATTATGGTAAAAATTTCAAATTTATTTAATTGTAATCCTCCTGAAAACTTTAGAATAATTATAAGTTAACCCAAAAGCTCTTACTAATGGAATGATATATATAGCATATATAGATCTATAATTTTTGAAGTTTGCCAATTGAGATCATAGTTTCCTAAATTCTCTTTTAAAATTCAAACTATTATGTGTTTTCGAAACTCACTCTGAATTTTTAAATGATACACACCCTTTATTGTGCAATCTAATCAATTGGTTGTTTAGTTTTTGAGTTCAAAAGTTTTAACTCAATTTTTTATATAGTTTTAAATTTATAAAATACATATGTCATCTAATTATTGATTTTTTCACATAAATCTTTATTATTTTTTTTTATGTGAACCCTAATTTAAATGTGGTATGTGTAACACCCTAGTTACTTTTCTTTTCTATAATGTTCAATATCTTAGGCCAAACATTTAACTAAAACCCAATTAATTTATGATTGGGTTAAAATAAATCAATCTATTAGTAAATTTTTACATAACATATTTTTGAATTCAACCTTTTCAAATATTTTTATTACTATTATTTTGCAAAAATTAAGTTGATCACCTCAGTTTTTGTCTATTACTAGTATTTTTTTTTGTGCATTACTTTAATTTATAGTTGTGTGTAGTTTAAATTTTGGATAAAAAAAACTTATTCTTTAAGGTTGTGGCCTAATATTATGCTCTTAATTATATACTTTTAACTTGGTAAGATTAGATGTTACACGTTCAAATGAAAACGTATATTCAAAATATTAAATGTAGTATGTGAGTAACATATTCGTTTTTATGAAGGTATTTATTATATTCATAAATAATAGACAAGATGTTGAATATCAAAATACTTCAGGTAAAAACTTCGTTCTTAAACTATTTATATTTGTTTTCTTATTTTCGTACATAACACGTCGTGTATAGCACGGGTTTATTGCTAGCTCTTTATGATATAGAATATATGAATTAATATCATGCATTCCATTTGACTTGTGCCTTCAAATTTCTTGCATTTGGTATAAGCGCAACCACTATGTCCTAAGTTCAAGTCATGAGAAGGGCTACACTTATGTTTCACAATTGTGTGCATGTTTGTGCACATACACACAATACTTATATATGCATATGCATACAAATGTACTACACTCCTGTGGACTTAAACTGTGTCATCCAATTATAGGAAAAGGGTTACCTACCGTCAAACTAAAAGCTATCCAAAGTGAGAGTTTTCGTGAACAACGGTTACGAAAGCTTTGTTAGCCCAACCTGTAGCATGGGACATAAGTTGAACTATTTTAATATGAGACGACATATGGTCTAGGTCTTCTGACATATTGGTCATATCCTAAGACTCGTAACAAAATGTGAGTGCATATTTGTGTTCCATAAAGGTAGTGCAGTTGTTACATGTTGAAATCAATAAATACTGCAAAGAGTACATATTCGATTTGATTGTTTTTTGTTATGTGACTGTACATATTGCTTTGGGTGCACATTTTAAAGTCTTTTTGTTGATGTTTCGGATTACACAAAGAAAGTCTAAATATTGTTTCATGGTTTTCATGTTTTGTTTCGCGAGTGTTATCCCTTAGTTGGGTTGTCTGAACTGTTCTCTCTCTCTCTCTCTCTCTCTGTGTAAAAATAAGTGAAGTTTTTTCTTTCTCTTCCCCAACTTGATCGTAAAAGCCATATGTGTTCCTTTTGGCATGAATGGAGGATGTTTACTGCGTGTAGTTAATGGATAATTGTCAAACATTCATAAGGTGTGATTTATGTATTAAGATGAAACTTACCATGAATATTGAATCATAGTGGAAGTAACCATATGACGGCTAATTGGAATAATTTATCCCAAGTACAATTTAGAATTTCTCACAATAACACCTATCCATGACTTCATCCTTAGACGGAATGAACACAACATTTATATGAAAAGAAAAGGAATAATATAGATGATTTAATTTTTATCACTTTAAAGTCGACCCACCAAATTGATTTGTTGGCAAAACTTTATTTTTTTTCTTCAATGAATCACATAATTAATCTTTCTAACCATTTAATATAGCAACTCCCTGGGCCTAGCCCAGCGGGTGAGAGCCTTGGGTCCTTTTTAAGGGATCCTGGGTTTGAGTCTTACTTTAAGTGAGAGTAAAATTGTGGTCGATTCCTCTTCACACGTGTGGTGCTACTTAGTAGTTTCTACAGCTGTAAAATAAATCAAGCTCCTCGAGCTCAGTTCGTGATTGGCTCATTATGTAATAATGCCTAGTTTGAATATATTTTACAGTTCCTTAAATCTCTAAGCTCGGCTTGATAAACTCAAATGCACTAAAACATAAGCTACCCGAGCTCAATTCGATCAAAGCTCATTTGTAATCTACTCAAAAGTTTAACAAGCCAAGCTTGAACATATTTTGAAGCTTGATTGTACTCCAAAGGTGTATATTAGAATCCCTTAATTAGTTATTTGCTGGCTTTAGTTTAGTAGTATTTCAGCGTATTAACTATTTTTTGATGCTAATATAGTTTTATGGCTGTTTTGTAGTCTTTGGGCTTAAGTGGAGCAAAATAGGGAAAAATGGTCAAAACAATTGTTTGAACGACCCTTGAGGGCGTTCGAACAGGTCTCAATCATTCGAACGGCCCTCAAGGGCGTTCGAACACTTTCATAGAACTAAGGCCAAATCAAGCTCTCTACAAAACTGTTCGAAACTATAGAGTCATGAATTTCCCATTCGAAGGCCCATTCGAAGCCTGTCCGAAGAGTGGCCTTCCAGGCAATTCGAACGGTTAACACCAGCTCTTTTTATTTCTGCACTATTTAAGCAGTTTTGTACTTAGAATTAGGAATCTAAGCTTTTTGTACGAAAATATAAAGAGAGACATCTATTTTCAGAGCTTTTAAGAAGGGAAAACACTTTCATTTTCATTGTAATTTCTCTTTTAGTTATCAAATTCAAGTATTTTTCAAATGTTCTTCAATTCAATTGTCAATTACTTCATGGAAATGAGTAGCTAAGCCCCCAATTGGGCTCAATTGTGAAAATCATTCAAAGGTTCCAAGGTTATTAATGGAGGTATATCAGAATTTCATTGTTCTATCTTCTTAAACATCCCATTCTTAGCAATTGAATTCTAGATATCTAAGAACACAGGCTATTGATTATGTTTGGTAATTTCAATGCATTATTTTATAATTGGTATTATAAATGCACAAATTGATGGTATTAGCCTATGATTCTCACACTGATTACATTTATAAGTTCAATTGCTATGAATTCTTGGAATTAAATGCTAAATTCTTTGAATTAAATACTCTTGTTTGTTGTGTTTAGTTTGAGTTATATAATCCTCCTTAAGAACTTTGGGCGAATTGAATGATTCGATCAATTGAGTCAAATTACTTTTCGTAATTGCTAATCTAGTTTTAATTGCTTTTGTTTTAGTCTAAATAACCAACTCTTGCAATCAAGGGATTTTTAATCTTTGGAAATGTTAAACTTCATCAGCAGATTCATTGCTCAAATGATCCATCTGTGCGAACCTATTTTCAAACTCCTTAAGAAAGACATTCCAAAAGAGTGGGATGATAACTGTCAAATAGTTTTTGAGAAAATCAAAGAATACCTGTGGAATCCTCCTATCCTAGTGGCACCTACCCTGGAGCATCCTCTCTTGATGTACATGTTAGTTTTGGAGACTTCCATGGGGTGTGTTCTGGGGTAGCATGACGAAACAAGGAGAAAAGAGCAAGCCATTTACTACCTCAGCAAGAAATTCCTGCCATATGAAATAAAGTATTCTGATCTCGAGAAAACCTGCTGTGCATTGGCTTGGGCAACCCACAAGCTGAGACATTACATGTTTTACCGTACCACCTTCCTCATCTCTTGTATAGATTCCCTCAAGTATATATTCGAGAAACCAACCCTGTCTAGCTAGATTGCTCGATGGCACATGATCCTTTCAGAGTTTGATATTGTATTCACTACCCATAAAGCAGTCAAAGGGTAAGTGATAGCTGATTATCTAGCTGAGAACCCTATTAATGATTATCAATCTATGGAACCCCAATTCCTCGATGAAGATATACTATGTGCAGATGATGCATCTGAAGAGCAAGCGGGAACTGGGTGGAAGATGTATTTTGATGGGGCTGCTAACAAAAGAGGAGCTGGCATCGGGGCAGTTGTAGTATCAAGAATGGGTAGTCACTATCCTATTGTGGTTAAGCTACAACTTGATCTATGCACCAAGAACATCGCCGAATATGAGGCTTGCAGCCTAGGATTAAGGTTGACATTAGAGATGAAGATTGATGAACTGGCTGTTTTCGGTGATTCAGATTTGGTTATTCAGCAATCCAATGACGTATACCAAACTCGAGATGCCAAACTTTCCCCATATCATCAACAGGTCAAAGATTTGTGTCAGCTATTCAGAAGCTTGGATTTTCATCATGTACCCTGAGCAGAGAATAGTTTTGCCAATGCCTTAGCTATGTTAGCTGCAGTAATCAAGGTCGACAGGGGCACTGAAATACCCCCTCTACAGATTTTTACCAGGGATATCCCTTCCTATTGCCTTCACATAACCAATGAGCCCGACGAGTAACCATGGTTCTATGACATCCAAAGGTACATCCAAACCAGGATATTCCCTGATGCAGCATCACAACGAGATAGGAAGACCATTTGCCGCTTGGCGGGACATTACTTTATTGTTGGAAATGAGCTTTTCAGGAGATCATGGTTCGGACCTCTAAGATGCGTCAATGCCATCGAAGCCAAGGTTATCATGGAGGAAGTGCACGAAGAAGTTTGCGGTCCCCACATGAATGGCCACACACTTGCTAAAAAGATTCTCTGAACAAGGTATTACTGGTTAACAATGGAGTCAGATTGTATTAGATACGTTCTTCGGTGTCACAAGTGCCAAATACATGGAGATAAGATCAAAGCACCCCCCCACAGAGCTCTATTCCATGTCAGCCCCTTGGCCTTTTTCTATGTGGGGGATAGATATGATTGGCCTTATCACTCCCAAGGCCTCCAACGGCTACCGCTTTATCCTGATAGCCATTGGTTATTTCACTAAGTGGGTAGAAGCAGTCTCCTATGTTCACGTTACCAAGAAGGTCGTGGAGCGGTTCATAAAAAATCATATTATTTGCCGGTATAGGATTCTTGAGTCACTCATTACTGACAATGCCTCCAATCTAAATAATGAGTTAGTGTCAAAACTATGCCAAAAGTTTCACATTACGCACCAAAATTCGGTCACCTGCAGGCTTCAGATGAACGGAGTAGTGGAAGCAGCCAACAAGAACATTAAGAGATTACTCCAAAAGATGTTTGACAACTACAAAGACTGGTATGAGAAACTTCCTTTTGTATTGATGGCCTACCGAACTACCATGAGGGTTTCCACCGAAAGCACTCCCTTCGAGCTGGTCTACGACACCCAGGCAGTCATCCCCATTAAAATGGAGATTCCTTCCTTAAAGATCTTAACAGAAACCAAGCTGGATGAAGCAAAATGGATCAAAGACCGGTATGCCCAACTCTACCTGCTAGATGAGAAGCGTTAGCTGCGGTCTATCACGCTCAGTGCTACAGAAGACAAATGGTCAAGGCATTTGATAAAAAGGTGTGGCCTCGATCATTCCAACCGGGAGATTTGGTTCTTAAAAAGGTATTCCCCCATCAGGAAGCAGTGCAAGGAAAATTTTCCCCAAATTATGAAAGGCCATTCGTGATGAAAAAAAGGTCTTATTTGGAGGAGCTCTCATTTTGGAGGAAATGGATGGTCAAGAATTCCCTAGTCCATTAAATTCAGATGTTGTGAAACACTACTACATGTGATTCTGAAAGCTAGACCTTTGGTTTATGTCCGAAAGCAATAAAATTTACTTTCCTTAATCTTAGCTAATCAATCGGGTATGATTTCAATGGTAAAGCTCTACAGACTAAGCAATTTAATTTTGAAATGACGAGAGGCCCTCGTTTCATTTCTGATACAGTTAAAAAACAAACTTTGTCAAACCCTTAGAGCCGGTTACTTTCCATCAAGAATAGTTCCTAACAAAGTGATCATGCTAGGTCAAATTAGAAGCACTGGAGATATGCGTTAAAAAAAAGAAAAAAGGAAGGAAGGGAATCCTTAAAGTAGTATTCTAAGTTCACACAAGTGTTGTTGTTAACATTATTATTTCACCCAAAAAAAAAAAAAAAAAGAAGGGATGATGAGATATCCGAAGAAAGATAAGAATACGCAAAAAAGTGCTATTAGACCAAAAATCATTGACAGTGATCGCTAGTAGAATGGTAGGTTTGAGCCTTTTCCTTTTCTTTCAAAAGTAAAAATCCACACCACAAACCCTAAAAGTCCTCTTAGATTAGAGTTAAATTGCTTAGTCCAAATGAGCTTACTGAAATATGCTATCGGCAAGTAAAGCTGGGAGATGGCGTAAGTAGTATTTAGAAGTTTCTCAATAGAAACCAGAGACCAAGCTAAGGAAAGAGAGAGAAAGGAGAGAGAAAATAAGCACATTTCTGAGGATGCGGTGAAAACTTGAAAGGGTGCTATAGGTAAAAGAGTATGGATGTGGCAAGATACAAAACTATCGACCTCAGTGAAAACCTGCAAAGTTGCCTTGGTACAAAAATGACAGAGCTGGGACTGGTGAAAACCCTCACAGGCGCCAGTAGTAAAAATAGCAAAAAAAAAAAAAAAGGAAGGGGCTTAGATGTAAGAAATAACCCAAGGTGTAGCATTCTTAGAAGTTATACGTATGAAAGCAGCAGTGTGAAGGTCAGAAGGTGTCTCGAAAGGCATTCTCTGGAATAGCCCAGTTAAGGTTAAAGGTAGCAAGGGTTTCTTTCGTGGGACAATCAGTTAGTCAGAGTATCAAACCAAAGGGAGTTATTTTCCATTGAGCTGCGGCTTTCATTCAACTTTCCTCAAGTTTGTTGTTATACTAACCATGCAGGGAAATCATATCAAAATTATGGAAGGCTATAAGTTCATAAGACAAAAAGGTATACAATACTGAACGAAGTATGTTTTTGTACAAATGCAAGAATCAATAAATCTGGGAGCAAGGGGCAAAAATATATCCTTCCCCATCATCATCGGAGGAGGAATCAACTAGGTAAGGATTAACTGGCTTACCAACCATAAGAGGAGCATTAGAAGAAGTACCGACTGTAGATGATCCAAGCCAGCCCTGCTCGTAGTTTGCACATCTGGCCAGAAGCATATCCTTCTCCCGAGTAAGGGACTCCATAGCCTCCTGCAAAGACTGACTATCCATCGCACCATCCTCCGGGGGAGTGGAACTGTCTAGAACGCCTCGTGGTCGCCTACGTCCCCTCGCAGCAGTCAAAGGTGGGCGATTATGTGTCAATCTGGCCACTGCTAGCTGCATCTCCAGAGAAGCTACCTCAGCGTCTCTCACTCTTAACCGGTCATGCAATATCCGTATCAACCAACGGTTTTGCCGCCTGTGACGACGCCCCTGAATAATCATAGCTGTCAAGAAGTCAGTGTACCTTACGAGAGGTGAAGGAGTCTCAATGAGAAGATCTCCAAGTCTGCTAGGACCTAGCACGTAGCGTCGAAGCCAATTGTGATATGTCTCAATCTCAAGGGGCATGACAGAGAATGGACCGTTGTCATCTATGTGAGGAAGCAAAGATCTTCTTGTATCCATAACTCTCTCCACCAGCGCTCTTGGGATTAATGCCTAAAAAATAAGAGTGAACTCAGCTGCAGATGCTGAATAAGGGATATCCTGACTCCTACCAAGCTGTTGGAGAACCCGAATCCCAAAGAAAGGGGTAATGCCCCATAAGCCTGCTAGGGGCATGAAGGCCCTCTCGAAAGGCCGAACTCTGAAGCAATACCTCCTGAATACCACCTAACCGTGCCTGACCTCATGCTCTGGAGATAGTTAGCCTAGGCTGTAACGGTCCACAGAAACCTCCCCTCATCTGCCATGGCTCTCTGAGATCTCGCCAGGGAACGTATATGCTCAAGCTCGGGATACCATTTATGCTGGAATAGAGGAGTAACAAATTAATGCCCAACTGCCCAAAGTTGGAAGAGCGTAATGCATCCCTGAAAATGAGCGTCAACAGTCTGCTGGAATTTGGTAAAGCTCACAAAAGTCTCACCCACAACCATGCGAGCATAACAGTGCCCCTTATGAATTTGGGCAAGCAGTGCACATAATCGGCAGTTAACTAAGTCATCTCCTCGTGGAAACACCAAGTAGTTTAGAAGGAGCAGGGTTAGAGCAACCATACGGGAAACAAAGCAGTCCTAGGAAGTATGCCAATCACGTGAGTGAGCTCGCATACTCGTCGTGAACTCAAAACGAGAAAAAAGGAACTCCGCTGGAACGTAAAGAAACTGAGGCATAGAAGATAATGAAAGAACCGCACGCCGGAGACCAAGTTGGGATGAGACCATTGTAATACAACCATCAGGGAAGATGGGTCCTACGATGTCAGTAGAATCATCTCGGAAGCCAATAAGAAAACCATACTCGTGAGGAGTAGGGGTAAGCTCGCACTCCCCGAAGCGGAAAAGAGATAAGCTAAGCTGCCAAAAGGGAGTCACTGCCTTCATGAACCCTGGAATAAGCTGCACTGACAGGAGTGAAGCCACCTGACCAAAGGATTGGTGAAAGATATCCTATTCATCTGGAGGATAACTGTCATGCCAAACTCTCAACTGACTCAAAATAGCGTCCGCCGTCCTGAAGATCAAGGTAAGAATATCAACATAAGGTAAGTATAACTCACAAGGGGCAAGAATGAAGAAATAAAAGGGAAAAATGAATAAAAAAAAAGAGGGCCAATCCTAAGTTAAAATGAATTTCCTATACATTTTGATTTTAAATTTTCTGTTTTAAGTCGAAATGAATTTCCTACTCATTTTGATTTTAAACTTCCCCTTCCAAGTCAAAACGAATTTTCTATACATTTTGTCCAAAAATTCCAAATGAGTCTTAAGTCAAAATTTCAAAATCTTCCAGTTAAAATTCATCCCAAGCTTTTTCTATCCTAATCAAGATTTTCTAAAAACTTCTTCCTCCAAAAAGTTTTCTTCAAACTCAATTCTCAAATTTTCAATCTTTCCAAATTCTCATCAAATTCCCGAATTTTTCAAAGTCAACATCCGTTCTCAAATCTTTCGAAATAGGTTCCTTTTCAAAAATCTTCCTAAATTTTTCTTCCAACATTTTTAAGGCCCCCGAGTTTCTCAAAGCCTTCTCCGCCAAGAAGGTCCCATCCTTAATGGTTTTATATCTTTTTCATTCAAAAATATTTTATTCCAAAATTACTTCAACCCTTTCTCTGAATTTCTGAAAATTTTGTCAAAATTTTGTTTAAAAACAGACCCTACAACAACTGCCACATCAACACAAAACACAAACCGTACTCTTAACAATGTCATAATCACATAACATTAACACCCGTGCATAATTTTCAAAATTTTCAAAACACATTTTTTCTTTTTCAATAAATTAATGGTTTTGAAAGGCATCCTAAAATTCCTCAAAATCATTTCAAATGTTTTCTAAAATATTCCCAAGTTTTTCTAAATTTTAAACTCTAAAAATCTCATCAATTTCTTAATTTTCTTAATTCTCTTAATTTTCTAAGTATTTTTCTATCTTTCAATAAATAAAAAATTCACCGAGTTTTCAAAAAATCACAAAACTTCATACAAGTGTTAAACACATTTTTCTAAGGCACACATTATATAAGAATCTAGCCAAAAAGCCCAACACCCAAGCCTGTAGGAACAAATCTCCAATTCCTGCAGAAACCCCCTCCACATAATCACGCAAAATCATTCAAATTCAATGAAACAAGCATCAAAATGCAAAAATGACTTCACCACAGTGTTCAACAAATATCAAAACATCAATTTTCATTGTTCACAAGACTTAAACAGAATTCTAGACATCCAAATCAACATAAAATCAAAAGCTCACCTTTTGGAGTTCTCTGGCGAAGTATTTTCTTCCGACAACTTTTCTGGCGATGTGGGCTACTTCTGGAAATCCCCTATGGTCTCTTGGAAGCGCTCCTTCAATGTCCAGGTTGATTTCCTCATGAACACTCTTGATTTTCAAAAATTCTTCACAATCCCGCAAGTGTTCGTACCAAAAATTTTTCTGGTTTTGATCCCAAGCATGTCACCACTGCTTTTCTGACTCCAAAATTCTTACCAAAGCTTGTCCAATCCAAATGAACCATGAACTTTTGAATATTGCAAAAAAGAAATTCAGGATTTATTTGATAAAAAATTGATTCGCCTTAGTAGATCTCCATAGAGTTGTGCTGCCTTTTATGTTTATAAAAATGCTGAGATTGAACGAGGTGTTCCCCGTTTAGTAATCAATTATAAACCTCTTAATGACGCCCTCCAATGGATTTGGTATCCTATTCCTAATAAAAAAAGATCTTCTTCAACATCTCTGTTATGCAAAAATCTTTTCAAAATTTGATATGAAATCTGGCTTTTAGCAAATCCAATTAGCTGAACAAGATTGATATAAAACTGCATTTACTTTACCTTTTGGATATTATGAATGGAATGTAATGCCATTTGGTTTAAAAAATGCTCCCTCTAAATTTCAAAAAATTATGAATGATATTTTCAATCCCCATTCTCAATTCACAATTGTTTATATTGATGATATTTTGATCTTTTCTAATTATATTATTCAACACTGAACACATCTTGAACAATTTTTCAAAATTGTTAAACACACCAAGCCAAGTTTACCAAAGACGCCACTGCTAGTGGCGCCAGTTTCTAATTCCGGGCAGTTTTGCCCTTTTTCCTGCCAAAACTCGATTTTAAAGGCTTTTTGGGCCTAATATCCATTTCCAAGCTCCCGTTTTTGAAAATTTCCAAAATTCGTCCCTCCGACCGCTTCATGGTCAACATGGGACCCTTAATCTATCATTTTCTATCTTCAACAAACAAAGACAGAAAAAGAGGGGCAGCTGTAAGCACCCCATTTTTGCCCGCTCGGTAGTCTCCAGTCCGTCTAAACTTGTATTCAAGTTAATATGGATATATTCTGAGTCAACTCAATTTTTCAAGTCTAATCTCATCAATCAATCACTTCGCAGGCCCTTCGGGCCCAAATAGAGGCAAAATGATCAACATGCCCTCGGGGGCATTGTTTGGTCCAATTCCATTGGGCACGTCATCTCGAAGACGACAAGTCCCCTTTTCCAGTCCAATTCTAATTCTAATTAAATCCGGCACACTTGAGAAAGTCAATTCCTCAAGGCAGTAAGACCATCCTATCCAGCACGTTTCTGAAGAAACTCTTCAGAACGGTAAATCCCTTCAAACTCGTCAACCAGGACGAGACCCCAAGTCCCCCAGATGGTAGAACAATCCACCTTTGGCGCCTTATAGCCCACCAATAAAGCAATGTCCATGTCAGCATGCCTTCTGAGAAAGTTGATTCCTCAGGCGCTAAGCCCACCTAACAATTTCTCGAGATTAGGCAGTCTCTGGAATGATTGCGGCCCGTTAGAATAGCGAAAAGACTCGTAAACATCGCAACCGTTAGAGTGGCGGAAACACTCATAAACAAGTCGATATAGGGAATTGCCAACAAACCCCTGTATCTCAGGATCACCGTCAGAGTGGTGAAAATACTCAAAACCCAAGTCAACACCAGTGCCTGCTAGCCCACTCCGATGAAAAATGACCAAACTGTCCCTAGGGCCAATTTCCGGTATGTTTCTTGAGAAAATACCTAAGTCCTTAGAACGGTAAGTCCACCTTTTTAAGATCGCCCCAGAGATGATTCGACATGCTTAGGTGCCTTCCAGTCAGTTCAGGCCAATTCCGAGACTCTTCGGTCGAAATGACCATTTTACCCCTAGGTGCTCGAGTGCCCCGAGAACCACACCGGCTCTGGGTATCAAACCGGTAACCTCCTAGAATGCTTTTTATAGTATTCCCGACCTTTCATTATCTTTCTAAATTATTCTGAGTCAATTCTGGCAAACTCGATATGAAATGACTGTTTTGCCCCTGGTGGGCTCGTTGCCTTTTCCGACCACACCGGCGCTGGGTATCAAACCGGTAACCTCCTAAGACATTCTAAGTAATGTTTCGAAACCTCAAGTCTTCTTCTGGGACATTTTGAGTCCATCCCGACAGCTTTTTGACCCGATTGACCGTTTTGCCCCTAATGGCCTGGTCAACTCTTTCAACAAATCTTGTCATCATTTTTCAAGTCCGTTACCCTTGGGACCCTATTCTAAGGGTTCCGGCGCTTTTCGGCCTTCCGGGTCATTCCCGGCCTCTTCAAATCATTCCCGGACCTTCTGGAGTCACTCCTAGTGAAGCCAAGCTAAAAATTGCATGGTAGTCACTAGTACAAGCGCCTAAATCTTCTGAAGATACATTGCTTACCGACTTAAAAGCTTTCCTAAGTAGTGTCGATGTGTTCTTTGGCCTGTTGCCACTGCAACAGGCACCAGGTTATTCTTCTCTTTATGAATACAGAGCCTCCTCTAGCGTGAAAAATGTTCGCGAACTCAGTTTGAAAACCCTCCTCTTCGATACAAAGAGCTCGTAGCCTCCCTAAACCCTAGTCTTCTTTAGGTTTTCCAAAACCCTAGCCCCCAAACACAAACCCTAGGTCTCATATACTCCCATACACCCCTATACACTCATACACTAGCCTCCAAAGCCTCCATTGAAGACTTGAAGTGCTGCAACCCGGAGCTCTCAAAGATCAAGACGAAGACTGAAGCAAAGCAAGAAAAACAAAGCAAGTGAAACAAAGCAAAATAAAGAAGATACAAGGTAGGCTCTCTATTTAAGTTTATGCATCTTCCCCCTCTCTCTTTTCCCTCCGAACCCACTTAGGTTTTCTTCTATTTTAATCCCCCATCTTCTTTCCCCCATTTCTTTCATGCTTGAAACAAGGGACTTCCCGGTCCATGTGTACGATTAGACTATTGGAGGTCACCGAGTCGAGGGTTTTCTTTTAGTCTAACTGGAGACCACGTGGGTTTGGTCCCCTTGATTATGTGGTGAAGCCTTTAACCTTGTATGTTCATGACCCCAACTTGCATTCTGCATGTCATGATTTTGCATCTCATCCAAAATTCGTTTTAAACTTGTTTTCAAAAGCTTGCATCACAATTGTTTTCAAAACTAGTGTTAGAATCTTCTTCTTCACAAACCTAAGGTGATTCTAGCCTTTCCATGGCTAGGATTGCTTTAGGAAAGTGTTACATTTAAAGTAACCAATATGGTCCATATTTTCAAATCATTATTGTTTTCAAAACCATTATCTTAAAGTGGTTCTAGCCTTCTAATGGTTAGAGTCGTTTTAGGAAAGTGAGATATATTTACATACTTTCTAACATGCTCTTTAAAAACTCTCTCCAATCTCCTTTTCAAAATTCCTTGTCAAAATTGTTTTCTAAAAATTTCTTTCAAAATCTACTTCCTTAAAACTTTTTTCAAACTCCTTTCGAAAAGCTCTTTTCAAAATTCCCTTTCTAAAAATGCTCCCTAGTTTTCCTTCCTAGAAACTCCTTCCTAAAAACTGTTTCCAACAATCTCTTTCCAAGAACTCTCTTTTCAAAATCACTTTCTAAAAACTCCTTTCTAGGATTTCCTTCCAAAAATTTCACTTTCCAAAAACTCACTTTCCAAAATCTCTTTTCTTGGAGCCCAAGTCAAGCCCTAGAACCAACAATTAGGAAACCCTAATTTTTCTTTCCAAAAACATGATTTCCAATTCCCTATTTTGGCCTCAAAATATAGGTTTCCAAAATCTCTTATTTTCTACATCAAAACTATATATTTTCAAAACCTATTTTCTACCCCAAAATCTAGGATTTCCAAAATTTCATCTTTCCAATTCCATACCAGATCAAATCCTCCCTTTAGGAAACCAAATCCAATCCTTTGTTTTAGGAAATAGGAATCTTAATCCTTCCAAGTCCAAATCTTTCCTAATTCCACTCATTTCTAAACTCATACTTTCCTGAACCTGAAGTTTCCCTAAACTTTAAACTTCCAAATCTCTCTTAATTCTGACCTCTCTTAATTTCATATCTTTCCAAATCTTAAGTTTTCTATATTCCAAATTTTCTAAATTTCAAACCTTCCAAATTCGAAACTTTCTAAAGTCAAAACTTTCTAAATTCCAAACTTTCTAAATTCAAAACTTTCTTAAGTTAAAACTTTCTAAATCCTAAATTTTCTAAATTCTAGATCTTTCTTAAATTAAACCTTTCCTAATTCAAATCTTTCCAAAAATTAACTCTTTCTTAAAAAGGAAACTTTCCAATTTCAAAACTTTCCTATTCCAAAACATTTCAATTTCAAAACTTTCTAATTTTGAACCTTTCCTATTTCAAGATCTTTCCTAATTCAAAACGTTCTTAAAATGAAACCTTTCCTATTTAAAAAATTTCTTAATTCAAAACTTTTCTAATTTAAAATCTTTCTTAAAATAAAACTTTCCTAAACCGAACCTTTCCTAAATTGAAACTTTTCTAAAACGGAACTTTCCTATTTTCAAACTTTCATAATTTGAACCCTTCCGAAATTCAATCTTTCCATAATCTTCCAAGTCCAACATTCAAGTCAAATCCTTTCTAAATCTCTTCCAAGTCAAGTCCAATCTTTCTTAAAATCTTAAGTCTTTCCTAAGTCTCATCGTTCTTAAGTCTATATTTCCTAAACCTCAATCTTTACAAATCAAAGTCCAATCTTTTCAATTCCAAATTCCAATTTCGAATCTCCTATTCTAAGTTCAAATCAAACCCTTTTCCAAATCAAAATCTCTTTTTCCAAATCAAATCTTCTACTTTCAATGAGACTCTTATCCGAACTACGACTGACCAGATTCCTCAAAAAGATACATAGGCAACCCTCATGGGTGTGGTCACAACCTTTTTCAAGTTTCAAATTCCATAATTTATTTTCAAACATCCAATTCCAAAAATCTTTTTTCAATTTCTAAAACTTTCTTTCAATTTCAAATCCAGTCTTTTCAAGTCCATTTCAAATCAAATTAAGCCTTTTCTCAAATCTCTTTTCAAAATTGAATTTTCTTTTCAAATCAAATCTTATTCATGCACTTACATATCATGCATCATTTCTTTAAACATTCCTTCTAAAGTGGATAGTTTTGGACATTTGTTAATTGAAGAATCTTATAGGTGAATCTGGGGTGAATAGACATATAGGTACCGCAAGGGCGAGGTAGGGTGATGGCTTAGTGCGTCTTCCCTACACGTAACCAACTTTCAAACCTAGGATCACTGTTTTTGATAGACCAAAATGGAGTTATTTTAAAAAAAAAGGCATAAATATTTTCTAAAGATTGCCAAATAACCTCATTTCTTAAAAAATCCTTTCTTGGGGGAGTTTTCAAAATCGTTTTCAAAAACCCTAAGTGTAGTTTTTGGATTGTGCTTAGTTTTAGGTGACCTAACTCACCTTAATCAAGTTAGTTGGCGACTCCAAATTGTTTTCCAAAGGCCCTTTATTCAAATCAAATTTTCAATTCAAACCTAGTCATATTCATTCTTCTAGGAGGATGAGTTTTAACGAAAGAGTACAATATTTTTTTCGCTTGTGTGTGTATTGCTCGAGTGCAAAAAATCTAAGTGCGACAAGTGTCTCGGGAGTAAATGGCTAGGTGACTAGAGCCGGAGTAATTGAAAATGATGAACGAACCACTAGGGGCAAAACAATCATTTGAACAAGGAAACACTGAAATTGACTTGGAATGACCCAGAAAGGTATTGGGAGGTTGGAAATACTTTTACAAGTATCCCTAGAAGGTAACCGGTTTGATACCCAGAGTCAGTGTGGTTCCTAAAGACAATTGGATGCCAAGGGGCAAAATGGTCATTTTGACTGGATGGTCTCAGAATTGCTCTAAAATTGACTGGAAGGCACTTAAATGTGCCAGATTGTCTTTGGGACAATCCTCTAATTGTGGACTTACTCGAGAAGCGTGTTGGTAGGGCCCGAGGGACAATTTGATCATTTTTCACCAGAGTTGGCTAGTAGGCACTAGTGTTGACTTCGGTTTTGAGTGTTTTCATCACTCTGACGGTTTATGACGAACTAGTTTCCAAAGGTAACTCGTCCTTTGGTAAACCTGCCATGGCCAAGAGGTGAGTACGATCCCATGACATAGGGGGTTTGTTGGCAATTCCCAATGTCGATCTATTTACGAGTGTTTCTGCCACTCTGATGATTGCGATGTTTGTCAATGTTTCTGCCACTCTAACGGTTTGCATTCATTCCGAAAACTACCTATAAGCATCCCATTTTTGCTTGCTCAAAAATCTCTGGCCCAATCCGATTGACATTCAAACTGACACAGACACATTCAAGCTTAAACTAGCTTTCCAGACTCAATCCAATCAATCAATCGCTTTGTGGGCCTGCCAGGCCCAATAGAAGCAAAATGACCAAAATACCCTTAGAGTATTACTTGGTTCAATTCTAGTTGACACAGCTTCTTAAAGACGGTAATTTCGTATTTCAACCTCAGTTCCAATTTCAAATCTAATCCAGAGCAGTCAATCTCAATTTCGGCCAGTCTTTCTAGAAAGTTGATCCCTCAGACGGTTAATCAATCCAGCACGACATGTTTATTAAGAAAACTTTTTAAAACAGTAAGTCCCTTCATACCCATCGACTAGGACGAAACCTAAGTCCCTGAGATGGTAGAGAGGTTCACTTCTAGTGCCTGCTAGCCCGCCAATGTAGAATGTTCGTTATTCGGCATGTCGATCAGGAAAGTACCTAAGGCCTTGGGACAGAAAGACCATCCAGCATCTTCCTGAGATCAGGCAGTCTTTGAAATGAATGCGCACCGTTAAAGTGGCAAAAACACTCACAAACATTGCAACTATTAGAGTGGCGGAACCACTCACAAACAGATCGACTTTGAGAATTGCCATTAAACCCCTTATGTCATGAGACCGAACTCGCCTCTTGGCCATGGCATGTTTACCAAAGGATGAGATAGCTTTGGAAAGCAACTCATCACAAGCCGTCAGAGTGATGAAAACACTCAAAACCCAGGTCAACACCAGTGCCTGCTAGCCTACTCCGATGAAAAATAAACAAACTGCCCCTTGGGCCCTACCGACTTCCTTCTTGAGAAAGTACCTAAGTCCTCAAAGCGGTAAGTCCACCATTCTAGGACTTTCCTAAAGAAATTCGGCACATTTAAGTGCCTTCCAGTCGGTTTCGAATCAATTTTGAAACCATTCGGTCAAAATGAGCATTTTTTCCCTTGGCATCTAATTGCCTCCGAGAACCACCCCGACTCTGGGTATCAAACCGGTTACCTTCTAAGGATACTTATAATAGTACTCCCAACCTCCTAATACCTTCCTAGGTCATTCTGGGTTAAGTTCGGTGTTTTCCAATTCAAATGACCATTTTGCCTTTAGTAGGCTGGTCGCCCTATCCAACTACACCAGCTTTGGGTATCAAACTAGAAATCCTCTAGAGCACTCTTAATAGTGTTTTCAACCTTCAAGTTTTCTCCAAGTCAACCCAGATCAATCCCAATGTTTCTAGAATCAATTGACCGTTATGCCCCTGGTTGGTCGATCACCCTCTTCAACCATACTGGTTCTAGTTATTACTCTAGTTATCACTAGGCTACTCTTTCAAAGGTTCCTGTCCGTCTCTAGCCACCCAAATCATTCCCAGAGTTTTTGGAGTCACTCCTAGTGGAGCCAGGCCAAAAATTGCATGGTAGTCACTAGGATAGGTGCCTAAATCTTTTGCTTTGCGCCCTAAGAGTCGAAATATATGTTTCTTGCTGGCCTAAAAACTTTCCTAAGGGAGTGGCGCCACTACTAGTGGCACCAAGGCAAAATCAAGCCTGGCGCCACTAATGGAAAATTAAGCCTAGTGCCATTGCAACAAGTGCCAAGGTCAGTTTGGTTGCTTATAAATACAGATTCTGCCCCTGCGTATTTTGAATCCGCAAACTCAATCTATAAATGCTGCCTCTCTGAAAACAAGCCTCGAAACCTTAGTTTACTCAAGTCTCCCTCAAACCCTAGCCTCCTCTCAACCTATACACTCAAACGCTAGCTTCTATATGCTTTAAACACTCAAATCCAAGCCTCCAAGCATCCCTTGAAGATCAAGTACTGTAGATGCAAAGCTCTCCAAGTGAAGCAAACAAAGCAATCAAAGCAAAAAGAAGACAAGGTAGGCTTTCAATTTAGTTTATATAATCCCCCCTCTCTCTCTTCTCTCTCCTAACCCACTTGGGTTCTCTTCTATTTTAATCCCCATCTTCTACTGCCCTTTCTTGAATGCTTAAAACAAGAGACTTCCTAGTTCATGCCTAGGATTGCCTTAGAGGAAGTCACCGTGCTAGAGGCTCTTTTTAAGTGTAACCTAAGACGGTGTGGGTTAGGCCCCCGTGGTTATGTGGTGAAGCCTAACCTTGTATGTTCACGACCCTATTGCATTGTGGTTGTCATGTTCATGCATTGCATTTAATATTACATTCAAAATAATTTTTGAACTTGCATTCAAAGTTTTCTTTCAAAGCTTGCTTTCAAAAGTTTTTTCCAAACTTGTTTTCAAAACCATAAGCCTAAGATGATTCTTGTCATTCCATAGTTAGGATTATTTGAGGAAAGTGTTACATTGAATGGGATCATGAAGGTCCAAATCTTGTTTTCAAACACTAGTTGTTTTCAAACTCTAGAATGGTTCTAGTCTTCTTTTGATTAGAATCATTTTAAAAAAGTGAGATATTTAAGATACTTTAAAAAATCTATATCCAAATCTTCCTAAAATAGTTCTCTTAAATTTGTTTTCTAGAAGCTCTTTTCAAATATTTGCTTTCCAAAAAAACTCTTTTTTTGAAGCCCAAGTCAAAACCCTAGAGTCCATATGTAGAAAACCCTAGTTCTTTCCACAAAATCATAACACTCTATTTGCATAAAAATTGTAAGTTTCCAAAACCATTTTCTACTTGTAAGCATATATTTCCTAATTCCCATGATCATAGATTTCCAAAACTCAAGCTTTCTAATTTTGAGTCAAATCAAATCTTATCCAAATAGAAAAATAAATAAAATCATCTATTTTTGAAAATAAAATACAATCTTTTAGTTTAGAAAATCAAATATCTCCTAATGTCATCCTTTCCAAATTCAAAGCCTTCCTTTTAAAAAACTTCCCCAAAACAAAAACTTCCCTTTTTTAATCAAAATCCAAATCTTTCTAATTCTGTAGATCCTAGGATCGCTTAAATCCCAAGTTACCTCATGCCCAGGTCAACCTTTTCAAACTCAACTTTTCAAATTAAATCTTTTCAAATTCTAACTTTTTAAATTTCAATTTCAAATATAAATAAAACCTTTCTATATTTAGACCTTCCCAAATTCAAATATTTCTAGGTTCAAATATTTCCTAAATCAAATCTTTCCTAAAATGAACACTTTCCTAAAATGGAACCTTCCTAATTCAAATATTTTTTAAGTTCTAATTTTCCAAATTCTAACTTGCCAAGTTTTCAAAATCAAATGTCAAATCAAATCTTTTCTAATCAAAACTTTTCTAATTTAAAACTTTTCAAAATCAAAATCTTTCCTAATTTGAAACTTTCCAAAATCAAACTTTTGAATTGCATGTCTAAACCTTAAGTTACCTAAACCCTAGAAGGTCTAAGCCCTAGTTCCACCCTAACCTTAAGTTAGGAGATTTCAACTCTTTTCTAAATTTGCCATCCAAACCAAGATGGTTTTCAAACCCCCATTTCAAATCAAGATGATTTCGAAGTTTAATTCAAACTTTCCAAAACAAGTTCAAGTTCTATTTCAAGATTCAGTCTCAAGTTCAAATTCTATTTTAAATCAAAGTTAATTTTCAATCAAAGTTCAATTTTCAATCTTCAAATCAAAGTTCAAATCAAAACCTTTTCAGGTCAAACTTTTCAAAAGCCCAAAATGTCTATTTTTAATCAGACCCCGAGTCCAAACTACAACTGACCTGATTCTCAACAAATGAATACGTAGGCAACCCTCATGGGTGCGGTCACAACTTTTTTCAAACTTCAAATCCCTTTTTCAAATTTATTTTCAAAATCAAGTTCTTTTCATGCATTTGCATATCATACATCATTAGTGATGGCTCAAACCCTTTTTTCCATAATTCTTTTTCAAAGTGGATATAATTGGACAATTATTAGTTGAAGATTTTAAATAAGTGAACCAAGGGTAGAAAAACATAAAGGTATTAAAAGGGCGGGATGGAGTGGTAGCCTAGTGCATCTTTCCTATACCTAACCAACCCCCAAACCTAGATCACTGTTTTTGAAAGAGCAAAATCGGAGTCAGTTTTCTAAAATGGCTTAAGATCTTTCCAAAGGTTGCTATATAACCTGTTTTTGAAAAAACCCTCTCTCAGGGAATTTTTTAAAATCTTTTCAAAAACCCTACGTTTAGTCTTCGGATTATGCTTAGTTTTAGATGACCTAACTCACCTTAACAAAGTTAGGTGACGACTCAAAATCTTTTTTCAAAAGTCCTTATTCAAATTAACTTCCAATTCGAACCTAGTCGCACTCCTCCTTTTAGGAGGATGAGTTCTTGCTAGAAAGTACTGTGTGTTTCCCACAAATTCTCGAGTGGCAAAAAACCAGGGCGTGACAGCTAATGACTCTACTAGGGAATGCTTAGAAGGTTAGGCCAATATCATGCACTTCTACCCTTCACTCACTCGAAATCTTTAATTAATTTGTCCAATTTTATCCATTTCAAAATTTTCAAAAATCAAAATTTTCAAAGTCATTTTCAAAAGCTCACATCACCTGCATTCAATTTATGTTCAATCATTCGATTCATGCTTGTATTCAATCATTTTAGCTTGCATCAAGTTTTCCATTAAGGTACAGACTGTGCATTTTACTTTTTTAGGTGGACCATGTTCACATGTATTGTATTATTTATACAAATTGCCATGAATGACAAGAAGAAATGGACAAGTTAGATGGGAGTCGTTGGGCCCTTTCCTCTGTTTTCAAAAATTTTACACACACACTGCACGCGCACAAGCATTTGCATACTTGCATTCTCTACCTGAATTTGTTCCTTCTTGTTAGAAAAGGGAACGGTATATTGGTTGTGGGCAGATGCTGTGTTAGTTTCTTAACCTACAGCCTCTTAATGGTTCTCCCACTTAGATCACCAACTGATAATGGCACCACCTCGGGGAGTGGGCCTAGGTTTGAAGATTTGGGAACTGAGCTTTCTTAGGAAGCATTAGTAAACCCTCAACCTCATGCTCATGTAAAAATCCTGCATAGCCGAACCTCTGCTGGATTTAGGACATATAAGACAATTTCAAAACGATGGAGGAAAGGGTGACTGCTTTACTTTCCTTTATTCTTGTCTATTCCTGTTGTTAATATGCTTGTGTAATATTTATACATTCATATTTACTTCACTATTGCACCCTCACTCCCTATACTCTTGCATATGTATACACGCATTCAATACTTCATTTTAAGATGAGAGTTCCAAAGTAACTTAAGTCACTGCATTCTCATGCATATAATCAACCCACAGAGAGTGATACCAAGCTCACTCTCCCTTGCATAAAACCTATCAAAATACTAAGGGTTCTCATGCAATCCTAAGGACTCATGGCATGTATTTCAAGTCATTCCAAACAGAGGGGTCCCAATCCCTCTTCGCTCACAGAAAGAGGGATGCCAAGAAGATAAGGGGCAACCAAAAAGCAAGGTCTCTTAATGACTTCCTCAACATCAAACCTGAAGAAGGCGAATTCGAATGCTCAAGAGTAGTTTTGGATTTTAAATGTAAAAGTAGATAGGCAGAAGTCCCAAGAAAAATGTTCTCCTGTAAGCACCCCATTTTTGACCGCTCGGCAGTCTACACTCCGTCCAGACTTGTTTTCAAGTCATTTTGGGCATATTCCTATCGAATCCAATTCTCTAGTTCCAAATTCCGTCTTTCCATCGCTTCGCGAGCCTGTTAGGCCCAAATAGAGGCAAAATGACCAAAATGCCCTAAGGGGCATTGTCCTTTCTTATTCCATTTCCAATCCAATCCCTCTCGAGAGACAGTTTATTCCTCGAGACGGTCCGAGTAGCAAAACTACTCACAAAACCATTTGAGTGGCGGAAACACTCACAAAACCGTTAGAGTAGCGAAAATACTCACAAATCATCAACCCCGTCCGAGTAGCGGAAATACTCAACCCCGTCCGAGTAGCGGAAATACTCACAAAACCGTTAGAGTAGCGGAAATACTCACAGAACCGTTAGAGTAGCGGAAATACTCACAGAACTGTTAGAGTAGCGGAAGTACTCACAAAACCGTTAGAGTGGCGGAAACACTCACAATCCAGGCACACCTCTTCGGAGACGGTAAGACCCCTTTCCAATCCCTCTCTCGAGACAGTTTATTCCTCGAGACGGTCCGAGTAGCAAAACTACTCACAAAACCGTTAGAGTAGTGGAAATACTCACAGAACCGTTAGAGTAGCGAAAATACTCACAAAATCGTTACAGTAGCGGAAATACTCACAAAGCCGTTAGAGTAGCGGAAATACTCAACCCCATCCGAGTAGTGGAAATACTCCCAAATCATCAACCCCGTCCAAGTAATGGAAATACTCACAAATCATCAACCCCGTCCGAGTAGCGAAAATACTCACACCGTGAGAGTGGCGGAAACACTCAAAACCCAGGTCAACACCAGTGTCTATTAGCTCACTTCGGTGAAAAATGACCAGATTACCCTTAGGACCTTTTCCGAGACTTTCCGGTCAAGATGACTATTTTGCCCCTAAGCATCCGAATGCCCCGGGAACCACACCGGCTCTGGGTATCAAACCGGTAACCTCCTGAGAATACTTTTTATAGTGTTCTCAACCTCCCCTTACCTTTCTGGATCATTCCGAGTCAGTTCCGGCTAACCCGGTATAAAATGACCGTTTTGCCCGTGGAGGGCCGGTCTCCTTCTTTGACCATACCGGCTATGAGTATCAAACCGGTAATGTCCCGAGAATACTTTTTATAGTATTCTGAACCTTCCTTTACCTTTCCGGACCATTCCGAGTCAGTTCCGGCAAACCCGGTACAAAATGACCGTTTTGCCCCTAGTGTGTCGGTCCCCTTTCCTGACCACGCTGGCTCTGGGAATCAAACCGGCAACCTCTGGGAACATTCTAAATAATGTTTCCAGATCCCAAGTCTTTTTCCGGGACAATCCGAGTTCGCCCCGGCAGTTTCTCAGTCTGATTGACTGTTTTGCTCCTAAAGGCTCGGTCGACCTTTCCGACACATTCTATCTTCATTTTTCAAGTCAAATATCTCCAGAAAACTAGTTTAAGTGTTCCTGCTCCTTTCCGGCCCCTCGGGTCATTCCCGGCTCCTTCAAATCATTCCCGAAATTCCCGGAGTCACTTGTAGTGAAGCCAGGCTAAAATTTACATGGTAGTCACTAGTATAGGCGCCCAAATCTAGTCAAAGATACGTTGCTTGCCGACCTTAAACCTTTCCTAATTGGCTGGCGCCACTACTAGTGGCGCCAAGCCAAAAAATGCCCTGGCGCCACTAGGAGTGGCACCAGTGTAAAGTTTGCCCTGGCGCCACTGCAACAGGCGCCAGGTTTGTCCAACTTCTATAAATACAGAGTCTCGTTTAACGTGAAAAGGGTCTGCAAACTTAACCTAAGAATCCTATATTTCGATATACAGAGCTCGAGCACCTCTTAAACCCTAGCCTCCCTAGGTTTTCCAAGCCCTAGCCACTATACACAAACCCTAGCCTCCTATACACTCATACACTCCCCCATACACTCATACACTAGCTTTCAACCATCCTTTGAAGAGTTGGAGGAGCTGCAACCCGAAGCTTGAAGACAATCCTTGAAGACTGAAGGTGAAGATCAAGACAAAGACCGAAGACCGAAGATTGCACGGCGCGCAAAATAAACTAGATACAAGGTAGGCTCCCTATTTAAGTTTCTGCACTTCCCCCCTCTCTCTTCTCTCTCCAACCCACTAGGGTTTTCTCTATTTTAATCCCCCATCTCTTTCTCCCCCTTTCTTTGCATGCTTGAAACAAGAGGATTCCCGGTCCATGTGTAGGATTGGACTGTTGGAGAGTCACCGTGTCGGGGGCTTTCTTCTAGTCTAACCAGAGACCACGTGGGTCTGGCCCCCTTGATTATGTGGTGAAGCCTTAACCTTGTATGTTCACGACCCCAAATTGCATTGTGCATATCATAGTCTTGCATTTTCCAAAATTCGTTTTCAAAAAGTTGTTTTCAAAAATTATTTTCAAACTTGTTTTCAAAATTGCATCAAAAGCTCTTTTTCAAAAACTTGTTTTTAAAATCACAATTCTAGGGTGATTCTAGCCTTCCCATGGCTAGGGTTGCTTTAGGAAAGTCTTATATTAAAAGTGGTCTTTTGGTCTATATTTTCAAACCTTGTTTTCAAAACCACTTTCTTAAAGTGGTTCTAGTCCTCTTATGGCTAGAATTGCATTAGGAAAGTGAGATGTTTTTAATCCTTCTAAAAACTCTCTCTTTTCAAAAATCTCTTCCTAAAAATCTCTTTTTCAACATACTTTTCTAAAACTCTCCTCTCCAAAATTGTTTTCAAAAACTCCTTTCCAAAATCTATTTTTCAAAACTCTCTTTTTCAACTCCTCTCTCCAAAATCTTTTCCTCAAAATTCACTTTCTAAAATCCTCTCCCCAAAATCCACTTTCTAAAAACTCTCTCCAAAAAATCTTTCCAAGAAAAAAAAACTCCCTTTCCAAAATCTTCCTTCTAGAAATTCCCCTCTAGGAATTTCCTTCCAAGAACTCCCTCTTCAAACATACTTTCCAAAAACTCCTTCCTAGGATTCCCTTCTAGAAAATCAACGTTTCTAAAAACACACTTTCTAAAAACTCTTTCTCTAGAACCCACAATTAGGAAACCCTAATTTTCTTTCCAAAAACATGGTTTTCAAACTTTGCCCCAAACCTAGGTTTCCAAAATCTCTTGTTTTCTACATCAAAACTATACATGTTTCCAAAACCTCTTTTTTACGTTAAAATTCCACACTTCCAAAACTAGGGTTCCTAGAATCTCCCTTTTCAAATCCTTGCCAAATCCTATTTTCCCTTTAGGAAACCAAATCCAATCCTCCGTTTTTTGAAACAAAATCAAACCTATGCTTTTAGAAACCAAATCCAACCCCTTCCTAATCCAAACCTCTCTTAATTCAATTCCTTCCTAAACCATAAGTTTCCTAAATTGAAATCTTTCCTTAAATTTCAAAATCTAACTCTTTCTTAATTCGAATCCTTCCTAAACTTCCGTTTTCGTAAATCTTAAACTTGAACATAAAAATCTTTCCTAAGTTTTAAAACTCAACTTTCAAATCTTTCCTAATTCTACCCCTTTCCAAAATCTTTTTTCAAATCCAAGCTTTCAAATCTTTCCTAAACTCAAACCTTTCCTAATCTCAAGATTTTCTAAAGCTCTAAAACTTTCTAAATCTTAAACTTTCTAAATATCAAATCTTTCCAAATTCTAAACTTTCTAAATTTGAAACTTTCTTAAGTTAAATCTTTCTAAACTTCCAAGCTTTCTAAATTCTAAATCTTTCCAAAACTTCAAAATCGTTCTAAATCTAAGGCTTTTCTAAGCTCAAAACTTTCTTAATTCAAATATTTCCTAAACTAAAAACTTTCCTTTTTCAAACCTTTCTTAAAACGGAACTTTCTTATTTTCAAAACTTTCTTGTTTTCAAAACTTTCCTACTTTCAAAACTTCCCTATTTCAAAACTTTCTAAATTCAAAACTTTTCAATATTCAAAACTTTCCAATTTCCAGACTTTCTTAAATTCCAAACTTTCCTAATTCAAAAACTTTCCAAAAATGAAACTTTCCTAATTCGAAACTTTCCTAAATCGGACCTTTCCTAATTCAAACATCTCCTAAAATCCAATCTTTCCAAATCTTCCAGGCCAAGTCAAATCTTTCCTAGGTTTCTTCTCTTTCCTAAGTCTAGGTTTTCTTAAACCTTCTCTTTTCCAAAACAAGTCCAAATCAATCTTTCCAAATCAAAGTCCAATCTTCTCAATTTTAATTTTTTTTTAATCTCCTCTTCTAATTTCAAGTCAAATTCAATTTTCAATTCAATCTCTTTTCAAATCAAACCTTCTATTTTCAATCGGACTCCGGTCTGAACTACGACTGACTTGATTCTCCCAAAGTGATACGTAGGCAACCTTCGTAGGTGCGGTCATAACACTTTTCAAACTTTCAATTCCACCCTCATGGGTGCGGTTTTCAAAATCTTTTCAAATCTCAAATTCCCATCTATTTTCAAACTTTTTATTTTCAAATTTCTATTTCCAAATTTTCAAACTTTTCAATTTCAATTCTATTTCTTCAAATCTATTTTCAAATCAAATCAATTTCAAATCAATCTCTTTCCAAATCTATTTTTCTAATTCTCTCTTATTTTGCACTTGCATACCATGCATCATGTTAGTTTCTTTTCAAACATTGTTTTTCTAAAATGGATAGGATTGAACTATAGTTGGTTAAAGACTCTCATAGGTGAATCTAGGGTAGATTGACATGTAGGTACCGAAAGGGCAGGGTAGGGTGATAGCTTAGTGCGTCTTCCCTACACGTAACCAACCTTCGAACTTAGAATCACTGTTTTCAAAGACCAAACGGAGTTATTTTTCAAAAAAGAGCTAAATGTTTTCCAAAGGTTGCCAAACAACCTGTTTTCTTAAAAACCCTCTCTTGAGGAGATATTTTCAAAACCTTTTTTTAAAAACCGTAAGTGTAGTCTTCGGATTATTCTTAGTTTTTAGGTGACCTAACTCACCTTAATCAAGTTAGGTGGCGACTCCAAATCTTTTTCAAAAGCCCTTTATTTAAACTTATTTTCAATTCAAACCTAGTCGCACTCATTCTTTTAGGAGGGTGAGTTCTAACGAGAGAGTACAACATTTTTCCCGCTTGTGTGAGTATTCCTCGAGTGTGAAAAATCTGAACACGACAGCTGGCGACTCCGCTGGGGACACTTAGAGGGTTAGGCCGTTAGTCATGTCTCTTTACCCTTTACCCATGTAAAGTCTTCAATTAACTTGGTTCAATCCTATTCACTCTAAATTTTCAAAACTAAATTTTCAAAATTGTTTTCAAAAAACAAACATGCATTCATTCATATTATCTTGTATTATGTTTGCCATCCACATACTAACACTTGCATCTTTGTTTTGTAGGTACGCTTTATGTTTAAACATTATTAACTGTTTTGCATGAATGTGATGTACAGGATGAATGGGAGTTGTTGGGCCCTTTCCTCCACTTTTAAAAATCACACACACACTGCATGTGCACTTGCATTCTGCGTACTTGCATACCCTGATATGTCCTTTCTGATTAGAAAGGGGGAACGTTATATTGGTTGTGGGCAAGATGCTGTGTCAGTTTCTTCGCCTACGGCCTCTTGATGGTTCCCCCGCTCGGATCACCAACCGATCATGGCACCACCTCGGGGAGTGGGCCTAGGTTTGAAGATCCGGGGACCGAGCCTTTTTAGGACGCATTAGTCAACCCTCAACCTCATACTCATATAGACACCATGCATAGCCGAACCTCTGCTGGATTTAAGATACAAGCACCGTTTTCAAAATCACGGAGGAAAGGGTGACTGCTCTTACTTTCAGTTATACCTGTTTATTCCTGTTGTTATAATGTCTGTATTTATACTGTTATAATGTCTGTCTAACTGTTCATGCATGCATGTTTACTTCAATCATACTTTCTCTCCTTATACTCTTTGCATATTTATGTTCATGCATTCAATATCCCATGTCAAGACAAGAGTTCCAAGTAACTCAAGTCACTGCATTCTCATGCATATGGTCAACCCATTGAGAGTGACACCAACGTCACTCTCCCTTGCATTAAACCTACCTAAACCCTAAGGGTTCCCGCGTAACCCTAAGGATTCATGGCATGCACACCAATCCATTTCATAAGAGGGGCCCCAATCCCTCTATGCTCACGGAGATAGGGTTGCCAAGAAGACAAGGGGCAATCAATCAACAAGGTCTCTCAGTGACCTCCTCGACATCAAATCCAAGGAAGGCAAATCTGAAGACTCAAGAGTAGTTTAGGGTTTCCCTCTGTAAAATTAGATAGGTGGAAGTCCAAAGGAAAATGTTCCCCCTCCCCCTAGTAAAATGTACCTCAATTCTTTTGTATTTCAAACCCAGAATTTAATGTACTTCTTTATTTTTATGAATGAATGCATGAATGGCTGAAGGTTCCCACCTGACGATAAAGCATCTGCATACAGGGGCAAACCCCCTATCTCCCAAAGTGAGCCAATACATCATGTTTAGTCTCCCTCTCAAGCAAGGGCAACCCTAGGACATGCATTGCATAAAGCTCTCTAAAAACCAAAAACTAACTTGTGACTTGTGTTTTTGTCTTTTTCCTTTGTTTCTTTTTATTTCTATTTACAGAAGTCACCTTGTACTGAGTCAACATTGCTCCCAAGAAAGCGCAACATCCACCTAGGGATCCTATTATCACTCGGCACAAAGCATCATTGATGGCTGCTAACCCTAAAGAATCCTCTCAAGTCTCTCGAGAGGAAGTTAATGAAATGAGGACTAAGATGGATGAGATGCTCAAACTCTGGCCATGAAGGATACTACTGCGGTCCCGTCATCATCAACGACTTCATCTAAAGACCTTGAACCTGCTAATCCGAGGATCTTGCTTCAGTCTGACAATGCTGGGAAAACCAAAGAAGATGCCAAAAGGGTCAATATTGAAGAAGAGGAGACCATATTGCTTTCACCCGTTATGAAGAAGGCCCCTCTAGACCCTCTCAGTCTGAAAATCCAAGGGTTGGAGGATTCGTTGCGAAGTCTCCATGGCCATGATGCTTACGGATTCAGTTCCTATGATGAGCTATGTTTCTTCCCTGACCACCTGAGGCTTGCTAAGTTTAAAATGCCTGACTTCTAGAAGTACGACGGTACCGGTAACCCTGTTGCTCATCTTCGTCTATATGCTGGAGCACTAAGTGGACATGGCAATGACCTGAAGCTCCTTATATAGTTATTCCAACACAGCCTCACCGGGTCGGCTCTACAATGGTTCGCTCGTCTGGACTTAAGGAAGATCACAACCTGGATGGAGTTAGTCAATGCATTCAAAGCCCAATACTGGCACAACATCGATCTCACTTCCGATCGCTGGTCCTTGATGACGATGGGCAAGGGTGAGAAGGAGAGTTTTAAAGCATACGCCCTAAGATGGAGGGAGGCCGCGACACAAGTCAATCCCCCGTTGGAGGAGAAGGAGTATGTACAACTCTTTATACATACTTTTCAAGGAATATTCTATGAGAAACTCTACACAAGCGTGGGAAAAAGCTTCTCCGAACTCATCATGCAGGGAGAAATGATAGAAAATGGCCTCAAGACAGGAAGAATTACAGATCCCTATGCCAGGACCGGAGAAAATACTGCCAACATAGCCAAGAAGGTGGCTACTATAAGGAGCACGATTAGAAAAGAAAATGAAGTGTCTGCTATTCTGCTTAGTCAACCACCTCAATACCGACCTCCACTCCAATCACCCCAAGTCCTGCCCTTGCCCACCTTGACCATGCTTGCTCCAACCCCTAACTACGGTCCCGCTGGGGCACGACCCAACTTTAATAGACCTGCCCGACGCATCCGTACCTTCAACGCCTTAGCATGCACCCAAACCGAGGCTTACCATAGCCTTCTAAAGAATAACATCCTGAAACCCGTACCTGCTCGCCCATTGCCAAGCCCTCTACCCCCAACCTTTAATGCCGCCCTTACATGTGAGTATCATTCAGGTGGCCAGGGGCATGACACCGAAAGCTGCTTTGCTCTCAAGCACAAGATCCAAGACCTGATCGACAATAAGACCATCGATCTGCAGCCGGTAAAACCTGCTCCCACTCCCAATGTGACTGCTAACCCTCTGCCAGATCACACCGTCAATATGATACTAGTATAAAAGGGGGGCGAGGGAGTGTTTGACGAGCCTGAGGCCGAGGACTATGAGGACGATTGGGAGACTGAGGAAGAAGATGACTGGGAGGAGGATCTCCCATTATGCCCAATCTATCTCCATAACCCTGATGAAGTGCCTGATGCTTCCGACTGGCCCATTGAGGAGCCAATGTTCCTGGGAGATGAGACTACTGAAAACATGGTTGCTGATGGATGGGGTGCTGAGTTTCTGCATTTGAAATATGCCGCGGCCGAACGTCATTTGAATCATTGGCCCACGAATGAGTACAACTATGAAGAAATGAGCTAGAAGATAGAGAAGCCAAGAGCACAAGCAGAGCCATTTGAATTGGAAGGGGGTGAGCTGGTCACCCTATTTATAGAAGAACCCGCTATACAAAACAAGAGGGAGGCTGACAACCGCATCAACAGTGTCAACACTTGTGGAGCTCTAGGGGAAGCCTTTGCTTATCTCGCCTTGGCAGAGGATCCGGGTCGCGAATGGAGCATCGAAGACGTGGGGATTGTCCCAAGGCCGTACTAAAATGGGTTCCTTGCAAGAGGGTACAAGAGAGGGGTGGCTTCACCCACTTTCTTTCTATCCCTTTTACTTCTTGTTTTTAATTAATGCTTACATTTTCTTATGGCTGAAGAACCTTATGCTTTTCATAAAAATAATAATAATAATCAAATGACAGTCTTTTATTCCATTGTTGTTGTCTTGTCTTTCCTGGGAATAGTGACTACTTTCTACGCAAGGGGCATGCTTTGTCTTATGGAATGATCCAACTTGAAGGGATGATAGCATGAGTTAACCACTCGCCAAATGATCAGCCTTCCACAGAGAGAGAGAATAAGGATGAGTGAGGATACTACCCAAAGGCAGCACTTGCAAGACTCTGAGGCTAAGCGATGTGTGGCTAGTTTATCAAGAGGAAGATGAGCCATCTTTCATTCCCCCACATATAAAGAATAAATGACTAAATAAATGAACAAATGTGCTCATATTCCCTTTGCTTAACCCCTAGTGCCTCGTGGAAAGCAAAAATTTTTCTTTGTTAACCCTGATCCAAGACTGTCCTCCCCACACTGGGGCAGACAATAGTTGAGAACTCTAGGAGTGGTGTCCACCTCTATCATGCTAGGATAGTGTTGAAAAACTCTATGGATCAAGCAATTTAATTCAAAGTGAAGAGAGGCCCTTATTTCATTTCCCATACAGTCAAAAGCAACCCCTTGCCAAACCCATTGAGCTATCTATCCTTTTTTAACAAAACCCTAACCTAGAGATCACCGCCCATACTGGGTATATTGAACTACCAAGGAAAAGGTTTAAGGGAAAAGGGTTAAAGAATTGTTCCGTTTCGTAAAAGAAAAGAAAAGAAATAAAAAGAAAAAAAGCAAAAGAAAGGAGTTGCCAAGGGGCAAGAGGCCAAAAAAAAAAATGATTTTAAAAAAAAAAAGGCCTGAAGAAAATCATGATTGAGTCAACTTCAAAGGCATAGTGAGAGGATTGAAAGTCATGTTTATCTCAAGAAGTACATGGAAAGGGTGACAGAAAAAGATTATTTTCACCCTGAGAAATATGTGGTCAAAGGCAAGAAGGAAATCTAAAGGTGATCCTAGGTTACAAGAAAACCCAGTAGAAACAATAGGTTTGAGCCTTCACCTTTTCTTGTAAAACCCTGAAACCATGGCCTACATTACAACCCTATTAAAGTCCCCTCTGATTGAAAATAGATTGCTTGATCTAAATGAGTTAGATACGCTGCCAAAGCTTAAAAAAAAAAAAAAAATCCTGCTGAAAAACAGTTAAGGACAGTTTGGATCTAAACCTTGCTAAAAACAACATTGAATTTGAGTCTACATATCCCGTTGTTTCTAAAACCCCATAACCTAGCCTACATTACGGTCCTAAACAAAGCCTTCTCGGATTGAAATGACTGGCCACTTATCGCTCTGCCAAAGGTCAGGTAAGTTGTTGCTAAGACCCCGAGAGTCGAGAGTCTCAGCCCAATAACCCTATACACTAACCCTAAGACAAAAGAGTTGGGGGCGATCAAGAGGTTGAGTAAAGTACGAAATGCTATCATCCCATCGAGGTAAGGTTGAGCTAGAAGAGAGGCTAAACCCCCGAAGAAGAGGGAGTTACCATTCCCAAGGCTACAAGTCTAACAGCACCCTGTGTCATTCTATTAACATATTTATAACTTGTGCATATGTTAATAAAAAAAAAAATCAGCATGAGCTTTGCATATATAGGACATAACTCCCTGTAGAAATAGAAGTCACCAATATCAACTCATGTAATAAATATCTAACATCATCATACATCACATGCATCCGATCATATGCCTAGCTGTAAAGATCACAAATGTATCTGTCTGTCCATGCATCTAAGTACCATAAACATTCATTTTTGTACAAAATATCAGAATAAAACTGTCTAATATAAATACAACTCAGGGACCAGGAGCAAAAGAGGATCAAAGTCTCCACAAGGGGCATCTATCACAGGTCGAAGTCGATGTCATCCGGATCAAAATTCCCGAAACCCGGCATCGGAGGAGGAGGATAACTACTCGAAGCACCACTATCCTACAGGGAAGATAGAACCGAAATCAGCTACATACAAAAGGAACTAAGCAACAGCAAAGCAAGAAGAAGCAGAGAGAGAATAACATACCCCCCCACCACCCAACTGAGATAACCGAGCTGTCAGGGAAGCTACCTCGGCCTGGTACTGGTCCCGCTCCATCTGGTACTGGTCTCTCTGGTCTCTCACGGCAGTAAACTCGGCCTGGGGCACATATCCTCCAGCACGGCGCCATAGGTCAACCACCTCCTGGCCAACAGCGTACCTGCCGACTACTACCTCAAACCGGGTAAAGGCACCAACCGAATAGGCTCCAAAGTGCGTAGCATAATCCGTATCCGGAGGAAGCAAGAACTTGGCACTTGGCTGGCGCTCTTGGTAGGGGATAAGCACTCCTGCCACCAGGGCTCCAAAAATATACTCTGGCGGAGCTCCTGCTGATCGAAACTCCTCGTGAAATTGCCTCCAATGTCGCTCTCCAAGGTAGGACTCCCAGGTGTCGTCACTGAGAAAAGCAGTTCTCGATAAGGACAACGAGACCAGGTATCGGACTATCTCGTAATGGACTGATCCAATGAAGGGCCGCCAGGTCACATCCCTCGCCTCAATCAGCTCCAGGTTAGCCCGGAGCGTCACGAAGTCAGTAATCTCCGATCGCTGGGCTACCCGGTCACGAGCCCACCTCAAAGCATGAGGATAGAGATCATCCTCAACGATTGCAGGGCGACGCACTGGCAGGTACTCGTAACTCCACCAGACAAGGAAGGGCCAAAAGCTAGTCATGCTGCCTCAACGAGAAGAAGCCCAAACCCGCATCGATCGAAGAAAGCAACCAAAAGAAAAGGACCCCCAGTCCAACTCAGACAAAGCTCCCAAATCTGCTACTATACTCACCAAACGACACGGCACGAGTGACTTGTTGTTGTTGCAGAAGTAGCTAAAGATGATATACAACACAAGTCGCCGTCTCATGATGTCCCGCCGGGCAGGCGATGGCTCAGTAGCAAAAGTACGCTCACCCTGACTAATCCAAGAGACTGGGAAGGCAAAATGCTCAGGCTGAGGTAAATCCAACAGCAAACAGGCCTCGTCCTTACTGACCGGGTGTAGGGTGATCTGCCGGCAGACAAAGGAGAGTCCTGTAATAATTGCCCAATCTAAAGGAGTGGGGCCTAACTCGAAGCCGACAAAATGGAAGGTCCCAGTCTCCCCGAACCACCTCTCGACAAGTGCCAGTACCAAGTGCCGGTTCAGGCGGTTAGCCTGTAATCCCATAAAGGCGCCAAACCCGATCTCTGCCAAGAAGGTGCGGTATGATGGGGCAGCCTGTTGCATGGTCACAAAAACCTGATGAACAGCCCCTCGAAAAGCTGTATGTACCCGCGGAGGTGGCAAATGATGTCTGGAATATACACTAGGGTGATAGGCCAGATCCCCTGGAGGTGGGACATCTGGTATCTGCAAATCTCCCAAGTCGGCGTCTGTTTGCCTATGCCTGGAAGAAGCTCTCCCATAGCCGGTTACCTGGTCCCCAAGGCCCGGTACCTCCTCCTCGGCATCAACCTCCTCAGCAAAAGCCTGCTCAACCGGAGGAAAAGGGTTGACAGGTAGTCTACTCCCTTGCCTGCTCTGGCTGGAAGAGGATCGTCCGGTAGATCGTCGACTACCTCTAGATCGACTAGAGCCGCCATCAGAATCGGTCCGGGCTGCTTTCCCCGAGCAGCGTCTCCTCTCAGAACCGTCATCACCTGCGTCTGTCATCCTGAAAAGGTAAGCCAAGGTAAGTGATGTAAATATACCATCCATGCAGTTTAAATAATAGTAAAATAAAACAAACAAATAACACAACAAATAAAGGATTTTGAATAACAAATCAAAAACGAAATCGTCACACATCTTGATTTTCCAACTCCAAATCACGTCTCAAGGGTTCTCTGCCTTTGCCCTTCAAAAAGATTTTATTTCTAAAACTTTAACCAACTCTTTTCATAATTTCTAAAAATTTCGGCAGAGTCCCGTTTAAAAATGGCCCCTACAACGCCCATGACATCAACACAAACACGAAATATGCACCTTCCAACGCTACAATCACATAACAATGGCACCCGTGCACACTTTTCAATTTTTCAAAATTTTCAAAACTCATGTTTTATTTTTCAAATAAATCAATGGTTTTCAAAAAGCTTCCAAAATTCTTCAAAATCACCTCAAATGTTTTCAAAATATTCCTACATTTTTCCAAATTTCAAACTTTAAAAATTTCATCAATTTCTTGAATTTTCTAATTTTTTCTAATTTTCTAAATATTTTTCTATTTTTCAAAAAATAAAAAATTCACCGAGTTTTCAAAAAAATCACGAAACTTCATACGGTTGTTAAACACAGTTTTCTAAGGCACATTGCACAAAAACATAGCCAGAAAACCTAACACCCATGCTTATAGGAACAAATTTCCTATTCCTGCAGAAAACCCCTTTCACAAATTTACATATAATCGCTCAAATTCAATCAAACAACCATCAAATTGCAAAAACAACATCACCAAAGTGTTCAAAACATATCAAAACCCTAATTTTCACTATTCACATGATTCAAACGAAGTTCTACACATCAAGATCAACAAAATTTGAAAACTCACCTTTTGGAAGTTCTCCGGCGAAATCTTCTCTTCCGGCGACTTTTCCGGCGACGTGGACTCCCTCCGGCAATCACCCGTAGTCCCCAAGGAATGCTTCTTCAAGGTTCAAGTCGGTTTCCACTTGAAAACTCTCGGATTCTCCAAAAACTCTTCAAATCCCGTGGGTGTTCGAACAAAAAATTTTCTGGTTTTAACTTTAGGCCTGGCGCCACTAGCAGAGGCGCCAGTTTCTTTTGCCAAAGCAGTGGCGCTAGTTATAAATTCTGGGCAGTTTTGCCCTTTTCCCGCCAAAACTCGTTTTCAAAGGCCTTTTTGGCCCGTTATCCGTTTTCGACCCTCGTTGTCGGAGGATTTCCAACGTCCGTCCCTCTGACTGCCTTGCGGTCAACATGGGACTCTTACTCTTATCGTTTTTTGTCTTTGACAAGCAAAGACAGAAAAAGAGGGGCAGCTGTAAGCACCCCATTTTTGACTGCTCGGCAGTCTACACTCGGTCCATACTTGTTTTCAAATCATTTTGGGCATATTCCTATCGAATCCAATTCTCTAGTTCCAAATTCCGTCTTTCCATCGCTTCGCAGGCCTGTCAGGCCCAAATAGAGGCAAAATGACCAAAATGCCCTTAGGGGCACTGTCCTTTCTTATTCCAATTCCAATCTTTCTCTCGAGATAGTTTATTCCTCGAGACGGTCCGAGTAGCAAAACTATTCACAAAACCGTTAGAGTGGCGGAAACACTCACAAAACCGTTAGAGTAGCGGAAATACTCACAAATCATCAACCCCGTCCGAGTAGCGGAAATACTCAACCCCGTCCGAGTAGCGGAAATACTCAACCCCGTCCGAGTAGCGAAAATACTCACAGAACCGTTAGAGTAGCAAAAATACTCACAAAACTGTTAGAGTAGCGAAAATACTCATAGAATCGTTAGAGTAGCGGAAGTACTCACAAAACCATTAGAGTGGCGGAAACACTCACAATCCAGGCACGTCTCTTCGGAGACGGTAAGACCCCTTTCCAATCCCTCTCTCGAGACAGTTTATTCCTCGAGACGGTCCGAGTAGCAAAACTACTCACAAAACCGTTAGAGTAGCGGAAATACTCACAAAACCGTTAGAGTAGCAGAAATACTCACAAAACCGTTAGAGTAGCGGAAATACTCATAAAGCCGTTAGAGTAGCGGAAATACTCAACCCCGTCCGAGTAGCAGAAATACTCCCAAATCATCAACCCTGTCCGAGTTGCGGAAATACTCACACCGTGAGAGTGGCGGAAACACTCAAAACCCAGGTCAACACCAGTGTCTGTTAGCTCACTTCGGTGAAAAATGACCAGACTACCCTTAGGACCTTTTCCGTGACTTTCCAGTCAAGATGACTGTTTTGTCATTAAGCATCCGAATGCCTCGGGAACCACACCGGCTCTGGGTATCAAACCGGTAACCTCCTGAGAATACTTTTTATAGTGTTCTCAACCTCCCCTTACCTTTCCGGATCATTCCGAGTCAGTTTCGGCTAACCCGGTACAAAATGACCGTTTTGCCCTTAAAGGGCCGGTCTCCTTCTTCGACCATACCGGCTTTGAGTATCAAATCGGTAATGTTCCGAGAATACTTTTTATAGTATTCTCAACCTTCCTTTACCTTTCCGGACCATTCTGAATCAGTTCCGGCAAACCCGGTACAAAATGACTGTTTTGCCCTTAGTGGGCCGGTCTCCTTTTCTGACCACGCCGGCTCTGCGAATCAAACCGGCAACCTCTGGGAACATTCTAAATAATGTTTTCAGATCCCAAGTCTTTTTCCGGGACAATCCAAGTTCGCCCCGGCAGTTTCTTAGTCCGATTGACCGTTTTGCCCCTAAAGGCTCGGTCGACCTTTCCGACACATTCTATCTTCATTTTTGAAGTCAAATATCTTCAGAACACTATTTTAAGTGTTCCTGCTCTTTTCTGGCCCCCCGGGTCATTCCCGGCTCCTTCAAATCATTCCCAGACTTCCCGGAGTCACTCCTAGTGAAGCTAGGCTAAAATTTACATGGTAGTCACTAGTACAGGCGCCCAAATCTAGTCAAAGATACATTGCTTGCCGACCTTAAACCTTTCCTAATTGGCTGGCGCCACTAGTAGTGGCGCCAAGCCAAAAAATGGCCTGGCGCCACTCCTAGTGGCGCCAGTGTAAAGTTTGCCCTGGCACCACTACAACAGGCGCCAGGTTTGTCCAACTTCTATAAATACAGAGCCTCGTTCAACGTGAAAAGGGTCTGCAAACTTAACCTAAGAATCCTATATTTCGATATACAGAGCTCGAGCACCTCCTAAACCCTAGCCTCCCTAGGTTTTCCAAGCCCTAGCCACTATACACAAACCCTAGCCTCCTATACACTCATACACTCCCCCGTACACTCATACACTAGCTTTCAACCATCCTTTGAAGAGTTGGAGGAGCTGCAACCCGAAGCTTGAAGACAATCCTTGAAGACTGAAGGTGAAGATCAAGATCAAGACAAAGACCGAAGACCGAAGACTGCACAGCGCGCAAAATAAACTAGATACAAGGTAGGCTCCCTATTTAAGTTTCCGCACTTCCCCCTCTCTCTTCTCTCTCCAACCCACTTGGGTTTTCTCTATTTTAATCCCCCATCTCTTTCCCCCCCTTTCTTTGCATGCTTGAAACAAGGGGATTCCCGGTCCATGTGTAGGATTGGACTGTTGGAGAGTCACCGTGTCAGGGGCTTTCTTCTAGTCTAACCAGAGACCACATGGGTCCGGCCCCCTTGATTATGTGGTGAAGCCTTAACCTTATATGTTCACAACCCCAAATTGCATTGTGCATATCATAGTCTTGCATTTTCCAAAATTCGTTTTCAAAAAGTTGTTTTCAAAAATTATTTTCAAACTTGTTTTCAAAATTGCATCAAAAGCTCTTTTTCAAAAACTTGTTTTTAAAACCAAAATTCTAGGGTGATTCTAGCCTTTCCATGGTTAGGGTTACTTTAGGAAAGTGTTATATTAAAAGTGGCCTTTTGGTCTATATTTTCAAACCTTGTTTTCAAAACCACTTTCTTAAAGTGGTTCTAGTCCTCTTATGGCTAGAATTGCATTAGGAAAGTGAGATGTTTTTAATCCTTCTAAAAACTCTCTCTTCAAAAATCTCTTCCTAAAAATCTCTTTTTCAACATACTTTTCTAAAACTCTCCTCTCCAAAATTGTTTTCAAAAACTCCCTTCCAAAATCTATTTTTGAAAACTCTCTTTTTCAACTCCTCTCCAAAATCTTTTCCTCAAAATTCACTTTCTAAAATCCTCTCCTCAAAATCCACTTTCTAAAAACTCTCTCCAAAAAATCTTTCCAAAAAAAAAAAACTCCCTTTCCAAAATCTTCCTTCTAGAAATTCCCCTCTAGGATTTTCCTTCCAAAAACTCCCTCTTCAAACACACTTTCCAAAAACTCCTTCCTAGGATTCCCTTTTGGAAAATCAACGTTTCTAAAAACATACTTTCTAAAAACTCTTTCCCTAGAACCCACAATTAGGAAACCCTAATTTTCTTTCCAAAAACATGGTTTTCAAACTTTGCCCCAAACCTAGGTTTCCAAAATCTCTTGTTTTCTACATCAAAACTATACATGTTTCCAAAACCTCTTTTTTACGTTAAAATTCCACACTTCCAAAACTAGGGTTCCTAGAATCTCCCTTTTCAAATCCTTGCCAAATCCTATCTTCCCTTTAGGAAACCAAATTCAATCCTCCGTTTTTGGAAACAAAATCAAACCTATGCTTTTAGAAACCAAATCCAACCCCTTCCCAAACCATAAGTTTCCTAAATTTAAATCTTTCCTTAAATTTCAAAATCCAACTCTTTCTTAATTCGAATCCTTTCTAAACTTCCGTTTTCGTAAATCTTAAACTTGAACATAAAAATCTTTCCTAAGTTTTAAAACTCAACTTTCAAATCTTTCCTAATTCAACCCTTTCCTAATTCTACCCCTTTCCAAAATCTTTTTCAAATCTAAGCTTTCAAATCTTTCCTAAACTCAAACCTTTCCTAATCTCAAGATTTTCTAAAGCTCTAAAACTTTCTAAATCTTAAACTTTCTAAATATCAAATCTTTCCAAATTCAAAACTTTCTAAATTTGAAACTTTCTTAAGTTAAATCTTTCTAAACTTCCAAGCTTTCTAAATTCTAAATCTTTCCAAAACTTCAAAATCTTTCTAAATCTAAGGCTTTTCTAAGCTCAAAACTTTCTTAATTCAAACATTTCCTAAACTAAAAACTTTCCTTTTTCAAACCTTTCTTAAAACGGAACTTTCTTATTTTCAAAACTTTCTTGTTTTCAAAACTTTCCTACTTTCAAAACTTCCCTATTTCAAAACTTTCTAAATTCAAAACTTTTCAATTTTCAAAACTTTCCAATTTCCAAACTTTCTTAAATTCCAAGATTTCCTAATTCAAAAACTTTTCAAAAATGAAACTTTCCTAAATCGGACCTTTCCTAATTCAAATATCTCCTAAAATCCAATCTTTCCAAATCTTCCAGGCCAAGTCAAATCTTTCCTAGGTTTCTTCTCTTTCCTAAGTCTAGGTTTTCTTAAACCTTCTCTTTTCCAAAACAAGTCCAAATCAAAGTCCAATCTTCTCAATTTCAATTTTTTTTTTAATCTCCTCTTCTAATTTCAAGTCAAATTCAATCTCTTTTCAAATCAAACCTTCTATTTTCAATCGAACTCCGGTACGAACTACGACTGACCTGATTCCCCCAAAGGGATACGTAGGCAACCTTCATAGGTGCAGTCACACAACACTTTTCAAACTTTCAATTCCACCCTCATGGGTGCGGTTTTCAAAATCTTTTCAAATCTCAAATTCCCATCTATTTTCAAACTTTCTATTTCCAAATTTTTAAACTTTTCAATTTCAATTCTATTTCTTCAAATCTATTTTCAAATCAAATCAATTTCAAATCAATCTCTTTCCAAATCTATTTTTCTAATTCTCTCTTATTTTGCACTTGCATACCATGCATCATGTTAGTTTCTTTTCAAACATTGTTTTTCTAAAATGGATAGGATTGAACTATAGTTGGTTAAAGACTCTCATAGGTGAATCTAGAGTAGATTGACATGTAGGTACCGAAAGGGCGGGGTAGGGTGATAGCTTAATGCGTCTTCCCTACACGTAACCAACCTCCGAACTTAGAATTACTGTTTTCAAAGACCAAACGGAGTTATTTTTCAAAAAAGGGCTAAATGTTTTCCGAAGGTTGCCAAACAACCTGTTTTCTTAAAAACCCTCTCTTGAGGAGATATTTTCAAAACCTTTTTTTAAAAACCCTAAGTGTAGTCTTCGGATTATTCTTAGTTTTTAGGTGACCTAACTCACCTTAACCAAGTTAGGTGGCGACTCCAAATCTTTTTCAAAAGCCCTTTATTCAAACTTATTTTCAATTCAAACCTAGTCGCACTCATTCTTTTAGGAGGGTGAGTTCTAACGAGAGAGTACAGCATTTTTCACGCTTGTGTGAGTATTCCTCGAGTGCAATAAATCTGGGCGCGACATCCCCCTCTCCCTATTATAATGTACTTCTATTACATGTACTCAAGCTGTAATTCAATGAATTAGTTACTAACTTTTCTTTGTATGAATGTATGAATGATTCCAAACACAGGTATCGTATTTGCATACAGGGGCAGCCTTCTATCTCCAAAAAGTAAGTAAAAAAAAAAAAAAAAAAAAAACATCATGGTTAGTCTCCCCTTCAAAGAGTAGGGGCATCCTTAGGACATACATTGCATAAAAACTTTCAAAGCAAGACACTAAGTTATCTTTTGTTTATTGTCTTCTATCTTCCCCTCTCATCTCCAAGTACCAAGAAAACTAAAGACAGAAGCAAGACAAGAAGAGGTTATTCTAAATCATTTATTTACTATTATCGTGCTGCTCACATATTCATTTCCATTATGCTTATGCATCCATATCTACTCTAAGACAAGAGTTTTGAGAAACTCAAGTCATTGCATTCTCATGCATTTAAACAACTATAGAGAGAAAGGAGTAATCCAATCTCATGTTAATCGAACTTACCAAAACTCCTAAGGGCTCCTCAACCTAGAGGATTCATGGTATGCGTAGGACCATGTCTTAAGAGGGGCCCAAATCTCTCTCTGTCTATGAAGGTTGGATTTCTCAAATAGAGAATCATCAATTGGCCCATGCCGAAGAGGTATTGTATTACATAATAGGGGCAAAGCCCCACCTCTAAAATAGACTCAGCATCATACTTAGATTCCCTAAAAAAAATGGACTTCCATAGGGCATGCATTGCATAAAACCTTTAACTCCACATGTTAATTGCATTTTATATTTCTTTATCTAGGCTTGAGAACATAGCCAAACCTATAAGACCTTTCTACATCACATCTACTTCAAAACTCATGGAAAGATGAGTCCAGTCACTGGAAGAAGCCTGACCTACAGAAGAGATTGACCATTCATCAGCAAAGTGTTGCCTCTCAAATAGTAACATCAGCGTCGTGTCATGATCTACAAAGTTTCATCAGCATGCTATCTAAAAAAAAATAAAATCCAGCCCATCCCAGTTGCTTGGCAGAAAGTGCCAACCCAAGAAAGAACTAGAGGCACGGGTATAGAGCAGTCCTCACCCAAAAGATTTAATGAATTAGCAAACTACCATTCGGGCTTAAATCATTGACTTACAATCCGTTCAAGAGAATCATTATCAAAGCTTATTCCATGAAGAGGATACCTCAATCCTAGGCATTGGTCCTCTTATATCGGCCTACCTTCCCCAAGGCTCCCTTAATCTAGCAGCATCAAGATAAGCAGTTGGTCAATCAAACCATCTATCAAAGTCTCCAGACCCCAGAGGCCTTGGTAAAGCCCACAAAATGAACCCCTTGATTTAACTTATCAAAGTATCATGTAAACATCAAATACATAATAGGCTAATATGGAATAAATGACTATTGGTCATGAAATGCTTTCTTTGTCATAATGAAATCTTTTTCAAAAACAAAACTTGTAGGGTATTTAAAGCTTGACATTTTTTTGACTCTGAAGACTTTCCAGAAGTCCTCCATATATTCGGTCTCCTCGAGTCCATCATCACAGATAATGCGAGCAACCTCAGCAATGACATGATGGCAAAACATTGCCAAACCTTTACGATCAATCCCCATAACCCAACAACCTTTAGTCCACAAACAAATGAAGCCATCAAAGCAACAAAACAAAAAAAACATCCAGAGAACCCCTCGCAAGAAAAATGACAAATGACAAGGATTGGCTCGAGCAACTATCCTTTGCACTGATAGCATATAGACTCTCAATCAGTATCTCAACTGGGGCATCACCATTCTTCTTAGTGCAAGGCAATGAGGCAGTTCTACTAGTCCAAATATAAATTCAACTCACTGAAGCAGACTAAATCAAAGACTGGCATGAACAACTTTGCTTTCCAGATGAAAAGAGAATGACAACCATGTACCATGCCAAACGCTATCAAAGACATATCGCCAGATCGTTCAATAGGAAAGCCAAGTCCCACCAATTCAAGGAAGGAGATCTTGTTCTCAAAAAGATACTCCCAACTATGAAAGCTCGTTCCAGGCTCACAAAGTCATGGTAGGAAGACCATTGATCCTAGCAGAGGTGGGAGAAGAAATCTTTGTAGCACTCATCAACTTAGGTTAGGTAAAGCACGACTATGTGTAATTAAAAACTTTGACAGAGGAATGATAGCAATGATTGAAATGAAGAGAGACCCTCAATTCCTCTAACATACAATTAAAAGTATCTCCTTGCAAAACTCAGTTGAGCTGTTTACATTCCTTCGAAAAAAAGCCCGACCTAGTGATCACCATCCACAATGGGTTAAGATAGAGTAAATAAAAAAAGGGAAATAAAGAGCGGATATAGGTTCAAGGAGTGCCCAAGAAAGAAAACAGGAAAAAAAAGAAAGAAAATCTCAAACTCTTTAATACTTAAAATAAGAGAGTCAACGCTACAGCAGAGAGAATATTGACCTTCATAGGAATGATAGATAATAGTCATAAATAGCATCACCTCAAGGACGTAGTGAAAACCCAAAAAGACATTGTGGGTAAAAAGGTGGAGATATAGCAAGATACAAAAATTGTTGACCTGGTGAAAATCTATAAAAACACTATGGTACAAAAGTAACAGATCAAGGATGATAAAAAGAAAAAGTAAAAAGAGAGACGCCATCAAGAAACACAAGAGCCGGGATAGATTTAAATCCATAAATAGAAGGGGAGAGTGAAAAAATAACAAAAGGGGAAATTGAGCAGTAACAAAAAAGAGAGAAAAGAAGAGTTGAGTTGTCAAAGGTCATCACAGGTCTTAAAAGCAAAGTAAAAGCAAAATATTTTGACCCTTCATCCCTTCCTTTCAAATACTCCATTAACCTAGCCCACATTACAGCCCAAGATAATGACCTTTCATATCGGTCATTATTGTCATTGCACTTCAAAGGAAGATGATTACACTAGAAAATGCACTACCTAGTAGAAATTCCAACTTAGCTCTAGGCTCAATGTCAAAAGTAGCATCAATAGTCTTTAACCAAAGCAGTGACTTCAGTCAGCAACAGACTCCATCATCAATCGTTCTTCCAAATTAAAGCACTCAACACTCCTATTCTCATTCAGCAAGGAGTCGTTTTCATTGGCATCAATGAGAGAAATCAAAAGAAAAAGTATAGCCTGAGGACATAGTGAAAACCCTCCAGCGAGCAACGGGTAAAAGAATAGGGTCATGGCAATATACAAAACTACCGACGCAGTGAAAACCTAAAAATGGGTGCTGACGTGCAAAAATGGTAGAATCGACATCTATGAAAACCCGCAAGGGCATGGGTGGAAAAAATGGTTTAAATGAGAGAAAAAGAAAAAAAAAAGAAAAGAAAAGACCCACATCTGCAGTCCAAGTAGCACTAATAAGATGACCTTAGCAAAGAAGCAAAATCTTATGCCTCAGCAATGGGTCAAGAGATGACAACCTGTGGGAAACCTATATTGATAACAAATTTCTAAACTCAATATTGCAAAGTAATAGGCATGAATATCTTAAGTCATTTATTAAGGATTAGTTTGTTATATCTTGATATTGCTGATAAAATACTAAGATAGGTATAAGTGCAAGGGGCATCACCCTAAGCTTTCTTAGGATTCAAGGTGTCTCCAAGCCAACATCTTGATATTGTGGCCAAACAAAATCTAACATCTAGCCATCTAGAATATTTAACTATCCAGAGCGTTCAGCTATCTAGAGCATCCCGCTAAGCATCTAGCCATCCAAAGTACAACTTAACTGGGGCAAGTCAAAAGCCCAAAGTCTCCAACACATCTCAACTCATAAGAAGTCCATTTCAGCAAACCACATTAGTCGATCATCATCAAAACAATTCTCCGACTCCATAAGGTGTGCCCCCATACACTACATAATGCACTGATCACAACATCTCAGTCTTCTGATCTCAAGCATAGTGCTAGAGCCTTCCACAAATCAACCAGCTCCTAGATAAGAGCTAATGCATCTAGATTTTTCGCGCTCGAGGAATACACACACAAGCGGGAAAAATACTGTACTCTTTCGTTAGAGCTCACCCTCCTAGAAAATGAGTGCGACCAGGTTTGAATTGAAAATAGGTTTGAATAAAGGGCTTTTGGAAAAGATTTGGAGTTGCCACTTAACTTGATTAAGGTGAGTTAGGTCACCTAAAAACTAAGAATAATCCAAAGACTACACTTAGGGTTTTTGAAAAACTTAGAATTTTAGAAAGATTTGAATTTAGAAAGCTTTAGAATTTTTGGAAAATTCAAAGTTTATGTTTTCAAAAGATTTGAAAATCTAGATTTGGGAGTTAAAGTTTGTAAAGGATGTGGAATTAAGAAAGGTTGGAATGAGGAAAGTTTCGGACTTTGAAAGATTTGAAGTTTAGGAAAGTTTAGAACTTAGAAAATTTTGGAATTTGAAAGTTTCAAATTTAGAAAGTTTAGGATTTAGAAAGCTTTAAAGTTTGAATTTTAGAAAATTTTGAGATTAGGAAAGGTTTGAGTTTAGGAAAGATTTGAAAACTTAGATTTGGAAAGTTAAGATTTGAAAAGGGGTAGAGTTAGGAAATGGTTGAATTAGGAAAGATTTGAGAGTTAAATTTTAAAATTTGGGAAAGAATTTTGTGTTCAAGTTTTGGAAAGTTAAGATTTAGGAAAGTAGGAGATTAGGAAGGAGTTGAGTTAGGAAAGAGTTGGATTAGGAAGGGATTGGATTTTGTTTCTAAGAAGAAGTGTTTGACTTTGTTTCCAAAAATGGAGGATTGTATCTAATTTCCTAAATGGGAAGATTGGACTTGATTTCCTAAAGGGAAGGTAGGATTTGACAAGGATTTGAAAAAGGAAGTTTCTAGAAACCCTAGATTTGAAAGTGTATAGTTTTGATATAGAAAACAAGAGATTTTGGAAACCTAGGTTTTAAGGGAAGTTTGAAAACCATGTTTTTGGAAAGAAAATTAGGGTCTCCTAATTGTGAGTTCTAGGGCTTGACTTGGGCATCAAGAAAAGGGATTTTTGAAAAGTGCATTTTTGGAAACGAAGATTTTTAGAAGGAAAATCCTAGAGGGGAGTTTCTAGAAGAAAGATTTTGGGAAGAGAGTTTTTAGAAAGATTTTTGATAGAAGATTGTTGGAGAGAGTTTTTGGAAAGATTTTTAGGGAGCATTTTTAGAAAGTGGATTTTGGGGAGAGGATTTTGGAAAGGAGTTGAAAAAGGGAGTTTTGAAAAATAGATTTTTGGAGGGAGTTTTTGAAAATAACTTTGGGAAGGAGAGTTTTAGGAAAGTATGGGAAAAGAGATTTTTTGGAAAAGAGAGTTTTGAAAAGAGAGTTTTTAGAAGGTATAAAAATGTCTCACTTTCCTAAAGCGATTCTAACCATAAGAAGGCTAGAACCACTTTAGGAAAGTGGTTTTGAAAATAACAAAGGTTTGAAAATATGGACCATGAAAGTCACTTTAAATGTAACACTTTCCTAAAGCAATCCTAGCCATAGAAAAGCTAGAATCACCCTAGGATTGTGATTTTGAAAACATGTTTTGAAAAAGGAGATTTTGATGCAATTTTGAAAGCAAGTTTAATGCAAATTTTGAAAACGAGTTTGAAAACAATTTTTTAAAGATGCAAGATCATGATATGCACAATGCAAGTTTGGGGTAGTGAACATACAAGGTTAAGGCTTCACCACATAATCAAGGGGGCCGAACCCATATGGTCTCCGGTTAGTCTAAAGGAAAGCCCCCGACACGGTAACCCTCCAAAAGTATAATCCTACACATAGACCGGGAGTCCCCTTGTTCCAAGCATGCAAAGAAAGGAGGGGGGGGGGAGGGGGAAAGAGATAAGGGATTAAAATAGAGAAAACCCAAGTGGGTTAGGAGAGAGAAGAGGAGGGGGGGGAGTGTAGAAACGTAAAACGAAAGCCTACCTTGTGTCTTGTTTATTTTTCGCGCCTTGCTTTTCTTCGATCTTCACTTCATTTCAGTCTTGATCTTCAAGGGCTCATCTTCGGTCTTCAAATCTTTGTAGTTGCAGCAATTCAACTCTTCAATAGAGGGTTGGACGCTAGTGTATAAGTGTGTGTGGGTGTATAGGAGTGTATATGAGGCTAGGGTTTGTGTATGGTGGCTAGGGTTTGGAAAACCTAGAGAAGCTAGGGTTTAGGGAGTGTGCGAGCTCTGTATATCGAATATTGGTATTTTTAGATTGAGTTTGCAGACCTTCTTCATGCTGGAAGAGGCTCTGTATTTATAGAGGTAGGACAGATCTAGCGCCTGTTGCAATGGCACCAAGGCAAAATTCCTCTTGGCACCACTACGAGTGGCGCCAGTAAGTTAGGAAGGTTTGTAAGTCGGCAAGCAACGTATCTTTGACTAGATTTTGGTGCCTGTACTAGTGACTATCATACAATTTTTAGCCTGGCTTCACTAGGAATGACTTTGGAAAGTCCGGGAACGATTTAAAGAGGCCGGGAATGACCTGGAAGGCCAGAAAAGAGCAGGAACACCTAGAATAGTGTCCCAGAGGTATTTGACTTGGAAAGTGAGGATAGGATGTGTCGGAAAGGTTGACCGGCCCTTTAGGGGCAAAATGGTCAATCGGATTGGAAAGCTACTAGGACAGACTCGGACTGTCCCGAAAGAAAACTTGAGAATTGGGAACATTATTTAGAATGTTTCCAAAGGTTTCCGGTTTGATACCTAGAGCCGGTGTGGTCGAAAAAGGCGACCGGCCCTCCAAGGGCAAAAACAGTCATTTTGTATCAGGTTTGCTGGAATTGACTCGGAATGATCCGGGAAGGTAGAGAAAGGTTGAGAATACTATAAGAAGCAATCTCATGAGGTTACCAGTTTTATACCCAAAGTCGGTGTGGTAAGAAAAAAGGCGACCGGCCCACCAAGGGCAAAACGGTCATTTTGCACCAGGTTTACTGGAATTGACTCCGAATGATTCGGAAAGATAGAGGAAAGTTGAGAATACTATAAGAATCATTCTCGGGAGGCTACCGGTTTGATACCCTAAGCTGGTGTGGTTCCCGGAGCATTCGAATGCCTAGGGGCAAAATGGTCATCTTGACTGGAAAGTCTCGGAATTGGCCCGAAACTAACTAGAAGGCACCTAATCATGCCGGATTGCTTTTAAGACAATATTGGAAGGTTAGACTTACCGTTCTGAGGACTTATGGTGTGTTCTCGAGAAACGTGTTGGAAAAGGCTCAAGGGGCAGTTTGGTCATTTTTTACCGAAGTGGGCTAGCAGGCACTGGTGTTGACCTGGGTTTTGAGTGTTTCCGCCACTCTGACGGTGGTCGTGTGTTACAGGGGTTTGTTGGCAATTCCCTATATCGACCTGTTTGCGAGTATTTTCGCTACTCTAACGGTTGCGATGTTTGCGAGTATTTTCGCTACTCTAACAGTTCGCGATCATTCCCGAGACTGCGTGATCTTGGGAAGCTGCTACAGGAACTTAGCGCCTGAGAAGTCAACTTTCTCAAAAGGTGTGCCTAAATGGACATTTCTGTATTGGCGGGCTAGCAGGCGCCAAAAGTGGACCGTTCTACCATCTAGGGGACTTGGGGTCTCGTCCCGGTCGACAGGTTTAAAGGGACTTACCGTTTTGAAGAGATTTTTTTCAAAAAACGCGTCGGACCGTCTCGAGGAACAAATTGTCTCGAGAGAGGGATTGGAATTGGAAAGGGGCCTTATCGTTTTTAGAAAGACGTGCCTGATTTGGAATTAGAAAAAGGACTTACCGTCTTCAAAAAGAAGTGCCTGATTTGGAATTGGAATGGGGACTTAACGTCTTCGAAAAAACGTGCTTAATTGGAGTAAATTTGCCGTCTCGAAAAATAAACTATCTCGAGAGAGGGATTGGAATTGGAAAGGGGCCTTATTGTCTTCCGAAAGACATGCCGGATTTGTAATTGGAAAGGGGACTTACCGTCTTCGAAAAGACGTGCCTGATTGGAGTAAATTTACCGTCTCGAGGAATAAACTGTCTCGAGAGAGGGATTGAAATTGGAAAGGACAATGCCCCTGAGGGCATTTTGGTCACTTTGCCTCTATTTGGGCTTGGTGAGCCTACGAGGCGGTGGACAGATGGGATTTAGATTTAGAGAGTTGGTTTTGATTGGAATACGTCCATATTAACTTGAGTACAAGTCTGGACGGAGCGTAGACTGCCGAGCGGTCAAAAATGGGGTGCTTACAGCTGCCCCTCTTTTTTTGTCTTTGCTTGTCACATACAGAAAACAATAAAAGTAAGAGTTCCATGTTGACCGCGTGGCAGTCGGAGGGACGAACATTGGGAATCTTTCGACAACCGGGGTCGAAAATGGATATCGAGCCAAAAAGGCCTTCGAAAATGAGATTTGGCAGGAAAGGGGGCAAAGTTGCCCAAAATTGGACACTGGTGCCACTAGGAGTGGCGCCTTTGGCAGAGAAGGCTTGACGCCTCTGCTAGTGGCGCCAGGCTTATGAACAAAACTAGAAAATTTTCTAGTTCGAACACTTGCGGCATTTTGGAGAGTTTTCGCAAATCCGAGAGACTTTGCATGAAAATCGACTTGAACCTTGAAGGGGCACTTCTTAGAGACCACGGGTGATTGCCGGAAGGAGACCACGTCGCCAGAAGAGAAGATTTTGCCAGAGAACTTTCAAAAAATGAGTTTTCAAATTTTTGTTGATTTTGATGTGTAGAATTTCGTTTGAATCATGTGAATAGTGAAAACTAATGTTTTGATATGTTTTGAACATGATGGTGATATTATTTTTGCATTTTGGTGCTTGTTTGATTGAATTTGAGTGACTTTTCATAATTACGCGAAGAGGGTTTTTTGCAAGAATAGTGAATTTGTTCCTATAGACTTGGGCATTAGGTTTTCTGGCTAGATTTTTGAACAATGTGCCTTAAAAAAATGTGTTTAACAACCGTGTGAAGTTTCGTGATTTTTTGGAAACTCAGTGATTTTTTGATTTTTTGAAAAATAGGAAATTACTTAGAAAATTACTTAGAAAATTTAAGAAAATGAGAAAACTCAAGAAATTGATGAAATTCCTTAGAGTTTAAAATTCGAAAAATGTAGGAATAGTTTTGAAAAACATTTTAAATGACTTTGAAGAAATTTAAGGCATTTTTGAAAACCATTGATTTATTGGAAAAATAAAACATGTGTGTTGAAAATTGAAAAGTGTGCACGGGTGCTGATTTTATGTGACTATGACAATGTGAAGTGCACGTTTTGTGTTTTGTGTTGATGTCATGGGTGTTGTAGGGGTCATTTTCAAATGAAGTTCTGCCAAAATTTTTAAAAATTAGGGAAAGGGTTAGAAAAAGTTTTTAGAAATAAAATCTTTTTGAAGGAAAAAGACAGAAAACCCTTGAGATTTGATTTGAAGTTGGAAAATTAAAATGTGTAAGTAGGAAATTTGTTTTGACTTATCATTCGAACTCTTTTATTTGTGTTGTTTGTGTTAGTTGTTTATTTCATTTTACTTTATTATGTCCATTATCTGCTTGATATATTAACACTTCTCACCTTGGTTTACCTTTTTAGGATGGCAGATGCGGGTGATGACGGCTCCAAGAGGAGACGCCGCTCGGGGAAATCGGCTCGGACAGATTCCACTAGCGGCTCTAGTTGGTCCAGGGGTAGCTGACGGTCTACTGGGCAGGCAGCATCTAGTCAGAGTGGTCGAGGGAGTAGGCCACCTGCCGACCCCTTTCCCCTAGTTGAGTAGGCTTTTGTAGAGGAGATTGGTGCCGAGGAGGAGGTACCGGGCCTTGGGGATCAAGTGACCGATTATGGGAGAGCTTCCTCCAGGTATAGGTAGACGGATGCTGATTTGGGAGATCTGCAGATTTCGGATGTCCCACCACTCGGGGATCTTGCTTACCACCCCAGCATGTACTCTAGACAACATTTTCCCCCTCCGCGAGTACATACAACTTTCAGAGGGGCTGTTCATCAGGTTTTTGTGACCATGCAGCGGGTTGCCCCATCATATCGTGCTTTATTGGTGGAGATTAGGTTTGGCGCCTTCATGGGATTACAGGCTAACCGCCTGAACCGGCATTTAGTACTGGCGTTGGTTGAGAGATGGTTTGGAGAGACCAGGACCTTCCACTTTGTCGGCTTCGAGCTAGGTTCCACTCCCTTAGATTGGGCGATCATCACAGGGCTTTCCTTTGTTGGCCGGTGGATCACCCTGCATCCAGTCAGTAGGGACGAGGCTTGTTTGCTGTTAGACTTGCCTCCTCTTGAGCGTTCTACCTTCCCAGTCTCTTGGATCAGTCAGGATGACCGTACCTTTTCCGTTGAGCCATTGCCCGCCAGACGGGATATTATGAGACGACGACTTGTTTTGTATATCATCTTTAGCTGCTTCTGCAACAACAATAAGTCACTCGTGCCATGTCGGTTGGTGAGTATAGTAGCCGATCTTGGAGCTTTATCTGAGCTGGACTGGGGGTCCTTTTTTTTTTGCTGCTTTCTTCGGTCGATGCGGGTTCAGACTTCTTCTCGTTGGGGCAGCATGACTAGTTTCTGGCCTTTCCTCGTTTGGTGGAGCTACGAGTACCTTCCTGTTCGTCGCCCTATAGTTCTTAAGGATGACCTCTATCCTCGTGCTTTGAGGTGGGCTCGTGACCGGGTAGCCCAGCGATCGGAGATTATTGATTTTGTGACACTCCGGGCTAACCTGGAGCTGATTGAGGCGAGGGATATGACCTGGCGGCCCTTCGTTGGATCAGTTCATTATGAGACAGTCCGGTATTTGGTCCCGTTGTCCCTGTTAAGAGCTGCTTTTCTCAGTGATAACACTTGGGAGTCCTATCTTAGAGAGCGACATTGGCGGCAGTTTCATAAGGAGTTCTGATCAGCAGGAGCTCCGCCAGAGTATATATTTGGAGCCTTGGTGGCGGGAGTGCCTATCCCTTATTAGGGGCGTCAGCCAGGTGCCGAATTCTTGCTTCCTCCGGATACAGATTATGCTGCGCACTTTGGGGCTCATTCGGTCGGTGCCTTCACCCGATTTGAAGTAGTAGTTGGCAGGTATGCTGTTGGCCAGGAGGTGGTTAATTTGTGGCGCCGAGCTGGAGGATATGTGCCCCAGGCTGAGTTTACTACTGTAAAAGACCAGAGAGATCAGTACCAGATGGAGCGGGATCAGTACTAAGCCGAGGTAGCTTCCCTGACAGCTCGATTATCTCAGCTGGGTGGTGGGGGGGCAAGTTATTCTTTCTTTGCTTCTTCTTGCTCTGCTATTGCTTAGTTTTTTTTGTATGCAGCTAATTTCGGTTCTATCTTCCCTGCAGGATGGCGGTGCTTCGAGTAGTTATCCACCTCCTCCGATGCCGGGTTTCGAGGATTTCGATCCAGATGATATTGACTTTGACCTGTGATGTATGCCCCTTGTGGAGACTCTGATCTTCTTTTGCCCCTTGTCCCTGAGTTGTATTTATGTTAGACAGTTTTATTTTGATATTTTCTACAAAAATGAATATTTATGGTATTCAGATGCATGGATAGATAGACATTTACGATCTTTTCAGCTAAGTATATGATCAGATGCATGTGATGAATGATGATGTTATGTATCTATTATCTGAGTTGATGTTGGTGACTTCTTTTTTTACAGGGAGTTATATCATATGTGTGCAAAGCCCATGCTAATTTTTTTTTAAACATATGCACATGTTAGAAATATGTTAATAGAATGACACAGGGTGCTGTTAAACTTGTAGTCTTTGGATTGATAACTCTTTCCTTTTTAGGGGTCTAGCCTCTCCTTTGGCTCAACCTTACCCTGATTGGATGATAGCACTTCGAACCTTCCACAACCTTTTGACCGCCTTCGGCTCTCTGCCTTGAGGTTAGTGTATATGGTTATTGGGCTGAAAGTCTCGAATCACGGGGTTTTAGCAACAGCTTACCCAACCTTCAGCAGAGCGATAAACAGCCAGTCCTTTCAATTCGAGGAGACTTTGCTTAGGACCGTAATGTAGGCTAGGTTATGGAGTTTTCGAAACAACAGGATATATATAGGCCTAAATTCAATGTTGCTTTCAGTAGGGTTTAGATCCATATTGTCCTTGACTATTTTCTTAGTGGGGCTAACATCCTGCTTGGTTTTGGCAGCCTGTTTAGCTCATTTAGATCAAGCAATCCATTTTCAATCAAAGTGGACTTTAATAGGGTTGTAATGTAGGCCATGGTTTCGGGGTTTTGCAAGAAAGAGTAAAGGCTCAAACTTATTGTTTCTACTGGGTTTTTTTTGTAACCTAGGATCACCTTTGAAATTTCTCCTTGCTTTTTACACAACTTTTCAGGGTGAAAATGACTTTGCTCTTTCACCCTTTCTAAATGCCTTTTGAGATAAACATGACTTTCTTTTCTTTTGATCCTCTTATTGCACTTTTGAAGATGACTCAATCATGATTTTCTTCAGGCCTTTCCTTAAAGGTTTTTTTTTTTTTGGCCTCTTGCCCCTTGGTGACTCCTTTCCTTTGCTTTTTTCTTTCTATTCCTTTATGAAATGAATAATTCTTCGACCCTTTTTCCTTAGGCCTTTTCCTTGGCAATTCAATCTACCCGATGTGGGCGATGATCCCTAGGTTGGGGTTCTCTCGAGAAAAGGATAGATGGCTCAACAGGTTTGGCAAGGGGTTGCTTTTGACTGTATGGGAAATGAAATGAGGGCCTCTCATCACTTTGAATTATATTGCTTGATCTATAGAGCTTTCATTGTTGCCTTAGCACAGTGGGGATGGATACCATTCCTAGAGTTCTCAAATTATTGTCTGCCCCAGTGTGGGGAGGACAGTCTTGGATTGGGGTTGACAAAGAAAACTTCGTTTGTTGCGAGGCTCTAGGGGTTAAACAAAGGGAATATGAGCACATTTGTTTATTTATTTAGTGATTCACTCCTTTTATTTATATGTGGGCAAGTAAAAGATGGCTCCTCTTCATTTTGGTAAACTGGCCACACATCGCTTAGCTTTAGAGTCTTGCAAGTGTCACCTTTGGGTAGTATCCTCACTCATCCTTATCCTCTCTCTCTCTGGAAAGCTGATCATTTGGTAAGTGGTTAACTCATGCTATCATCCCTTCAAATTGGATCATTCCATAAGATACACTATGCCCCTTCTATAGGAAGTAGCTACCATTCCCAAGAGAAGATAAGACAATCGTGATGGAGTAAAAGACTATTATTTGATCATTATTATCATTTCTTATGGAAAGCATAAAATTCTTAAACAATAAGAAAATGTAAACATTAGTTTGAAGACAGGAAGTAAAAGGGGTAGAAAGAAAGTGGATGAAAACACACCTCTCTTGTACGCTTTTGAAGGGACTCACCTTTCAGTAAGGTCTTGGGATAATTCCCTCGTCTGCATTCCATCTACGGTTGAGATTTTCAGTCAAGGCAGGATAGATAGATGCTTCCCTCGAAGTTTCAAGTGAGTTGGCGGTGATGATGTAATTGTCAGCTTTCTTGACCGTCTTGCCTTCATTTGTTTACTTCGGAGTTTCTCTAACAAACCACTCGGGCGACTCGGCTTCATCTAGCTTGATAGGTCGAGCCCGGGGTTTTCTACTCTGGCCTCCAGCCGAGGCTCTGTGCTCCTCAGGTGTACACAATGGGAGATTTTTATTACATAGTTTGGACAGCTCCTGGTCAATTTTCTTCACAGATTCATATACGAGTTCGTCTCCGGGGGTCGGCATTTTATCAGGGTTGCATCGTAACCGAGTACGCCTCTGTTCCATATCGTCGCATTCCATCTCCTCCCCATCCTTGTAATATATCTCTTGGCATGCAGCAAAACAAACCTTGTTGTTACCAAACTTTGTAATGATGTTGACGGTGTGGTCCAGTGGAGGGTTTGTAGGGCCATTCGGAGAAGGATTTGCTGGTCGTACCCCAATGATCTTGTTATCTATCAAGTCTTGAATCTGTAAGCACCCCATTTTTGCCCGCTCAGCAATCTCCGGCCTGACCAGATTCGGTTTCCAACATCACAACACATGCAAGCTCAAGACGAGCCTTTCAATGTCCAATCCAGTCAACTGGTCGTTTCTCGGGTCCACAAGGATCCGCTGGAGCCTTAAGCACCATTATTCCAGGCAGTTTTTCGGACCGGGCGGTCCCGGAAACCAGCGCCATCCATGTAGCTTCCTGAGATCGGGCAATCTCGGGGACCAAAACCTCATCAAATTCCAGACGGTTCACTTCTGGCGCCTGCTAGCCCACCGACGTAGAATGTCCGTCATTTGGTAGTTCTTCGAGACCGGGCGTTCTCGGAGACCAACACCACCCTTCCAGGTAGCTTTCTGGGACCAGGCGTTCTTAGGAACCAACACTACTCCTACAGGTAGCTCCCTAAGAACAGGTGTTCTTGGAGACCAACACTGCACATGTAGTTTTTCGAGATCGAGCGGTCTCGGGAACCAACACCTAGGTCAACACCGGCGCCTGCTAGCCCGACTCGTTGAAAAATGACCAAACCTACCCCTTTGGGCCTCCAGGCACGTTTTAGGAAAGTTCAAAATCCCTCAAAATGATAAGTCCATCCTTCCACAATGTTGTCAAACCATCAGGCGTCCCCCGCACGCCATTTGGTCCAAATCCGGTCCTATTCTGGCTCATTATGGTCAAAATGACCATTTTGCCCCTAAACGACTTAGCACGTCACAAACCCCGCTGAACGGCGACAGACTCTCACAAAACCATCCCTGAACAGCCCTACACGCCTAACATAATATACCATACCATTCTTGACCATTTCCAGCCAACTCCAATCAAAATGACCGTTTTGCCCCTAGAAGCCAAAAATGCCCCGAAACAGCATCGGCTTGGGGATTTCGAGTGGAGGATTCCACCACACATCCCTGTTTAACCCAAGGAACACCCTACGACACTAAACTCACATGACTCGATAAAAGTTCCCTGGAGCGTCTCACAGACGCTCCGCCTAAATTGTCTTTTCCCCAGACTCCCTAATTATAACGCACCGTCAACCGACTTGAGAAATGCGTAAATCAGGGAATTCTCGAAAGCGCGTCCATAGATCTTTCCATCGATACGGTTCAATTGAATAGATCACTTCCTAAAGCCCTCCATCTTACAGTGCGAAAACTATAACTTTCAGTAACCCCTGGAGCATCTCGCAGATGCTCCGCCAAGGTTGACTTTTTTTCCGATTCCCTAATCAAAATGCACCATCAAACGACTTGAGAAATGCGTAAATTTGGAAATTCCGAAAAGTATTTCCAGAATACTTTCCATCGGTATGGTCCGATCAAATAGATCGCTTCTCGAAGGCCTCGATCACACGAAATAAAGATAGCCACTTTCGAACACCCACGAAGCGTATCACAAACACTCCGTAAAAGTGTCCTTTTTGGCACACTTCCCAAGACAATATCACTCACCTCCAAACATAATTCAAACTTTTTGAAAACATGAAAGCTCATCGGAAGCATTGGGAGAGCATCCCGAGTGCGATCGGTTCCCCCGGAACCTTCCCGATTGACTCAATTATCGAGGCAAAGTTTAAATGAACCTTCCCAGTGATAGAGCGTATGCTACATGCGCTCAAATTTTGATCAGGTCGACCGACTTTCGATCAACGGTCGAGATTTAACCAGTACATAGGGTGCCACGTGTTATTCTGGTAATGAAACAATACCTGCGCATGTCCTACATGCGTAAGGCTAAAATTTGGCCATGTGCATGTAGCACATGCGCAAGGTCTGTTGCAGATTGCCTATAAATAGAGGCCTCCTCCCTTGCATATTTCAGGACCGAAATTGATACAAAACTCTGCTGAAATCACTACAGAAACTCGAATCTCTACATATATTCCTCCCCTCCAACACTTAGGCTAGATTCTACCCCTCCTAAGCCTATACACTCCACTTACAAGGCCTCATACACACTTACACACTCCACTCTAGCCTCTCAAGCCCTCTTGAAGTCACTCAAGCTCTAATCAAGACATCCATTGAAGACTACAAGAGTGTTTAAGACAAAAGGTGGTATCCCTTTTACATTTATGCTCTCCCCCACTCTTCTCTTCTCCCTCCTAGCCTACTTAGGCTATTCTTTATTTTACTCCCCATCTTCAACCCCTCTTTCTTGCATGCTTGAGCCAAGAGGGCTCTTAGATCATGCCTAGAGAAAGCAAGTGAGAGCCATCGTGTAGGGGGACCTCTCACTAGCCTACTTTAAGATGGTATGGCCTAAGAGCCCCTTGTTTATGTGGTGAAGCCTAAAAGCCTTGTATGTGAATCATGACCCCTTGTATATTATTATTTTGATCATGTCTTGTATGCTTGGCTTCATTTTATGTTTATTGCCATATCCCACAATGTTTGCATTGCTCTTAATTTCATGACATTTTCAAGTTCTACATGTCCTTCAAAAATTGTTCCAAGAGTTGGCCCCTTGAAGTTTAGGATGAGACTTTAGGAATCCTGCCTTAGAAAATCCCTCTTAACCCCCTAATTCATACTTTTGCATCATTGCATTTCAACTCGCATAAACGTTGCCTTCAAACTCTCTAATTTTCAAGGTTTCCATTCTCTCAAAGTTAGTGGTTAAAATGGCCCCATGGAACCCTTTCTTGAGTGGTCTCCCTTTACATTGGCCATAGGAGCCCTAAATTGTTAGAATGGTTCTCTTTTCACTTTATGATCGCCTAAGAATGATGTTCAAGATCTTTGATTTCTATGGTTCCTATTCTCTCAAGTTTAGTGGTTGGAATGGCCCCATGGAACCCTCTCTTGAGTGGCCTCCCCTTTGTTGGCCATATGAACCCTCTCTTGATGGAATGGTTCCCTTGAAAAAATGGTTTTCAAAATCCTTTTCCAAAGATGATTTCAAAAATGCATTCTCTCCATACTTGCATCAAAAATTACCCCCATTATGTTGAATTTTAACCCCTTATACTCTTGTCAAGATATTGGTTATAATGGCCATAAGGAAACCTTCCTTGGAATGGTCTCCATTCACCAACCATATAAACCATACTCTTGGCTAGAGTAAAAATTTTCATGGAAATGATCTTCATAAAGATTGCCAACCAAAGTCCATTGCATATCATGTTTTGTTTTCAAAACTCTTTCCAAGAATGCATCAAAACAACTTTCAAGACCATTCTCCAATCTAACCCTAGGTCAACTTGACCCTAGTTACCACATCCTAGGTTAACTTGACCCTAGTTACGACACCCTAGGTTAACTTGACCCTAGTTACCAAACCCTAGGTTAACTTGACCCTAGTTATCTAACCCTAAGTTAACTTGACCCTAGTTGCCTAACCCTAGGTTAACTTGACCCTAGTTACCTAACCCTAGGTTAACTTGACCCTAGTTATTAAACCCTAGGTTAACTTGACCCTAGTTACCAAACCCTAGGTTAACTTGACCCTAGTTGACCAACCCTAGGCCAACCCTATTTTGGTAAATACACTTCAAGGTTCCAACTCTTGAACCCCTTTTTTCAAATGATCATTCAAACTTTCCAATTATCCTCCTAACCTATTCTTCCAAAACCTCCGATTCCCTTGATTTCAAAAACCCAACTCCATACACTCTTCTAATATTCCTACACTCCATCTTTAAGGCATTTCCAAAAATACTTTCAAAATGTCACAAACCTAAGGTATTCCTAGCCCTTTCATGATTAGGTACTCGAGCTCTGTATATCGAATTGTGTGATTTCTAGGTTAAGTTTGCAGACCCTTTTCACGTTGAATGAGGCTCTGTATTTATAGAGAGAGGACAAACCTGGCGCCTGTTGCAGTGGCGCCAGGGCAAACTTTACACTGGTGCCACTAGTAGTGGCGCCAAGCCAAAAAATGGCTTAGCGCCACTACTAGTGGCGCCAGCCATTTAGGAAAGATTTAAGGTCGGCAAGCAACGTATCTCTGACTAGATTTGGGCGCCTGTACTAGTGACTACCATGTAAATTTTAGCCTGGCTTCACTAGGAGTAACTCCGGGAAGTCCGGGAATGATTTGAAGGAGCCGGGAATGACCCGGGGGGCCAGAAAGGAGCAAGAACACTTAAAATAGTATCCTGGAGGTATTTGACTTGAAAAATGAGGATAAGATGTGTCGGAAAGGTCAACCGAGCCTTTAGGGGCAAAACGATCAATCGGACTAAGAAACTACCGGGGCGAACTCGGATTGTCCCGGAAAAAGACTTGGGATCTGGAAACATTATTTAGAATGTTCCCAAAGGTTGCCAGTTTGATTCCCAGAGCCGGCGTGGTCAGAAAAGGAGACCGGCCACTAGGGGTAAAACGGTCATTTTGTACCGGGTTTGTCGGAACTGACTCGGAATGGTCCGGAAAGGTAAAGGAAGGTTGAGAATACTATAAAAAGTATTCTCGCGACATTACCGGTTTGATACTCAAAGCCGGTATGGTCGAAGAAGGAGACCGGCCCTCCAGGGGCAAAACGGTCATTTTGTACCGAGTTGGCCGGAACTGACTCGGAATGATCCGGAAAGGTAATAGGTGGTTGAGAACACTATAAAAAGTATTCTCAGGAGGTTACTGGTTTGATACCCAGAGCCGGTGTGGTTCCCGGGGCATTCGGATGCTTAGGGGCAAAATGGTCATCTTGACCGAAAAGTCTCAGAAAAGGTCCTAAGGGTAGTCTGGTCATTTTTCACCGAAGTGAGCTAACAGACACTGGTGTTGACCTGGGTTTTGAGTGTTTCCGCCACTCTAACGGTGTGAGTATTTCCGCTACTCGGATGGGGTTGATGATTTGTGAGTATTTCTGCTACTCGGACGGGGTTGATGATTTGTGAGTATTTCCGCTACTCGGACGGGGTTGAGTATTTCTGCTACTCGGACAGGGTTGATGATTTGGGAGTATTTTCGCTACCCAGACGGGGTTGAGTATTTCCGCTACCCGGACGGGGTTGAGTATTTCCGCTACTCTAACGGGTGTGTGAGTATTTTCGCTACTCTAACGGTTCTATGAGTATTTCCGCTACTCTAGCGGTTCTATGAGTATTTCTGCTACTCTAACGGTTTTGTGAGTATTTCTGCTACTCTAACGGTTCTGTGAGTATTCCCGCTACTCTAACGGTTTTGTGAGTATTTCCGCTACTCTAACGGTTTTGTGAGTAGTTTTGCTACTCGGACCGTCTCGAAGAATAAACTGTCTCGAGAGTGGGACTAGAAGGGGTGTTACCGTCTCCGAAGAGACGTGCCTGGATTGGAGCCGTCTCGAGGAATAAACTATCTCGAGAGTGGGATTGGAAAAGGGTCTTATCGTCTTCAAAGAGACGTGCCTGGATTGTGAGTGTTTCCGCCACTCTAACGATTTTGTGAGTATTTCCGCTACTCTAACGGTTTTGTGAGTAGTTTTGCTACTCGGACCGTCTCGAGCAATAAACTGTCTCGAGAGAGGGATTGGAATTGGAATAAGAAAGGACAATGCCCCTAAGGGCATTTTGGTCATTTTGCCTCTATTTGGGCCTGACAGGCCCGCGAAGCAATGAAAAGACGGAATTTGGACCTAGAGGATTGGTTTCGATTGGAATATGTCCACAATGACTTGAAAACAAGTCTGGACGGAGTGTAGACTGCCGAGCAGTCAAAAATGGGGTGCTTACAGCGAGTTTAGTAAACGTTTGCTTTTTTCCACTTGTTCGCCTAGGCCGAGGAGGTGTTGCAAATGTTTTTGATGATTAGGGACCGAGCTTTGGTGAGCTCACAACCGGGTTGATGGTTCGGGAATTGAAAGGGCTTCGGGTTCTATGTTTCAAAATGGGACAATTTTTTTGTGGCAGGGCCAAATGGGTTGGGATGATATCCGAAGGAGAGATTATATAATCCTTATGTTTGGTTAGGGGTTGGTTTGGAAGGCATCTGAGCAAGGCCCTCGGCCTGGGGAGGTTGTTGGTAAGCAATGGTGGCGGCATAGTCATGGTCTTCCTTCTTCATCCTTTTTCGTCCATCATAGGTTTGGGCCTTCGAGAATTCTGCTTTCTCATGGGTTGCATGAGATAAGAGTGAAGAAAGCATGCCTTCCATTTCGGTCATCTTATGCTTGACTCCTCTTGCCTCTGCTAGTAATAGAGTTAAGGTATCAAGAGTAAGTAATTCCATGCTTGTAAGACGAGAGAACGAGGGAAGGTACCTGAAACCAACCAAGGAAAAGAGTCAGTGTTTTATCCTGACAAGTCTTTATGCAATGTGTGTTCTAGGGTGCCCCTGTTTAGGAGGGAAACTAAACATGATGTGTTGGCCTACTTTTGGAGATAGGGGATTTGCCCTTATATGCGGATACCTTACCGTCAAGTAGGAACCTTCAGCCATCCATGCATTCATTCATAAAAAGTAAAGAAATATATCGAATTTTGGGTTTAAGATACAAAAGAACTGAAATACATTTTAATAGGGGGAGGGGGAACATTTTCCTTCGGACTTCCACCTATCTACTTTTACAAAGGAAAACCCTAAACTACTCTTGAGTCTTTGGATTTGCCTTCCTTGGATTTGATGTCGAGGATGTCATTGAGGGACCTTGCTGATTGGTTGCCCCTTGTCTTCATGGCAATCTTATCTCCGTGAGCATAAAGGGATTGGGGCCCCTCTTATGGAATGAATTGAGATGCATGTCATGAATCCTAAGGGTTACATGGGAACCCTTAGGGTTTGGGTAGGTTTAATGCAAGGGAGAGTGAACTAGGAGTCACTCTCAATGGGTTGATCATACGCATGAGAATGCAGTGACTTGAGTTACTTGGAACTCTTGTCTTGACATGTAATATGGAATGCATGAACATGGGTATGCAAAGAGTATAAGGAGAGAGAATGCACTAGCAAGATAAACGCGCATGCATGAGCAGTTAAATAGTCATTATAACAGTAAGAATACAAGCATTATAACAATAGGAATAAGCAGGTATAAATTAAAGAAAGAGTAGTCACCCTTTCCTCCGTGATTTTGAAAATAGTGCTCGTGTCTTAAATCCGATAGAGGTTCGGCTATGCATGGTATCTATATGAGTATGAGGTTGTGGGTTGACTAATGCGTCCTAAAAAGGCTCAGTCCCCGGATCTTCAAACCTAGGCCCACTCCCCGAGGTGGTGCCATGATCGGTTGGTGATCCGAGCGGGGGAACCATCAAGAGGTCGTAGGCAAGAAACTGACACAGCATCTTGCCCATAACCAATATACCGTTCCCCCTTTCTAACTAGAAAGGACATATCAGGGTAATAATGCAAGTATGCAGAATGCAGGTGCACATGCAGTGTGTGTGTGATTTTTAAAAGTGGAGGAAAGAGCCCAACAACTCCCATTCATCCTGTTCATCATATACATGCATAACAATTAATAAGATTTAAACAAAATGTGTACCTACAAAACAAAGATGCAAGTGTTAGTATGTGGATGGCAAACATAATACAAGATAATATGAACAGATGCATGTTTTTTTTTTTTTTTTAAATAACCTTGAAAATTTGATTTTGAAAATTTAAAGTGAATATGATTGAATAAGTCAATTGAAGACTCTATATGGGTGAGGGGTAAAGAAACATGACTACGGCCTAACCTTCTAAGTGTCCTCAGTGGAGTCGCCAGCTGTCACGCCCAAATTTTTCGCGCTCGAGGAATACACACACAAGCAGGAAAAATACTGTACTCTCTCGTTAGAACTCACCCTCCTAGAAGAATAAGTGCGACCATGTTTAAATTGAAAATAGGTTTGAATAAAGGGCTTTTGAAAAAGATTTGGAGTCGCCACCTAACTTGATTAAGGTGAGTTAGGTCACCTAAAAACTAAGAATAATCCGAAGACTACACTAAGGGTTTTTGAAAAAAAGTTTTTGAAAATACCACCTCAAGAGAGGGTTTTTAAGAAAACAGGTTGTTTGGCAACATTTAGAAAAACATTTAGCCCTTTTTTGAAAAATAACTCCGTTTTTGGTCTTTGAAATCAGTGATCCCAGGTTCGGAGGTTGGTTACGTGTAGAGAAGACGCACTAAGCCATCACCCTGCCCCGCCCTTTCGGTACCTACATGTCAATCTACCCTAGATTCACCTATGAGAGTCTTTAACTAACTATTGTTCAATCCTATCCTGTTTGAAAAAGAATGTTTGAAAAGAAACTAAATGATACATGATATGCAAATGCAATAGAAGAGAGTTGATTTAGAAATAGATTTGAAAAGAAGAATTTGATTTGATTTGAAAAGGAAGAGATAGAAATTTGAATTTGGAAAGAAGATTTTGGGAATTGAAAATATAGAGATTTGGAAATAGAAATTTAAAATTGAAAATTTGAAAATAGATTGGAGAATTGAAAAGATTGTAGAATTTGAGATTTGGAAAATGTGGAGATAGAGACTTGAAAAATGTGGTGACCATACCCATGAGGGTTGCCTACGTATCCTTTTGGAGGAATCAGGTCAGTCGTAGTTCGGACAAGAGTCCGATTGAAAATAGAAGAGTTGATTTGGAAAAGAGTTGAAATTGGACTTTGAATTGGAATTGGAAGAGTAGGGAAATTTGGACCTTTATTGGAAGATTTGAAAAGATTGGTTTTGAAAGACTTGGTTTTAGGAAACCTAGACTTAGGAACTTAGAAAAGAAGGATTGAACTTGACTTGAAAAAATTTTAGAGAAGAATTGACTTGAATATTAGACTTGGAAGATTAGGAAACTTAGAATTAGGAAAGATGTTGATTTAGGAAAATCTCCACTTAGGAAAATTTTAGGTTTAGGAAAGTTTTCACATTAGGAAAGTTTCAACTTAGGAAAGTTTTGAATTTGGAAAGTTTTATTTTAAGAAAGGTTTTGAAATAGGAAAGTGTTGAATTTAGAAATATTTTGAATTAGGAGAAGTTTAGTTTAAGAAAGGTTTAGAATTTGAAAAGTTTTGAATTTGGAAAACTTAGAATTTTAGAAAGATTTGAATTTAGAAAGCTTTAGAATTTTTGGAAAATTCAAAGTTTAAGTTTTCAAAAGATTTGAAAATCTAGATTTGGGAGTTAAAGTTTGTAAAGGATGTGGAATTAAGAAAGGTTGGAATGAGGAAAGGTTTAGACTTGGAAAGATTTGAAGTTTAGGAAAGTTTAGAACTTAGAAAATTTTGGAATTTGAAAGTTTCGAATTTAGAAAGTTTAGGATTTAGAAAGCTTTAAAGTTTGAGGTTTAGAAAATTTTGAGATTAGGAAAGGTTTGAGTTTAGGAAAGATTTGAAAACTTAGATTTTGAAAGTTAAGATTTGAAAAGGGATAGAGTTAGGAAAAGGTTGAATTAGGAAAGATTTGAGAGTTGAATTTTAAAATTTGACAAAGATTTTTGTGTTCAAGTTTTGGAAAGTTAAGATTTAGGAAAGTAGGAGATTAGGAAGGAGTTGAGTTAGGAAAGAGTTGGATTAGGAAGGGATTGGATTTTGTTTCTAAGAAGAAGTGTTTGATTTTATTTCAAAAAACGGAGGATTATATCTAATTTCCTAAATGGGAAGATTGGACTTGGTTTCCTAAAGGGAAGGTAGGATTTGGAAAAGGAAGTTTCTAGAAATCCTAGATTTGGAAGTATATAGTTTTGACGTAGAAAAGAGGTTTTGGAAATATGTATAGTTTTGATATAGAAAACAAGAGATTTTGGAAACCTAGGTTTTAAGGCACGTTTGAAAACCATGTTTTTGGAAAGAAAATTAGGGTCTCCTAATTATGAGTTCTAGGGTTTGACTTGGACATCAATAAAAGAGATTTTTGGAAAGTACGTTTTTGGAAACGAAGATTTTTAGAAGGAAAATCCTAGAGGGGAGTTTATAGAAGAAAGATATTAGAAAGAGACTTTTTAGAAAGCTTTTTGATAGAAGATTGTTGGAGAGAGTTTTTGGAAAGATTTTTAGGGAGCGTTTTTAAAATGTGGATTTTGGGAAGAGGATTTTGGAAAAGAGTTGAAAACGGGAGTTTTGAAAAATAGATTTTTAGAGGGAGTTTTTGAAAACAACTTTGGAAAGGAGAGTTTTAGGAAAGTATGGGAAAAGAGATTTTTAGGAAAAGAGACTTTCGAAAAGAGAGTTTTTAGAAGGTATAAAAATGTCTCACTTTCCTAAAGCGATTCTAACCATAAGAAGGCTATAATCACTTTAGGAAAGTAGTTTTGAAAATAACAAAGGTTTGAAAATATGGACCATGAGAGTCACTTTAAATGTAACACTTTCCTAAAGCAATCCTAGCCATAGAAAAACTAGAATCACCCTAGGGTTGTAGTTTTGAAAACATGTTTTGAAAAAGGAGATTTTGATGCAATTTTGAAAGCAAGTTTAATGCAAAATTTGAAAACGAGCTTGAAAACAATTTTTGGAAGATGCAAAATCATGATATGCACAATGCAAGTTTGGGGTAGTGAACATACAAGGTTAAGGCTTCACCACATAATCAAGGGGGCCGAACCCACGTGGTCTTCGGTTAGCCTAAAGGAAAGCCTCCGACACGGTGACCCTCCAATAGTATAATTCTACACATGGACTGGGAGTCCCCTTGTTCCAAGCATGCAAAGAGAGGGGGGTAAAGAGATAGGGGATTAAAATAGAGAAAATCCAAGTGGGTTAGGAGAGAGAGAGAGGGGGGGGGGGGGAGTGCAGAAACGTAAAACGAAAGCCTACCTTGTGTTTTGTTTATTTTGTGCGCCTTGCTTTTCTTTGGTCTTCGCTTCACTTCAGTCTTGATCTTCGAGGGCTCATCTTTGGTCTTTAAATCTTCATAGTTGTAGCAATTTAAGTCTTCAATGGAGGGTTGGAGGCTAGTGTATAAGTGTATGGGGGTGTATAGGAGTGTATATGAGGCTAAGGTTTGTGTATGATGGCTAGGGTTTGGAAAACCTAGAGAAGCTAGGGTTTAGGGAGTGTGTGAGCTTTGTACATCGAATATTGGTATTTTTAGACTGAGTTTGCAAACCTCCTTCACGCTGGAAGAGGCTCTGTATTTATAGAAGTAGGATAGACCTGGCACCTATTGCAGTGGCACCAAGGCAAAATTCCTCTTGGCGCCACTACGAGTGGCGCTAGGCCATTTTTTGGCTTGGTGCCATTAGTAGTGGTGCCAGCAAGTTAGGAAAGTTTGTAAGTCGCTAAGCAACGTATCTTTGACTAGATTTGGGCGCTTGTACTAGTGACTACCATGCAATTTTTAGCCTAACTTCACTAGGAGTGACTTCGGAAAGTCCGGAAACGATTTGAAGAGGCTGGGAATGAGCCGGAAGGCCAGAAAAGAGCAGGAACACCTAGAATAGTGTCCCGGAGGTATTTGACTTGAAAAGTGAGGATAGGATGTGTCAGAAGGGTTGACCAGGCCTTTAGGGGCAAAACAGTCAATCGGATTAGGAAGCTGCCAAGACGGACTCAGATTGTCCCGGAAGAAAACTTGAGATTTGGGAACATTATTCAGAATGTTCCCAAAGGTTTCTGGTTTGATACCCAGAGTCGGTGTGGTCGGAAAAGGCAACTGGCCCTCTAGGGGCAAAATGGTCATTTTGTGCTGGGTTTGTCGAAATTGACTCGAAACTATCCGGGAAGGTAGAGGAAGGTTGAGAATACTATATGAAGCAATCTCATGAGGTTACTGGTTTTATACCCAGAGCCGGTGTGGTTAAAAAAAAGGCGATCGGCCCATCAAGGGCAAAACGGTCATTTTGCACCGGGTTTACCGAAATTGACTCCGAATGATCCAAAAAGATAGAGGAAAGTTGAGAATACTATAAGAAGCATTCTCGAGAGATTACCGGTTTGATACCTAGAGCTGGTGTGGTTCCCGGGGCATTCAAATGCCTAGGGCAAACTGGTCATCTTGATTGGAAAGTCTCGGAATTGGCCCGAAACTAACTAGAAGGCACCTAATCATGCCGGATTGCTTTTAAAACAATCTTGGAAGGTTAGACTTACCGTTCTGAGGACTCATGGTGTGTTCTCGAGAAACGTGTTGGAAAAGGCCCAAGGGACAGTTTGGTCATTTTTCACCGAAGTGGGTTAGCAGGCACTGGTGTTGACCTGGGTTTTGAGTATTTCCGCCACTCTAACGGCGGTCGTGTGTTACAGGGGTTTGTTGGCAATTCCCTATATTGACCTGTTTGCGAGTATTTTCGCTACTCTGACGATTGCGATGTTTGCGAGTATTTCCGCTACTTTGACGGTTCGTGATCATTCTCGAGACTGCCTGATCTCGGGAAGCTGCTAAAGGGACTTAGCGCCTGAGAAGTTAACTTTCTCGAAAGGCGTGCCTAAATGGACATTTCTGCATTGGCGGGCTAGCAGGCGCCAAAGGTGGACCGTTCTACCATCTAGGGGACTTGGGGTCTCGTCCCGGTCGACAGGTTTAAAGGGACTTACCATTTCGAAGAGATTTTCTTCGAAAAATGCACCAGACCGTCTCGAGGAATAAACTATCTCAAGAGAGGCATTGGAATTGGAAAGGGGCCTTATCGTCTTTAGAAAGACGTACCTGATTTGGAATTGGAAAGGGGACTTACCGTCTTAAAAAAGACGTGCCTGATTTGGAATTCGAAAGGGGACTTTCCGTCTTCGAAAAGACGTGCCTGATTAGAGTAAATTTACCGTCTCGAGGAATAAACTGTCTCGAGAGAGGGATTGGAATTAGAAAAGGGCCTTATCGTCTTCGGAAAGACGTGCCTGATTTGGAATTGGAAAGGGGACTTACCGTCTTAGAAAAGACATGCCTGATTGGAGTAAATTTACCGTTTCGAGGAATAAACTGTCTCGAGAGAGGGATTGGAATTGGAAAGGATAATGCCCCTAAGGGCATTTTGGTCACTTTGCCTCTATTTGGGCCTGGTGAGCCCACGAGGCGGTGGACAGACGAGATTTAGACTTAGAGAGTTAGTTTTGATTGGAATACGTCCATATTGACTTGAGTACAAGTTTGTATGGAGCATAGACTGCCGAGCGGTAAAAAATGGGGTGCTTACAAGAGCCTCCACTATCCATAGCCCTCCTAGATAAAAGATTAAACCATCTATGGTGCTCCTAGACTACTCCCCTCAGCTAATGCCGCGATAACCTGAGCCATGATTCTGTCCTCCATAGTAAGCAAGAAATAGAGAATGGGGTAACGACCCACCCTCGACTTCCGCAATCAACTTTGAATAACTTTTTCAAACCACGAAAAACTGGGACTATGAACTCAAGAATCAGGACACTTAACTTCAAAGAAGCATAATCCTTCCAGGGACATATCAATAAGAATCCTATCATAGTTGCCAAAATCAAAACTTAATAGTGAAGCTAATATCATTCATTCAAACCTTAAGAGATCTCAAGCAAATATAGACAAATGACCTCACCTCCAAACTTTAAGACAAAAGCATCACAAGCGTGAAACAATCCCCCATGGCACCCCATGCTCAAGGCGAAGTTATGATTCTTACCATCTGAAAACAAAATCTTTCAAAAGTGAAAGCTCTTGCTTTCTTTCAATTTTCAAAACCTCAAATAAAAAATCTCAAGCCTTTTATCTATCATAAGTTTCCATTCCAAATTCAAAATCAATTTCAAAACAGAGGCTCTATCAAATTCAAAAGCATTTTCAAGTTCAAAAGTTTTCATATCTTCTCTATAAAAAGTTACAGGTCCAATGTCAATTTCAAAATTGATTTCAAAGTTCAAAGCTTTAGCTTTTTGTCTATTTAAAAAATCATTTCTCAAAATTTCAAGAAGTTTTCAAAGTTTATCTACAAAAAGTTTCAATTTTCAAACTCAAAACATCAAAACTTTTGCTTTCTTTCAAATTCACAATCAATTTTCAAAAGTCAAATGAGTTTTTTTCTAAAATATTCCTTCAAAAAGTTTTAAGTTTCAAGCCAACATGAATTCCCTACACGTTTGCTATACAAAATGAATTTCCTACATAGTTTGTCCAAATTTCAAGTCAAAACGAATTTTCTATATATTTTGTCCAAGTTTCAAATCAATTTGGTTTTCAAACTCTTTCCTTCAAAAAGTTTATTTCAAATCAATCTTGATTTTTTAAAGCTTTTTCCTTCAAACAGTTCAAATTCAATTAAAACCTCCAGTTTCTCAAGCTTTCCCTTTAAAAGTCCCATTTCAAATCAAACTTCAAGGTTTTTAAAGCTTTTTACCTCAAAAAGTTCAAGCTCAAATTCAAAATTTTAGATCAAAACATTTATGGGTTTTTCAAACATTTTCCTTCAAAAAGTTTCAATTCAAATCAAAATTCAAGGGTTTATAAACTTTTTTTTTTCCTTCAAAAAGTTTTATTCAAATGCAATTCAAGGTTTTCTAACTTTTCTCTTCAAAAAGTTCACTCAAATCAAATCACTCAGTGTTAAAACGTTTTCCTTCAAAAAGTTCATTCAAATCACATTCCAAGTTTTCTAGCTTTTTCCTTCAAAAAGTTTAATTTAAAAAATACCTTCTAGGTTTTCCTAACCTTTTCTTTCAAAAAGTTTGTTTTCCAAAATGCCTTTCTAGGTTTTCTAACTCCTTCCTTGAAAAACGTTTCATTTCAAATCACATTCGAAGTTTCATTTCAAAAACATTGTCTTGATTTTCTAACTTTTTTCCTTCAAAAAGTTTAATCTCAAAAGCATTTCTCAGGTTTATCAAGCTTTTTCCTTCAAAAGCTCCATTTTTCATAAGTTTTGGGTTTTTAAGCTTTCTCCTAAAAAACCCTAACTTTCCAAATTTTCAAGTTTTCAAACTTTCACCTCAAAAAGTTTTATTTTAAAAAACAATTTCTAGGTTTTAAAGCTTTTTCTTCAAAACGTTTCTTTTCAAAATTTTAGGTTTTCAAACTTTTTCTTCAAAAAGTTTCGTTTCAAAATTCTAGGTTTTCAACTTTTTCCTCAAAAGTTTCATTTCAAAATTCTAGGTTTTCGAAACTTTTTTCTCAAAAGTTTCATTTCAAAATTCTAGGTTTTCAAACTTTCTCCTTAAAAGTTTCATTCCAAGTTTCAAAGGTTTTCCAAACTCTTTCAATTCAAATCCAAATCAATCCATTGCAGAAAACCATTTCGAAATAATTTAAAAAATTATCCTTAATATCAAAATTCGAAATCTCCCCAAAGGAGTGGCATTCCATCAGTTGGAACGCTGCTTCAGGAGGAATTAATTTCAAAATCATTTCAAAATCGTTTCAAAATAAAGTTTTCAAAATTCCAGATTGCAAAAATCAAGACAATTCAATTTTCAAACTCAAAATTTCAAATTCTAATTCCAATCCCACTAATCGCTTCACGGTCAACATGGGACCCTTACTCTATCATTTTCTGTCTTCGATAAGCAAAGTCATAAAAAAGAGAGGCAGTTGTAAGTACTCCATTTTTGCCTGCTCGACTATCTCTGGCCCGATCAGACTCACATTCAAACTAACACAGATAGATTCAAGCTCAAACTAGCTTTCCAGACTCATTCCAGTCAATCAATCGGTTCATGGGCCCACCAAGCCCAATAAAAGCAAAATGACCAAAATACCCTTAGAGTATTACTTGATCCAATTCCAACTTGCATGTATTCTTAAAGACGGTAAGTATATATTTCAACCTTAATTCCAATTCCGATCCCAATCTAGACTAGTCAAACTCAATTTCGGCCTGTCTTTTGAGAAAGTTGATCCATCAGACGGTAAATCAATCTAGCATAACAAGTTTACTAAGAAAACTCCTCAAAACGATAAGTCCTTTCGCACCCATTGACTGGGACGAAACCAAAGATTAGGTAGTCTCCAGAATGAACGTGCATCGTCAGAGTGGCAGAAACACTAAAAAACATCGTAACTATTAGAGTGGCAAAAACACTCGCAAAAAGGTTGACATTGGGAATTGCCAACAAACCCCCTATGTCAAGGGAGAGAACTCGCCTCTTGACCATGGCACGTTTACCAAAGGATGAGATACCTTTGGAAACCAACTCGTTACAAACTGTAAGAGTGATTGAAACATTTAAAACCCAGGTCAACACCAGTGCTTGCTAGCTGTAAGCGCCCCATTTTTGACCGCTCGGCAGTCTACACTCCGTCCAGACTTGTTTTCAAGTCATTGTGGGCATATTCCAATCGAAAACAATTCTCTAGGTCCAAATTACGTCTTTCCATCGCTTCGCGGGCCTGTTAGGCCCAAACAGAGGCAAAATGACCAAAATGTCCTTAGGGGCATTGTCCTTTCCTTTCCGTTTCCAATCCCACTCTCGAGATAGTTTATTCCTCGAGACGGTTCTAATCCAGGCACGTCTCTTCGGAGACGGTAAGACCCCTTTCCAATCCCACTCTCGAGACAATTTATTCCTCGAGACGGTTCCAATCCAGGCACGTCTCTTCGGAGACGGTAAGACCCCTTTCCAATCCCACTCTCGAGACAGTTTATTCCTCGAGATGGTTCCAATCCAGGCATGTCTCTTCGGAGACGGTAAGACCCTTTCCAATCCCACTCTCGAGACAGTTTATTCCTCGAGACGGTTAGAGTAGCGAAACTACTCACAAAACCGTTAGAGTAGCGGAAATACTCACAAATAGGTCGATATAGGGAATTGGCAACAAATCCCTGTGTCATGACGACCGCCGTTAGAGTGGCGGAAACACTCAAAACCTAGGTCAACACCAGTGTCTGTTAGCCCGCTTCGGTGAAAAATGACCAAACTGCCCTTAGGACCTTTTTCGAGACTTTCCGGTCAAGATGACCATTTTACCCCTAAGCATCCGAATGCCCCGGGAACCACACTGGCTCTGGGTATCAAACCGGTAATGTCCCGAGAATACTTTTTATAGTATTCTCAACCTTCCTTTACCTTTCCGGATCATTCCGAGTCAGTTCCGGCCAACCCAGTACAAAATGACCGTTTTGCCCCTAGAGGGCCGATTTCCTTCCTCAACCACACCAGCTCTGAGTATCAAACCGGTAACCTCCTGAGACTACTTTTTATAGTATTCTCAGCCTTTCCTTATCTTTTCGGATCATTCTAAGTCAGTTCTGGCCAACCCGGTGCAAAATGACCGTTTTGCCCCTGGTAGGGCCGGTCTTCCTTTCCGACCACATCGGCTCTGGAAATCAAACTGGAAACCTCTGGGAACATTCTAATTAATGTTTCCAGATCCCCAATCTTCTTCCAGGACAGTCCGAGTCTGGCCCGGCAGTTTTTCGGTCCGATTGACCGTTTTGCCCCTAAAGGCCCGGTCAACCTTTTCGACACATTTTGTCCTCACTTTTTAAATCAAATACCTCCAGGACACTATTTTAAGTGTTCTTGCTCCTTTCTGGCCTTCCGGGTCATTCCCGGCTCCTTCAAACCATTCCCGGACTTTCCGGAGTCACTCCTAGTGAAGCTAGGCTAAAGATTGCATGGTAGTCACTAGTATAGGCGCCCAAATCTAGTCAAAGATATGTTACTTGTCGACCTTAATGGTTTCCTAATTGGCTGGTGCCACTAGTAGTGGCGCCAAGCCAATATTTGGGCTGGCGCCACTCCTAGTGGCGCCAGAAGGAATTTTGGTTTGGCGCCACTGCAACAGGCGCCAGTGTATTCCTCCCTCTATAAATACAGAGCCTCATTCAGCGTGAAAGGGGTCTGCACACTTAACCTAGAAATCATATATTTCGATATACAGAGCTCGAGCACCTCTTAAACCCTAGCCACCCTACACAAACCTTAGCCTCCTATACACTTATACACTCCCCCATACACTAATACACTAGCCTTCAACCATCCTTTGAAGACTTGAAGAGCTGCAATCCGAAGCTTGAAGACAACTCTTGAAGACTGAAGACAAAGATCAAGACCGAAGACCGAAGATAGCACGGCGCGCAAAATAAGCAAGACATACGGTAGGCTCCCTATTTAAATTTCCGCACTTCCCCCCCTCTCTCTTCTCTCTCCTAACCCACTTGGGTTTTCTCTATTTTAATCCCCCATCTCTTTCCCCCCCTTTCTTTGCATGCTTGAAACAAGGGGATTCCCGGTCTATGTGTAGGATTGGGCTATTGGAGAGTCACCGTGTCGGGGGCTTTCTTCTAGTCTAACCAAAGACCACGTGGGTCCGGCTCCCTTGATTATGTGGTGAAGCCTTAGCCTTGTATGTTCACGACCCCAAATTGCATTGTGCATATCATAGTCTTGCATCTTCCAAAATTCGTTTTCAAACTCGTTTTCAAAATCGTTTTCAAACTTGTTTTCAAAATTGCATCAAAATCTCTTTTTCAAAAACTTGTTTTCAAAACCACAATTCTAGAGTGATTCTAGCCTTTCCATGGCTAGGGTTGCTTTAAGAAAAGTGTTACATTAAAAGTGACCTTTTTGGTCTATATTTTCAAATCTTGTTGTTTTCCAAAACCACTTTCTTAAAGTGGTTATAGCTCTCTTATGGCTAGAGTCGCTTTAGGAAAGTGAGACGTTTTCATACTTTCCAAAAAACTCTCTCTTCAAAAATCTCTTCCTAAAAATCTCTTTTTCAACATACTTTCCTAAAACTTTCCTCTCCAAAATTGTTTTCAAAAACTCCCTCCTAAAATTTATTTTTCAAAACTCCATTTTTCAACTCCTTTCCAAAATCCACTTTCTAAAAACGTTCCCTAAAAATCTTTCCAAAAACTCTCTTCCACAATCTTCTACCAAAAACCTTCCTAGAAAAACTCTCTCCAAAAATCTTTCCAAAAACTCTCTTTCCAAAATCTTTCCTCTAGAAATTCCCCTCTAGGATTTTTCCTTCCAAAAAAAAAACCTCGTTTCCAAAAACACACTTTTCAAAACTCCTTCTCTTTTTCCAAAAACTCTATTTTCAAATGCACTTTTCAAAAACTCCTCCCTAGGATTCCTCTCTAGAAAAACCTTCGTTTCCAAAAACACGCTTTCCAAAAATCCTCTTTCCTTAGAGCCCAAGTCAAGCCGTAGAACCGACAATTAGGAAACCCTAATTTTCTTCCCAAAAACATGATTTTCAAACTTTGCCCCAAACCTAGGTTTCCAAAATCTCTTGTTTTCACATCCAAACTATACATGTTTCCAAAACCTCTTTTCTACGTCAAAACTATAATTTTCCAAATCTAGGGTTTCTAGAATCTCCTTTCCAAATCCTTGCCAAATCCTACCTTTCCCTTTAGGAAACCAAATCCAATCTCCCCGTTTAGGAAACTAGATCCTATCCTCCGTTTTTGGAAACAAAATCAAATCTTCTCTTTTCAAAACAAAATCCAATCCCTTCCTAATCCAAACCTTTTTTTTTAATTCAATTCCTTCCTAAACCATAAGTTTCTTAGACGTAAACCTCAAATCTTTCTTTAAATTTCAAAATTCAAATCTTTCCTAATTCAACCCTTTCCTAATTCTACCCTCATTTCAAATCTTAACTTTTCAAACCTAAGTTTTTAAATCTTTCCTAAACTCAAGCCTTTCCTAATTTCAAAACTTTCTAAAATTCAAACTCTAAAACTTTCTAAATCCTAAACTTTCTAAGTTTCAAATCTTTCTAAAATCAAAACTTTCTAAATTTGAAACTTTCTTAAGTTAAATCTTTCTAAACTTCCAAACTTTCTAAATTCTAAACTTTCCAAAACTTGAAAATCTTTCTAAATCTAAGGCTTTTCTAAACTCAAAACTTTCTTAATTCAAACATTTTCTAAACTAAAAACTTTCCTTTTTCAAACCTTTCCCAAAACGAAACTTTTCTATTTTCAAAACTTCCTTGTTTTCTAAATTTTTCCACTTTCAAAACTTCCCTTTTTCAAAACATTCCAAAATTTAAAACTTTCTTAACTTGAAACTTTCTAAATTCCAATCCTTTCTTAAACTAAACTTTTCCTAATTCAAAACATTTCTAAATTCAATACTTTCCCATTTCAAAACTTTCCTAAACCTAAAATTTTCCTAATTTCAAACTTTCCAAAAATGAGACTTTCCTAATCTAAATTTTTCCTAAATTCCAAGTTTCCAAATCTTTCAAGATCTTTCTAAATCCAACATTCCAATCTAATCTTTCTTAATCTCAAGTCTTTCTTAGGTCTCCTATCTTTCCTAAGTCTAGGTTTCTTAAATCTCCATCTTTCCTAAAACCAAGTCTTTCCAAAATTAATCTTTCCAAAGCAAGTCCAATCTTCTCAATTTCAATTTCCAATTTCCTCTTCTAATCTCAAATCAAATCCAATTTTCAATTCAATTTCTTTCTTCTAATCCAATCTCTCTCTCTTCAAATCAATCTATTTTCAATCGGACTCCGGTCCGAACTACGACTAACCTGATTCCCTCAAAGGGATATGTAGGCAACCTTCATAGGTGCGGTCACAATACTTTTCAAACTTTCAATTCCACCCTCATGGGTGTGGTTTTCAAAATCTTTCCAAATATCAAATTCCAATCTATTTTCAAAATTCCAATTTCAAAATTTCTATTTTCAAAATTCCAATTTCAAAATTTCTATTTTCAAATTTTTACTTTCAATTTTCAAACTTTCCAATTTCAATTCCATCTCTTCAAATCTATTTTCAAATCAAATCAATTTCAAATCAATATCTTTTCATATTTATTAATCAATTCTGTTTCCTTACACTTGCATCCCATGCATCATGTTAATTTTCAAGCTTTGTTTTTCAAAGTGGATAGGATTGAACGTATGTTAATTAAAGAGACTCATAGGTGAATCTCTGGTAGATTGACATGTAGGTACCGAAAGGGCGGGGTAGGGTGATAGCTTAGTGCGTCTTCCCTACACGTAACCAACCTCCGAACCTAGAATCACTGATTTCAAAGACCAAAAAGGAGTTATTTTTCAAAAAGGGCTAAATGTTTTCCAAAGATTGCCAAACAACCTGTTTTTCTTAAAAACCCTCTCTTGAGGAGATATTTTCAAAAATCGTTTTTCCAAAAACCCTAAGTGTAGTCTTCGGATTGTGCTTAGTTTTTAAGTGACCTAACTCACCTTAATCAAGTTAATTGGCTACTCCGAATCTTTTTCAAAAGCTCTTTATTCAAATCTGTTTTCAATTCAAACATAGTCGCACTCATTCTTCTAGGAGGGTGAGTTCTAACGAGAGAGTACAACATTTTTCTTGCTTGTGTGTGTATTCCTCGAGTGCGAAAAATCTGGGCACGACACTAGCCCACTCTAGTGAAAAATGAACAAACTACCCTTTGGGCCCTACCAACATGCTTATCAAGAAAGTACCTAAGTCCTCAGAGCGGTATGTCCACCATTCTAGGATTGTCTCAAAGACAATCCGGCACATTCAAGTGCCTTACAGTCGGTTCTGAATCAATTCTGAAACTATTAAGTCAAAAAGATCATTTTGCCCTTAGGCATCCAATTGGCTCCAAGAACCACACCATCTCTAGTAATCAAACTGGTTACCTTCTAGGGATACTTATAATAGTATTCCCAACCTCCCGATACCTTTCTAGGTCATTCCGAGTCAATTTTAGTGTTTCTTGGTTCAAATGATTTTAGTGGGCAAGTCGCTCTATCCAACCACATTGGCTAAGGGTATCAAATCCAAAATCTCTCGAAGCACTCTTAATAGTGTTTCTAACATTAAGTCTTCTCTTGGTCAACCCTGGATTAATCCCGGTTGTAAGCATCCCATTTTTTTCCGCTTAGCAGTGTCTAGTCAGTCCAGACTTGTATTCAAGTCAATATGGACATATTTTGAGTCAATTCAATTTTTCAATCCTAATCTAGTCAATCAATCACTTTGTGAGCCTGTCGGGTCTAAATGGAGGCAAAATGACCGAAATGCCCTTGGGGCATTGTTCAGTCCAATTTCAATGGGCACGTCTTTTCGAAGACGATAAGTCCCCTTTTCAAATCCAACTCCAATCAAACTTCGAGTCCAATTCCAATTTTAATCCATCCCTCAAGAAAGTTAATTCCTTAAGGCGGTAAGTTAATCCTATCCAACACATTTTTCGAAGAAAGTTCTTCGAAACGGTAAGTCCATTTAAACCCGTCGACCAGGACGAGACCCCAAGTCCCCGAGATGGTAGAACGGTCCACCTTTGGTGCCTGCTAGCCCGCCAATGCAGAAATGTCCTTTTGGGTATGCCTTTCAAGAAAGTTAATTCCTCAAGCGCTAAGTCCATCTTGTAGCTTCCCGAGATTAGGCAGTCTCGAAAATAATCGCGAACCGTCCGAGTAACGGAAGTACTCATAAACATAGCAACCATCAGAGTGGCGAAAACACTCGCAAACAGGTCGATATAGGGAATTGCCAACAAACCCCTGTATCACGGGACCGCCGTCAGAGTGGCAGAAACACTCAAAACCTAGGTCAACACCAGTGCCTGCTAGTTCACTCCCGTAAAAAATGACACAACTGCCCCTACGGCCATTTTCAGCATGTTTTCGAGAAAGTACCTAAGTTCTCAGAACGGTAAGTCCACCTTTCCAAGATTGTCTTAAAGGCAATCCAGCATGATTACGTGCTTTCTAGTTAGTTTCGGGCCAATTTCGAGACTTTTCAATTAAAATGACCATTTTGCCCCTAAGCATCCGAACGCCTTGGGAACCACACCAGCTCTAGGTATCAAACCGGTAACCTCCCGAGAATACTTTTTATAGTATTCCCAACCTTTCATTATCTTTTCGGATCACTCTGAGTCAATTTTGGCAAACCCAGTGCAAAATGACCATTTTGCCCCTGGTGGGCCGGTCGCCTTTTCCAACCACACCGACTCTGGACATCAAATCGGTAACTTTTGGGAACATTACTCTTTCGGGACATTCTGAGTCTGTTCCAGCAGCTTTCTAGCCCAGTTGACCGTTTTGCCCCTAATGGCCTAGTCAACCCTTCGAACACATCTTGACATCATTTTTCAAGTCTGTTACACGCGGGACCCTATTCTAACGGTTCCTGTCCCTTTCCGGCCTTTCGGGTCATTCCCAGCCCCTTCAAATCATTTCCAGACCTTCCGGAGCCACTCGTAGTGAAGCCGGGCTAAAAATTGCATGGTAGTCACTAGTACAGGCGCCCAAATCTTCTGAAGATACGTTGATTGTCGACTTAAAAGCTTTCCTAAGTGGCTGGCGCCACTCCTAGTGGCGCCAATGTGTTCTTTGGCCTGGTGCCACTGCAACAAGTGCTAGGTTGTTCTTCTCTTTATAAATACAGAACCTATTCTAGCATGAAAAAGGTCCGCAAACTTAGTCTGAAAAACCTCCTCTTCGATATATAGAGCTCGTAGCCTCCCTAAACCCTAGTATTCTTTAGGTTTTCAAAACTCTAGCCTCCATATACAAACCCTAGCTCATATATACTCCCATACACTCCTATACACTCATATAATAGCCTCCAAAGCCTCCATTGAAGACTTGAAGTGCTGCAACTCGAAGCTCTCAAAGATTAAACCGAAGACTGAAGCGAAGACCGAAGAAAACCAAAACGCGCAAAACAAAGCAAAATAAAGAAGATACATAGTAGGCTCTCTATTTAAGTTTATGCATCTTCCCCCTCTCTTTTCTCCCTCCGAACCCACTTGGGTTTTCTTCTATTTTAATCCCCCATCTTCTTCCCCCTCTCCCCCCCCCCCTTCTTGCATGTATAAAACAAGGGACTTCTCGGTCCATGTGTAGGATTAGGCTATTGGAAGTCACCGTGTCAAGGCCTTTCACTTAGTCTAACTGGAGACCACGTGGGTTTGGCCCCCTTGATTATGTGGTGAAGCTTTTAACCTTGTATGTTCACGACCCCAACTTGCATTGTGCATATCATGATTTTGCATCTCTCCAAAATTTGTTTTTAACTTATTTTTAAAAGCTTGCATCAAAATTATTTTCAAAACTTGTGTTAAAATCTTCTTCTTCAAAACTTGTTTTCAAAATCACAATCCTAAAGTGATTCTAGCATTTCCATGTCTAGGGTTGCTTTAGGAAAGTGTTACATTTAAAGTGACCAATATGGTCCATATTTTCAAATCATTGTTGTTTTCAAAACTACTATCTTAAAGTGGTTCTAGCCTTCTTATGGTTAGAATCACTTTAAGAAAGTAAGATATTTTTATGAACTTTATAAAAACTCTCTTTTCAAATCTCTCCCTCTAAAAATCTCTTTTCCAACATACTTTCTAAAAACTCTTTTCAATCTCCTTCTCAAAATTCCGTATCAAAATTGTTTTCTAAAAGCTTCTTTCTAAAAAATCTATTTTCCAAAACTTCTTTTAAAACTCCTATCCAAAAGCTCTCTTCAAAATTCACTTTCTAAAAACGTTCCTTAAATTTTCTTCCTAAAAACTTCTTTCAAAAATCTCTTTCCAAAAATCTCGTTCTTTAAATCTCTTTCCTAAAAACTCTTTCCAAAAACCTCTTTTTCTAGATCTCCTTAAAAAAATCTTCTTTCCTAAAAATTCACTTTCCAAAAATATTTTTTCTTGGAGTCCAAGTTAAGCCTTAGAGCCAACAATTAAGAAAATTAGGTAATTTTCCTTCCCAAAAACATGATTTCCAATTCCTTATTTTGGCTTCAAACTTTAGGTTTCCAAATCCTATTTTCTACATCAAAACCATATATTTCCAAAACCTACTTTCTACATCAAAACTATAGTCTTCAAAATCTAGGATTTCAAAAACTTCATCTTTCCAAATCTGTGTCAAATCCAATCCTCCCTTTAGGAAACCAAATCTAATTTCCTATTAAGGAAACCAGATTCAATTCTCCGTTTTTTGGAAACAAAATTAAACCATCTTTTTTTAGAAATAAAATCCAATCCTTTGTTTTAGGAAATAGGAATCTCAATTATTCCTAGTCTAAACCTTTCCAAATCCCTTCCTTCTTAATCTCATACCTTCCTAAACCTTAGGTTTCCAAATCTTTAAACTTTCAAATCTTTCCTAACTCCAACCTCTCTTAATTCCATACCTTTTCAAATCTCAACTTTCCAAATCTAAATTTTCAAAATCTTTATTAAATTCAAACATTTCTTAATTTCAAGTATTCCTAAACTCAAACTTCGAATCGTTTCTAAAATTCTAAACCTTTTAAATTTCGAATCTCTCCAAATCCAAAACTTTCTTAAGTTAAAAGTTTCTAAATTCAAAACTTTCTTAAATTAAAACTTTCTAAATTCTAAGTCTTTCTTAAATTAAACTTTTCCTTACTCAAATCTTTCCAAAAATCAACTCTTTCTTAAAAAGAAAATATTCTAATTTCAAAACTTTCTAATTTTGATTTTTTCTAAATCAAAACTTTCCTAAATTGAAACTTTCCTAAATCAAAACTTTCCTAAAAAGAAACTTTCATAAAATGAAACTTTCTAAAATAGAACTTTCCTAATTCAAACCTTTCCTAAATCCAATCTTTCCTAATCTTCCAAGTCCAACATTCGAGTCAAATTTTTTTTAAATCTCAAGTCATTCCTAAATATTATGTTTCGTAAGTCTAGGTCTCCTAAACCTCAATCTTTCCAAAATAGGTCTAAATCCTTCTTCCAAGTTCTATCGATTCCAAATCAAAGCCAATCTTTTCAATTCCAAATTCTAATTTCCAATCTTCTATTTTAAGTTCAAATCAAACTCCGTTTTTCAATCAAACTCTTTTTTCAAATCAAAACCTTCTATTTTCAATCGGACTCTTGTCTGAACTACGACTGATCTAATTCTTCAAAAAGGATACGTAAGCAACCCTCATGGGTACGATCATAACCTTTTTCAAGTTTCTAATTCCATAATCTGTTTCAAGCTTTTAATTATACAATCTATTTTCAAATCTCTATTTCCAATCTCTAAAACTTTCTTTCAAAACTCAACTCTTCTTTCAAATCCGTTTTCAAATCAAATCAAGTCTTTCCAAGTCTATTTCAAGATCAAATATTTTTCTTGCATTTATATATCATACATTATGTCTTTTAAAAAATTATTTTCTAAAGTAGATAGTTTTGGACATTTGTTAGTTGAAGACTCTCATAGGTGAATCTAGGGTGAATAGACATGTAGGTACTGCAAAGGCAGGGTAGGGTGATGGCTTAGTGCATCTTCCCTACACGTAACCAACCTCCGAACCTAGGATCACTATTTTTGAAATACCAAAATGGAGTTATTTTAAAAAAAGGGGCCTCAATATTTTCTAAAGGTTGCCAAACAACCTCTTTTCTTAAAAACCCTCTCTTGAGGAGGTATTTTCAAAATTATTTTCAAAAACCCTAAGTGTAGTCTTCGGATTGTGCTTAGTTTTTAGGTGACCTAACTCACCGTAATTAAGTTAGGTGGTGACTCCAAAAACCCTTTATTCAAATTAATTTTCCATTCAAACCTAGTCACACTCATTCCTCTAGGAGGGTGAGTTCTAATAAGAGAGTACAGTATCTTTCCTGCCTATGTGTGTATTCCTCGAGTGCGAAAAATCTAGGCGCGATAGCTAGCTACTCCACTGGGGATGCTTAGAAGGTTAGACCACAGTCATATCTCTTTACGCTCCACCCTTGTAGAGTCTTCAATTAACTTGCCTAATTTTATCCACTTTCAGTTTTCAAAATCAAAATTTTGAAGTTATTTTCAAAAACATGCATTTAACTGCATTCATATTATCTTATATTAAGATTGTCATCCACATACTAACTCGTGCCTCTTTGTTTTGTTGGTGCACTTTTGTTTGTAATATTATTTTATTAATTGTTATGCATGAATATGATGAACATGATGAATGGGAGTTGTTGGGTTCTTTCCTCCGCTTTCAAAAATCACACACACACTACACGTGCACTTGCATTCTGCATACTTGTATTTTTACCCTGATATGACCCTTCTAGTTAGAAAAGGGGAATGGTATATTGGTTGTGGGCAAGATGCTATGTCAGTTTCTTCGTCTATAGCCTTTTGATGGTTCCCCCACTCGAATCACCAACCGATCATGGCACCACTATGGGGAGTGGGCCTAGGTTTGAACATCCGGGGACCGAGCCTTTTTAGGACGCATTAGTCAACCCTCAATCTCATGCTTATATAGACACCTTGTATAGCCAAACTTGTGCTGGATTTAAGACATGCGCACTGTTTTCCAAAACCATGTAGGAAAGGATGATAGCTTTTACTTTCCTTTATACCTACTCATTCTTGTTGTTATAATGACTGTATTCTTATTGTTATAATGACTGTCTAACTACTCATGCATGCATGTTTACTTCAACTGTATTCTCTCTCCTTATACTCTATGCATCTATTTTCATACATTCCATGTTCCATGTCAAGACGAGAGTTCCAAGTAACTCAAGTCACTGCATTTTTCATGCACATGATCAACCCAAAGAGAGTGACACCTAGTTCACTCTCCCTTGCATTAAACCTACCCAAAACCTAAGGGTTCCCATGTAACCCTAAGGACTCATGGCATGCACATCAATTCATTCCATAAGAGGGGCCCCAATCCTTTTGTGCTCATGGAGGTAGGGTTGCCAAGAAGACAAGGGGCAATCAATCAACAAGGTCTCACAGTGACCTCCTCGACATCGAATCTAAGGAAGACGAATCGAAAGACTCAAGAGTAGTTTAGGTTTTCTTTTGTAAAATTAGATAGGTGAAAGTCTCAGAGAAACATGTTTCCCCTCCCCCCTATTAAAGTGTATTTGGGCTCTTTTTAAGCCTAAAAGTTCAATGTACCCCCTTTTTCGTGAACGAATGGATGGAAGAAAGAGTATAAATGCTTGATCTATGGTAAGGTACTTGCATACAGGGGCAAACCCCTCCTATCTCCAAAAGTGAGCCGAATTCATCATGATTAGTTTCAAGTAGGGGCATCCTTCGAGTATGCATTACATAAAGACTTGTCAAAATAAGACACTGCCTTTTTCCTTTTGTTGGTTTAAGGTTCCCCTCCTCATTTCCCGTCATTACAAGGAAATCTCGTGGAGTCACTCACACTCGATGCCTTAACTCTAATACTAGCGGAAGCAAAAAGACTCAGACATAGGATGACTAAAATGGAAAGTATGCTCTCCTCACTCTTATCCCATGTAGGAACTACAACCCATAAGCAAGCAGAGTCCTCGCAAGCCCAAACTCATGATAGACAAAAAAGGATGAAGAAGGAAGACCAAGACTGTGCCCCGACCACTACTTACCAACGACCTCCTTAGGCCAAGGGCCTTGCCCCGATACCTTCCGAACCAACCTCTAACCAAACACCTAGATTATATAATCTCTCCTACGGATACTAGCCCAACCCATTGGGCCCTAACACCAAAAATTGCCCCACTTTGAAACTTGGAACCCAAAGCCCCTTTCATTCTCGAACCACCAGCCAGATTATGACCTCACCAAAACTTGGTTCGCAATCTTCAAAAACATCTGCAACACTTCCTCAGCCTAGATGAACAAGTGGGAAAAAACAGACATTTACTAAACTCGTGTGTTCGCAGACCACGGCCTATTTTGGTCTCCTAGAGGCTGGATATCTGAAACCTATACCTGCTTGACCCCGGCCCAATCCTCTGCCTCATTACTTTGAATCTGTAACAAGCTGTGAGTACCATTCAGGCGGCAAGGACATGATGCTGAAGATTGTTTAACCCTCAAGCATAAGATTCAAGACCTTATAAATGACAAGATCATCGGCTTACGACCAGTGAACCCTCCTCCAAATGCCACTATGGACCCTCCGCTAGACCACACCATCAACGTCATTATAAAGTTTGGTAACAATAAGGTTTGGTTTGCCACATGCCAAGAGAGACATTATGAGGATGAGGTGGAAACGGAATGGGGGGATGCAGAACCGTATCATGCCTTGTCATGGAGCAACCCCGGTAAAATTCCATTCCTTGAAGATAACTCATAGATGAATCAGCCAAGCAGGTTGACCAGGAGCCATTTAAACTTAGTGATAAGAACCCACCGCTATGCACACCAGAGGGGCAGTAGAGCACGACCGAATGCAAAAGTAAGAAACCTAAGGCCCGGGTTAAGTCAGTTCAGCTGGAAGAAAATAAATGGACCTATCTATTTTGGGCAAATAAAGAAGAAGAGGAAGCTAGACTCAAAGAAAGAAAAGCTAAGAAAGGGAGGAAACGCCATGAGGCAGTTACAGATCTTAGAGGACGCATGCTCATGTCTGCATCAATAAAGGAGGAGGAGATCGACAATTGCACCAACCTCAACTACTCCTATCTGTCGCGCCCCAATTTTTTTGGTGTCCAAGGTCCTTTCGGCTCGAAGACCCTAAAGCACAGAACTCTGTCACTAAAACTCATCCTCTTAGAAGTACAAGTGCAACTAGGTTTGAAAATTGGTTTGACTAAGGGCTTTTTAGAAAAATAGGAGTTGCCACCTAACTTGACTAAGGTGATTAGGGCACCTAAAACTAAGTGTTAATCCGAAGATTAAACTTAGGGTCTTTTGAAAGAGGTTTTGAAAACTCCCTCAAGAGAGGGTTTTTAAGGAAATAGGTTGTTTGACAACTTTTGAAAAAATTTAAGCCCTTTTGGAAAATAACTCCATTTTGGTCATTTGAAAACAAAAATCTATGACTCGGGGGTTGGTTACGTGTAGGGAAGATATTCTATGATCATCACCCTACCCCACCCTTTCGGTACCTACATGTCTAATCACCCTTTGTTCACTCACTAGAATAACCGGTTACCATTGTCCATTTAATATCCACTTTAGAATTTTGAAAACGAGATTTAGTCATCACTTTTCGGATGGATGATGCATGATGCAAGTTTTTGGAAGAAGTTGAAAAATAATAAGGGTTTTGAAAGAGTTTGGAATAGGAGCTTTGAATTGATTAGAATTTTTTGAAAAAGGGATTGGAGTTGGAATAAAAGTTATGATCGCACCATTTTAGGTTGCCTACATATCTCATTTAGCGAGAATCAGGTCATTCGTAGTTCGGGCAAGAGCCCGATGGAAAACAGACACATTAGGCCCTTTGGAAGGTTTGAAGACACTTTGGGGTCTTTGAAAAATTTTAAGACACTTTGAGGTCTTTGGAAAAGTTTAAGACACTTTGAGGTCTTTGGAAGCTGAGGACTCTTTGTGGTCTTGGAAAAGTTTAAGACACTTTGAGGTCTTTTGGAAAAGTTTAAGACACTTCGAGGTCTTTGGAAAAGTTGAAGACTCTTTGGAGTCTTGAAAGTTGAAGACTTTTTATGGTCTTGGAAGTTTTGACTTGAAATTGAATGGTGGAGTGTTTTGAAAATGTTTTTGGATTAACCTAAGGGAGTTTTGGAAAAATGCTTTGGCATGACTCAAGAGAACTTGAAAGTGTTTTTGAAGTCTTGTTTTGAAAACCTTAGAGGCATGATTTTAGAATGTTTTGATGAATTAGTTTTTGAAAGTGATTTTTGGAAATGGCTATGGGTTTGGAATCCTAATATGGACAACCTTAGAGGTTGTTCTTGATTGGTCACTTGTCCTTGGAATACCTAACCATGAGGGGGCTAGGGACACCTTAGGTTTGTGATATTTTGAAAACATTTTTGGAAATGTCTTGAAGATGGAGTGTAAGAACATTTGAAGAGATTATGGAGTTGGTTCTTTTTTGGAATCATGAGAGTAGGGGACTTTGGAAAAATAGGTTCTGAGAATAGTTTGAGAATTTGAATGATCATTTAGAAAATGGTTCAAGAGTTGGAACCTTGAAGTGTACTAACCTAGGTTGGGTTAGCCTAGGGTTAGGGGTAACCTAAGGTTAAATAACTTGGGTTAGGTTAACCTAGGGTTAAGATGACCTATGGTTAACTAACTTGGGTTAGGTGAACCTAAGATTAAGATGACTTAGGGTTAGGTTAACCCAAGGTAAGTGAACAAGGGTCAAGTTAACTTAGGGCTATTCAACTAGGGTTAAGTTAACCTAGGATTAGTCAACTAGGGTCAAGTTAACCTAGGGTTGGACAACTAGGGTCAAGTTAACCTAGGGTTGGATAACTAGGGTTAAGTTAACCTAGGGTTAGATTGTAGAATGGTTTTGAAAGTTGGTTTGATGCACTTTTGGAAAGAATTTTAAAAAACAAAACATGTTGTGCCATAGACCTTGGTTGTCAATCTTTTTGAAGATCATTTCCATAAAAATTTTGACTCTAGCCAAGAGCATGGTTTATATGGTTAGTGTTTAGAAACCATTTTAAGGAAGGTTTTCTCATGGCCATTATAACCTTTATCTTAACAAGAGTGGAGGTTTCAAAAATCAACATAATGATGGTAATTTTTGAAAAATCATTTTTGATACAAAAATGGAGAGAATGCATTTTTAAAAATCATCTTTTAAGAAGGATTTTGGAAACCACTTTTCAAGATGGCCATTCCATCAAGAGAGGGTTTATAAGGTCAAACAATAGGGAGACCACTCAAGAGAGGTTTCCATGGGGCCATTCCAACCACTATGCTTGAAAGAATGAAAATCTTAAAAATTAAAGAAATGGAAAGCAACCATTATGCAAGTTAAAATACAATGATGCAAAATGAGAGTTAAGGGGTTAGTAGGGGCTCTTCTAAGGCATAATTCTAAAATCTCATCCTACACTTCAAGTGGCCAACTCTTGGAACAATTTTTGAAAGAAATATAGATCTTGGAGATGGCATGAGAATAAGAGCAATGTAAGCATTGTAGAGTATGACAATAAGCATAAAATTAAGCCAAGCACACAAGACATGATCAAAATAGTAATATGCAAGGGGTCATGATTCACATACAAGGCTTTTAAGCTACACCATATAAACAAGGGGCTCCTAGGCCATACCATCTTAAAGTAGGCTAGTGAAAGGTCCCCCTACACGGTGGCTCTCACTTGCTTTCCTCTAGGCATGATCTAAGAGCCCTCTTGGCTCAAGCATGCAAGAAAGGGGGGTTGAAGATGGTGATTAAAATAGAAAATAGCCTAAATAGGCTAGAAGGGAGAAGAGAAGAGTGGGGGAAGACACAAATATAAAAGAGATACCACCTTTCACCTTCAACACACTTGTAGTCTTCAATGGATGTCTTGATTGGAGCTTGAGTGACTTCAAGAGGGCTTGAGAGGCTAGAGTGGAGTGTGTAAGTGTGTATAAGGCCTTGTATGTGGAGTGTATAGGCTTGAGAGAGGTAGAATCTAGACTAAGTGTTGGAGGGGTGGAATATATGTAAGGATTCGAGTTTCTGGAGTGATTTCAGTAGAACTTCGCATCAATTTCGGACCTGGAATATACAAAGGGGGAGACCTCTATATATAGGCAATCTGGAACAGGCTTGGCACATGTGCTACATACGCATGGCCTTACGCATGTAGGAGATGCGCAGGTACTGTTCTAGTGCCAGAATGACACGTGGCACCTATTGTTCTGGATAAACCTCGACTGTTGATCGAAATTTATCCTTATGTAGCATACGCTCCATCATCGGGAAGGTTCGTCCAAACTTTGCCTCGATAATTGAGTCAAACGGGAAGGTTTCAGGAGAATCAGTCGCACTCAGGATGTTCTCCCAGGGTTTCTAGTGAACTTTCTTGTTTTTAGGAAGTTTGAATTATGTTTGGAAGCGTGGGATATGGTCTTGGGAAGTGTGCCTAAAAGGTCACTTTTACGGAGCGTCTGTGAAACACTCCAAGGGTGTGTGAAAGTGGCTGTTTTCGTTTCTTGTGATCGAAGCCTTCGGGAAGCGGTCCATTCGATCGGATCGTACCGATGGAAAGTACTCTGGAAATACTTTCGGGAATTCCCAGATTTACGCATTTCTCAAGTCATTTGACGGTGCATTTGGATTAGGGAATTGGAGAAAAAGTCAACCTTGGTGGAGTGTTTATGAGATGCTTCAGGGGTTGTCAAAAGTAGCCATGTTTGGGCCATATGATGAAGGGCTTCAAGAAATGATCTATCTGATCGAGCCGTATCAATGGAAAGATCTATGAACGAGCTTTTGAGAATTCCCTGATTTTATGCATTTCTCAAGTTAGTTGACGGTGTGTTATAACCAGGGAATCGAGAGAAAAGACAATTTAGGCAGAGCGTCTGCGAGACGCTCCAAGGAACTTTTATCGAGTCGTGAGCATTTAATGTCGTAGGGTCCTCCTTGGGTTAAAAAAAGGATATGGTGAAACCCTTTCCTTGGAATCCCGGGATCGGTGCTATTTCGGGGCATGTTCGGATTGTCAGGGGCAAAATGGTCATTTTGGCTAAGATTGGCTGAAAATGGTTAGGAATGGTTTGATGTGTCGTGTTAAGCGTGTAGGGTTTTTCGGGGATATGTTTTGGGAGAGTCTTTTACCGCTCGGTGGGGTTTGTGCCGTGTTGAGGTGTTTAGGGGCAAAATGGTCATTTTGGCCAGAGTGAGCTGGAATAGGACCGGAATTGGACCGAATGGCGTGCGGGGGACGCCTAACAGTTTAGTAACATTTTAAAAAGGTGGACTTATTGTTTTGAGGGATTTTGAACTTTCCCAAAACGTGCTTGGAGGCCCAAAGGGCAGGTTTGGTCATTTTTCACCGAGTCGAGCTAGCAGGCACCGGTGTTAACCTAGGTGCTGGTTCTCGGGACTGCCCGGTCTCAAAAAACTACCTGTGTGGTGTTGGTTTCTAAGAACACCCGGCCTTAGTGAGCTACCTATATGGGTGGTGTTGGTTCTTGAGAACACTTGGTTCTGGAAAGCTACCTAGAAGGGTGGTGTCGGTCTCTAAGAATGCCCGGTCTCAGAGAACTACCAAATAACGGACATTCTACATTGGCGGGCTAGCGGGTGCCAGAAGTGAACTGTCTGGAATTTGATGAGGTGTTGGTCCCCGAGATCGCCCGATCCCAAGAAGTTACCTGGATGGCGTTGGTTTCCAGGACCGCCTGGTCTGGAAAGCTACCTGGAATAATGGTGTTTATGGCTCCAACGGGTTCTTGTGGACCCGAAAAGCGACCGAACAGTTGGATTGAAGATTGAAAGGCTCACCTTGAATCTGCATGTGTTATGGTGTTGGAAACTAAGCTCGGTTGGGCCGGAGATTGCTAAGCAGGCAAAAATGGGGTGCTTACAGCTGCCCCTCTTTTTCTGTCTTTGCTTGTCGAAGGCAAAAAAATAATAAAGAAGGATCCCATGTTGACTGTGTGGCGATCGGAGGCACCGGAGTGGTTGGAATTTGGAATTTTAAGTTTTGAAAACTGGATTGTTTGAATTTTGGAATTTTGAAAACTCGATTTTGAAATGATTTTGAAATTTTTCCTGAATTGACATTCCGACCAATGGAACGACACTCTTTTAGGGAGATTCAGGATTTTTGAATTTTGAAAAGGATTTTTTTTTTTAAATGATTTTGAAATGGCCTTCTATAATGGAGGGATTTGGATTTGAATTGGAAGGGTTTGGAAAACTTTTAAAACTTGGAATGAAACTTTTGAGGAAAAAAGTTTGAAAACCTAAAATTTGATTTTGGAATTAAAATTTTTGGGGAGAAAGTTTTGAAAATCCGAAAACTTTTTTGATAGTATGCTTTTTAAGGCAAAAGCTGGAAAACCCGAGATTTTGAAAGTTGACCTTTTTTAGACGAAAGCTAAAAAACTCAAAATTTTAAAAGTTGAGCTTTTGGAGGCAAAAGCTAGAAAACCCAGAATTTCGAAAGTTAAGCTTTTTGAAGCGAAAGCCAAAAAATCTAAAATTCTTTTGGAAAATGGAGCTTTTGCAGGAAAAAGCTCGAGAAACTCGAGAAATAATTTGAAAATGAAGCTTTTGAAGGAGAAAGCTCGCAAAACTTGAAAAATTTTGGAAAGCTAGGCTTTTTGAGGCGAAAGCCACAAAACCCGAAACATTTTTGGAACATAGAGCTTTTGAAGGAAAAAGCTCAAGAAACCCAAGAAATATTTTGAAAACGGAGCTTTTGAAGGAGAAAACTCGAGAAATCTAAAAATTTTAGAAAGTAAGGCTTTATGAGGCGAAAGCTACAAAACTTGAGATTTTTGAAAAACGGAGCTTTTGAAGGAGAAAGCTCGAAAAACTCAAAAATGTTGGAAAGCTAGGCTTTTTGAGGTGAAAGCTTGAAAACCTGAAATTTTGAAAGTTAAGCTTTTTGAGACGAAAGCCAGAAAACCTAGAATTTTAAAAGTAAAGCTTTTTGAGGCGAAAGCTAAAACCCGAAATTCTTTTGGAAAATGGAGCTTTTGAAGGAAAAAAACTTGAGAAACCTGCGAAATGTTTTGAAAACAGAGCTTTTGAAGGAGAAAGCTCGCGAAATCTAAAAAATGTTGGAAATCTAGGCTTTTTGAGACAAAAGCTAGAAAACCCAAAATTTTGAAAGTTAAACTTTTTGAGGCGAAAGCCAGAAAATCCAGAATTTTGAAAGTGAAGCTTTTTTAGGCGAAACCTAAAAACCCAAAATTCTTTTGGAAATGGAGCTTTTGAAGGAAAAAGCTCGAGATACCCGAGAAATATTTTGAAAACAGAGGTTTTGTAGGAGAAAGCTCGCAAAACCTGAAAAATGTTAGAAAGCTAGGCTTTTTGAGGCGAAAGCTAGAAAACCCAAAATTCTTTTGGAAAATGGAGCTTTTGAAGAAAAAAGCTCGAGAAACCTGAGAAATATTTTGAAAATAGAGCTTTTGAAGGAGAAAGCTTGCGAAACCTGAAAATGTTGGAAAGCTAGGCTTTTTTAGGCAAAAGCTAGAAAACCCGAAAGGTTTTTGGAAAACAGAGCTTTTGAAGGAAAAAGCTCAAGAAACCCAAGAAATATTTTAAAAACAAAACTTTTGAAGGAGAAAGCTTGAGAGACTTGAAAATTTTGGAAAGTTAGGCTTTTTGAGGCGAAAGTTAGAAAACTTGAGATTTTTAAAAAACGAAACTTTTGAAGGAGAAAGCTCGGGAAACCCGAAAAATGTTGGAAAGCTAGGCTTTTTTAGGTGAAAGCTAGAAAACCTAGAATTTTGAAAGTTAAGCTTTTTGAGGCAAAAGCTAGAAAAGCCAGAATTTTGTAAGTGAAGTTTTTTGAGGCGAAAGCTAAAAACCCGAAATTCTTTTGGAAAATGGAGCTTTTGAAGCAAAAAAATTGAGAAACCTGAGAAATATTTTGAAAACGGAGCTTTTGAAGGAGAAAGCTCGCGAAACCTGAAAAATGTTTTTGAGATTAAACTTTTTGAAGGAAAAAGTTTTTGGAAAACCCAAGAAATGATTTGAAGTCAAACTTTTTGGAAGGAAAAAGTTTAAAAACCTAGAGGGTACTTTTGAAATCAACCTCTTTGAAGGAAAAAGTTAGGAAACCTATACAGGTGGAAACCGTTTGAAGGGGATTCATTTGAACTCGAAATTCAGAAACTACTATTTTTTATTTTTATTTTTATGAGGGATATAAAACTTGTTCTGACTTGGAACCTGGGAATTCTTGAAGACAAAATGTATAGAAAATTTATTTTGACCCGAAAGTTAAACTTTTGAAAATAAAATGTGTAAAGAATTCATTTTGACTAGAAATTTGAACTTTTGAAAGTTTTTAAGCTTGATGGTGTTTTTGAAAGATAGCAAAACTTTTCCTCTTTGAAATTGAGTTGAAATTTGAAACTTTTAGTGAAAAAAGCTTGGAAATTATTATTATTACTTTTTTTTTGGATTTGAAAATTGATTTTGACTTTAGAAAGAAACCAAGACCTTTGATCTTTTGAATTTGAAAGTTTTTGAAATTGACTTTGAAATTTGAAAGTTTTTGTAGGCGAAGCCTTGGAAGTGTTTGGACTTTTGAAAATTGAATTTTGAATTTGAAAGAAAGCAAGGCATTTGTGTTTTGGAATGGATGCTGAAACTAGAGTTGAAAAAGTCTTTGAAAGTTTTTGAAGTTCAAAATTGATTTTAACTTTTGAAAAAAAGAAAAAGCAAGAGCTTTCTTTTTTTGAAATATTTTGATTTGACTTGGTAAGAATTATACCTTGGCTTTACCTTTTGGAGATGGTTGAGTCTGGGGAATCATCAGAGACTGCTTCATGCTTGTAATTCTTCTATCTCGTTGCTTGAAGAGGGGACATTTGTCCGTCCTGGATTGAGATTTCTTGAGATTGGAATACTTGGTGTTTGCTTGACTGTCGAGTTTTGCTTTCGTGGGCAAAATAGGATTTTTGTTGATGTAGCTTCTGAGAGGTGGTTCAAGGTTGATATCCTGAAACCGAGTTTTCTTGAACAGACGCTCCGTTTGACGGAATGCTACTTCTCTGGGGAGGTTTAAGGTTGATATCTGCTTTTAAAGAGGAAAGCTCGAAAACGTAATCTGCTTTTTTGGAGGAAGCTCTGAAACTCAATCTGCTTTTTTGGAGAAAGCTCTAAAACTCAATCTGCTTTTTTGGGAGGAAGCTTGAAAACCTAATCTGCTTTTTCGAAGGAAGCTCGAAAACTCGATCTGCTTTTTGGGAGGAAGCTAGGAAACCCAATCTGCTTTTTCGGAGGAAGCTCGGAAACCCAATCTACTTTTTCGGGAGAAGCTCTGAAACGCAATCTGCTTTTTTCGGAGGAAGCTTAGAAGCCCAATCTACTTTTTTGGAGGAAGCTCGAAACATAATTTGATTTTTTGAGGGAAGCTCTGAAACCCAATCTACTTTTTCGGACGAAGCTCAAAAACCCAATTTGCTTTTTTGGAAGAAGCTCGGAACCCAATCTGCTTTTTCGGAGGAAGCTCTGAAACCCAATTTGCTTTTTCGGAGGAAGCTCGAAACCCAATCTGCTTTTTCGGAGGAAGCTCTAAAACCTAATTTGCTTTCTTAGTGGAAGCTCTAAAACCCAATCTGCTTTTCCGGAGGAAGCTTGAAACCCAATCTATTTTTTCGGGGGAAGCTTTGAAACTCAATCTGCTTTTTCGAGAGAAGCTCGAAAACCCGATCTTTGCTAATATAAGGAATTTGCTTGTAATTCTTTCGTCTTGAATGCTAGAGAAGATGACATCTGCTACTTCTTGGATTGAGATTTTTTTAGAGTAATGTTCCTTTGATGTGTTGATTTGTTGACTGTTGCCTCTGACTGTCATGGCAGAATGCTGGGTAAATTGCTTCCTTGGGTTCTGGAATTTGGTTTTGGAGAGGGTAAAGCCTACTTTTGAAAGGTTTGAGGTATTTAGAAGGTTGAACATCTATAGGTCAGTTTTCCTTGAGTGGATCAACTGGTTTGCAATTGAATGGGAGGTGTAGGGTGGGTCGTTGCCCCAGTTTTTACAATTTGAAGAGGTCGAGCCAGGCTGACATTAATTGGGGTGGTTGAGGGTGGTTCGTTGCCCTATTCTCTATGGTTTTGAAAAAGTTTCATGGTTGATTGGGGAGGTCGAGGGCGATTCAGTGCCCAATTCTCTATTTCTTATTGTCTATGGATGACAATTCAGGTTTCTGGGGTGTACGCCATTTCTTTTGCAGAGTGTTTGAATTCTGGACAATAGACATTTCGAAATGTTGTGCTTCTGCTTCAGAACACCTTTTCTTTTGTAATCACCTGAACACTTGTCAGTGTATTTTGTTGGACATGTTGTTTGGTATATACTGTATAAGTCCACCACAAGTTAAAATGAATGCACATCATACTTTTGGATGAATGCACAGGTTGATACATGAGGAAATGAATGCATGCCATACTTTTTGATGAATGCGTAAGGATTGAATTAAACATATGTCATGTTTCTTGATGAACACATAGAGATAGCTTTTGAATGCATGTCATACTTTTTAATGAATGCACAGAGATAGATTTTTTAATGTATGTCATACTTCTTGATGAATGCGTGTACATGAATGAAATTGAATGCACATCATACTTTTTGGTGAATGCACGGAGATGGATTTTGAATGCATGTTATACTTTTTTATGAATGCACGTAAATCAAATTGAACACATATCATACTTTTTGATGAATGTATAGAGATGGATTTTGAATGCATGTCATACTTTTTGATGAATGCCCATACATGAATAGAATTGAATACATATCATACTGTTTGGTGAATGCATGCACAAGAATGGAATTGAATGTACGTCATACTTTTTGGTTGAGTGCACATACAGGAATGGAATTGGATGCGTGTCATACTTTTTGATGAATGCATGAAGAGAATTGAACTATGCAGGGATTGCATGAATGAATAGGTTGTACATGAATGCACAAGTACTGTATGAATGAGGGAGGTTGAGGGTGGGACGTTGCCCCAGTCTTCATTGTTTGAAAAAGGTCAGATAAAGCTGTTAAAAATTTTCAAAGAAAGTTAGAACAATGTATGTCATATAGATGGATGCGCAACTTAGACAAGACTATGAATAAATGAATATGCAAGTTTACACAAGGATGGAAATGAATGCATGTCATACTTTTTTATGAATGCACGGGCTTATGCATGAGTAGAATTGAATGCAGGTCATACTTTTTGATGAACGCGCATACATGAATGAAATTGAATGCACATCATACTTTTTGATGAATGCACGGAGATGGATTTTGAATGCATGTCATACTTTTTTATGAATGCACATAAATCAAATTGAACGCATATCATACTTTTTGATGAATGTATAGAGATGGATTTTGAATGCATGTCACACTTTTTGATGAATGCCCATACATGAATGGAATTGAATACATATCATACTGTTTGGTGAATGCATGCACAAGAATGGAATTGAATGTACGTCATACTTTTTGATTGAGTGCACATACAGGAATGGAATTGGATGCATGTCATACTTTTTGATGAATGCATGAAGAGAATTGAACTACGCAGGGATTGCATGAATGAATAGTGTCACGCCCAGATTTTTCGCACTCGAGGAATACTCACCCAAGTGGGAAAAATGCTGTACTCTCTCGTTAGAACTCACCCTCCTAAAAGAATGAGTGCGACTAGGTTTGAATTGAAAACAGGTTTGAATAAAGGGCTTTTTGAAAAAGGTTCGGAGTCGCCACCTAACTTGATTAAGGTGAGTTAGGTCACCTAAAAACTAAGCATAATCCGAAAACTACACTTAGAGTTTTTGGAAAATGATTTGAAAATATCTCCTCAAGAGAGGGTTTTTTAAGAAAACAGGTTGTTTGGCAACCTTTGGAAAACATTTAGCCCTTTTTAGAAAAATAACTCCGTTTGGTCTTTGAAATCAGTGATCTAGGTTCGGAGGTTGGTTACGTGTAGGGAAGACGCACTAAGCTATCACCCTACCCCGCCCTTTCGGTACCTACATGTCAATCTACCCTAGATTCACCTATGAGAGTCTTTAATTAACATATGTTCAACCCTATTCACTTTAGAAAAACAATGTTTGAAAAGAAACAAGATGCATGATATGCAAGTGCAAGATGAAAGAATTGGAAAATAGAAATTGATTTGAAAAGAAATTGATTAGATTTGAAAATAGATTTGAAAAGATGAAATTGAAATTGGAAACTTTGAAAACTTGGAAATAGGAATTTGAAAATAGAAATTTAAAATTGGAATTTTAGGTTTGAAAAGATTTTGAAAACCGCACCCATGAGGGTGGAATTGAAAGTTTGAAAAGTATTGTGACCGCACCTATGAAGGTTGCCTACGTATCCCTTTGGGGGAATCAGGTCAGTCGTAGTTCGGACAAGAGTCCGATTGAAAATAGATTGATTTGAAGAGAGAGATTGGATTGGAAGAAAGAGATTGAATTGAGATTAGAAAAGGAGATTGGAAATTGGAATTGAGAAGATTGGACTTGGATTTGAGAAGATTGATTTTGGAAGAAAGATTTAGACTTGTTTTTAGAGAGATGAAGGTTTTAAGAAACCTAGACTTAGGAAAGAGACTTAGGAAAGGTTTGACTTGACTGGGAAGGTTTAGGAGATTAGGAAAGGTTGGATTTAAGAAATGTTTGAATTAGGAAATGTTCGAGGAATTTAGGAAAGTTTCGAATTAGGAAAGTTTCATTTTTTGAAAAGTTTTCGAATTAGGAAAGTTTTATTTTTGGAAAGTTTTCGAGTTAGGAAAGCTTTGAATTAGGAAAGTTTTCAAATTAGGAGAGTTTCGAAATTAAGAAAGTTTTGAAATTAGGAAAGTTTTGAATTAAGAAAATTTTGAATTTAGAAATGTTCGAAAAAGGGAAGTTTTGATTTTGGAAAGTTTTCAAAACAAGGAAGTTTTGAAAATACGAAAGTTTCGTTTTGGGAAAGGTTTGAAAAAGGAAAGTTTTTAGTTTAGGAAATGTTTGAATTAAGAAAGTTTTCAACTTAAGAAAGTCTTGAATTAAGAAAGTTTTGAATTTAGAAAAGTCTTAAATTTGGAAAGATTTGAAGTTTAAGAGAGTTTAGAATTTAGAAAGTTTTAGGTTTAGAAAGATTCAATTTAAGAAAGTTTCAAATTTAGAAAGTTTTGAATTTAGGAAGCTTAGAATTTTAGAAAGATTTGAAATTTAGAAAGTTTAGGATTTAGAAAGTTTTAGAGTTTTAGAAAATCTTGAAATTAGGAAAGGCTTGAGTTTAGGAAAGATTTGAAAACTTAGATTTGAAAAAGATTTTGGAAAAGGGTAGAATTAGGAAAGGGTTGAACGAAGAAAAATTTGAAAGTTGAGTTTTAAAGTTTAGGAAAGATTTATATGTTCAAGTTTTGGAAACTTAAGATTTAGGAGAGTGGAAGATTAGGAAGGATTAGAATTAGGAAAGATTTGGATTAGGAAGGGATTGGATTTGGTTTCTAAAAGAGAAAGGTTGGATTTTGTTTCCTAAAACGGAGGACGGGATCTAGTTTCCTAAACGGGGAGATTGGATTTGGTTTCTTAAAGAGAAGATAGGATTTGACAAGAATTTGGAGAGGGAAATTTTAGAAACCCTAGTTTTAAAAAATTGTAGTTTCGACGTAGAAAATAGGTTTTGGAAACATGTATAGTTTTGATGTAGAAAACAAAAGATTTTGGAAACCTAGGTTTAGGGCAAAGTTTAAAAATTGTGTTTTTGGAAAGAAAGTTAGGGTTTCCTAATTGTGGGTTCTAAGGCTTGATTTGGGGCTCTAAGGAAAGAGTTTTTGGAAAGTGTGTTTTTAGAAACGTAGATTTTGGAAGGGAAATCCTAGAGGGGAATTTCTAGAAAGAAGATTTTAGAAAGAGAGTTTTTGGAAAGATTTTTGGAGAGAGTTTTTAAAAAGTGAATTTTGAGGAAAAGATTTTGGAGAGGAGTGGAAAAAGAGAGTTTTGAAAAATAGATTTTGGAAGGGAATTTTTGAAAACAATTTTGAAGAGGAGAGTTTTAGGAAAGTATATTGAAAAAGGAATTTTTAGGAGGAAATTCTTGGAGAGAGAGAGAGTTTTTGGAAAGTACAAAAACATCTCACTTTCCTAAAGCGATTCGATCCATAAGAGGGCTAGAACCACTTTAAGAAAGTGGTTTTGAAAACAAAGTTTGAAAATATAGGCCAAAAGGCCACTTTTAATATAACACTTTCCTAAAGCAAACCTAGCCATGGAAAGGCTAGAATCACCCTAGAATTGTGGTTTTGAAAACAAGTTTTTGAAAAAGAGATTTTGATGCAATTTTGAAAACAAGTTTGAAAACGATTTTTTGAAAAACAACTTTGAAAACGAGTTTTGGAAGATGCAAGACTATGATATGCACAATGCAATTTGGGGTCGTGAACATACAAGGTTAAGGCTTCACCACATAATCAAGGGGGCCGGACCCACGTGGTCTTTGGTTAGACTATAAGAAAGCCCTCGACACGGTGACTCTCCAATAGTCCAATCCTACACATGGACCGGGAATCCCCTTGTTTCAAGCATGCAAAGAAAGGGGGGGAAAGAGATGGGGGATTAAAATAGAGAAAACCCAAGTGGGTTGGAGAGAGAAGAGAGAGGGGGAATGCGGAAATTTAAATAGGGAGTCTACCTTGTTTCTTGTTTATTTTGCGCACCGTGCGGTCTTCAATCTTCAGTCTTGGTCTTGATCTTCTTCTTCAACCTTCAAGGGTTGTCTTCAAGCTTTAGATGGCAGCTCTTCAAGTCTTCGAAGGATGGTTGAGGGTTAGGGTATGAGTGTATAGGGGAATGTATAAGTGTATAGGAGGCTAGGGTTTGTGTATAGTGGCTAGGGTTTGGAAAAACCTAGGGAGGCTAGGGTTTTGGAGGTGCTCGAGCTCTATGTATCGAAATATGAGATTCTTAGGTTAAGTTTGCAGACCCTTTTCACGTTGATCGAGGCTATGTATTTATAGAGGGAAGACAAGCCTGGCGCTTGTTGCAGTGGCGCCAGGGCAAAATTTATACTGGCGCCACTAGGAGTGGCGCCAGGCCCTTTTTTGGCTTGGCGCCACTGCTAGTGGCGCCAGCCATTTAGGAAACAATTAAGGTCGGCAAGAAACGTATCTTTGACTAGATTTGGGCGCCTGTACTAGTGACTACCATGTAAATTTTAGCCTGGCTTCACTAGGAGTGACTCCGGAAAGTCCGGGAATGATTTGAAGGAGCCGGGAGTGACCCGGAAGGTCGGAAAGGAGCAGGAACACTTAAAATAGCGTCCCGGAGGTATTTGACTTGAAAAGTGAGGATTGGATGTGTCGGAAAGGTTGACCGAGCCTTTAGGGGCAAAACGGTCAATCGGATCGGAAAACTGTCGGGACAGACTCAAACTGTCCCGGAAGAAGACTTGGGGTCTGGAAACATTATTTAGAATGTTCCCAGAGGTTGCCGGTTTGATTCCCAGGGCTAGCGTGGTCGGAAATGGAGACCGGCCCACCAGGGGCAAAACGATCATTTTGTACCGGGTTTGCCGGAACTGACTCGGAATGGTTCGGAAGGGTAAAGGAAGGTCGAGAACACTATAAAAAGTATTCTCGGGACATTACCGGTTTGATACCCAGAGCCGGTGTGGTCGAAGAAGGAGACCGGCCCTCCAGGGGCAAAACGGTCATTTTGTACCGGGTTTGCCAGAACTGACTCGGAATGATCCGGAAAGAGAAGGGAAGGTTGAGAATACTATAAAAAGTATTCTCAAAAGGTTACCGGTTTGATACCCAGAGCCGGTGTGGTTCCCGGGGCGTTCGGATGCCTAGGGGCAAAATGGTCATCTTGACCGGAAAAGGTCCAAAGGGTAATTAGGTAATTTTTCACTGAAGTGAACTAACAGACATGGGTATTGACCTAGGTTTTGAGTGTTTCCGCCAATCGGACGGGGTTGAGTATTTCCGCTACTCGGACGGGGTTGACGATTTGAGAGTACTTCCGCTACTCTAACGGTTCTGTGAGTATTTTCGCTACTCTAACGGTTCTGTGAGTACTTCCGCTACTCTAACGGTTCTGTGAGTATTTCCGCTACTCTAACGGTTCTATGAGTATTTCCGCTACTCAGACGGCTCTGTGAGTACTTCCGCTACTCTAACGGTTGAGTATTTCCGCTACTCGGACGGCTCTGTGAGTACTTCCGCTACTCTAACGGTTGAGTATTTCCGCTACTCTAACGGGGGTGTGAGTAGTTTTGCTACTCGGATCGTCTCGAGGAAAAAACTGTCTCGAGAGAGGGATTGGAAAGGGGTCTTATCGTCTCCGAAGAGACGTGCCTAGATTGGAACGGTCTCGAGGAATAAACTGTCTCGAGAGAGGGATTGGAAAGGGGTCTTACCGACTCCGAAGAGACGTGCCTAGATTGGAACCGTCTCGAGGAATAAACTGTCTCGAGAGAGGGATTGGAAAGGGGTCTTACCGACTCCGAAGAGACGTGCCTGGGTTTTGAGTGTTTCCGCCACTCTGACGGTTTTGTGAGTGTTTCCGCCACTCTGACGGTTTCGTGAGTGTTTCCGCCACTCCGACGGTTTCGTGAGTAGTTTTGCTACTCGGACCGTCTCGAGAGAGGGACTGGAATTGAAATAAGAAAGGACAATGCCCCTAAAGGCGTTTTGGTCATTTTGCCTCTATTTGGGCCTGACAGGCCCGCGAAGCGATGGAAAGGTGGAATTTAGACCTAGGGAATTGGATTCAATAGGAATATGCCCAAAATGACTTGAAAACAAGTCTGGACGGAGTGTAGACTGCCGAGCGGTCAAAAATGGGGTGCTTACAAATAGGTTGTACATGAATGCACAAGTACTGTATGAATGAGGGAGGTTGAGGGTGGGACGCTGCCCCAGTCTTCATTGTTTGAAAAAGTTCAGATAAAGCTGTTAAAAATTTTCAAAGAAAGTTAGAACAATGTATGTTATACAGATGGATGCGCAACTTAGACAAGACTATGAATAAATGAATATGCGGGTTTACACAGGGATGGAAATGAATGCATGTCATACTTTTTTATGAATGCACGAGCTTATGCATGAGTAGAATTGAATGCATGTCATACTTTTTGATGAATGCATAGGATTATACAAGAATAGAGTTGAATGCATATCATACTTTTGGATGAATGCACATGTTTATACACGGATGAAATTAAATGCATGTCATACATTTTTATGAATGCACAAGTTATATATATAGATGAAGATGGATGCACATGTTTGTCCAGGGATGTATGCCCCAGGATTTGTGTTCATTTGTAGGAGCTATGTCTCAGAATTAGGCAGTCTTTTGAACTTCTGTTCTTCTTTTCGGAATTCCCCTTACTAATTCTGCCCTTTTCTTGTCAAGATGTGATAACGCTTGCACCTTCTCACAAATTCAATCCATTGACTTGTTTTCCCCTTCTCTCTTTTGTTGAAAAGGAAGATTTCTCTGAGTGGACCTCTCAAGCAACAGTCGACATCGTTCTTTGGCAAAGCAACCTATAGCTTCCTTCCTCAATCAGAGAAGACTTTACTTGGGACCGCAATGTAGGCCAAGTTTAAGGGTTGTAAGAAATGAAGGGATAAATAGGCCCAAATCTTTAAATTCAGTGAGGGTTGTACGAACCAGAACCACCTTTTGCAAGGAATGAATTTTGCCCTTATATTTACCATTCTTTTTAGACATTGTTGTTTCTTTATTTAAGCTTATTTAGACTAAGCAATTTTTCTTGATCTAGGAGGACTTTAATTTGAACCGTAATGTGGGCCAGGTGATGGGGTATTTGAAAAAAAGGATAAACGCTCAAAACCTATTATATTTGCTAGGTTCCTGAAGACCTATGATCACCTTTGGCAAGTAGCTCTTACCTTTGTCCTTCTTTTGGACTTTTCTCTTTGTCAGGAAGCTCGCTTCTGTTTTGTTCTTCTGTTGTCATCTTAGATGACTCTATCTTCTCTTGGAAGTCATCATTGCGTTTGGAAATCATCATTATCTTTGGAAATCATCATCATTCATTTTTTTTCTTATAGGAAATTTTCTCCTTTCTTTTCTTTTCTTTTCTGTTTTTTTTTTTGAAAAACTTGCTATTATGTTGGTTCCTATAGATGTCATATTTACTGCATCATATTGGAGATTATCATTGCCATTCATTCATCGCGTACTCTATTGGAGATCACCATCTATTCATTGTTCGTTCTTTTGGAGGGTACTGTTCGCTGCAGGTGCTCTTGGAAATCATCACGCATTGATGGTTTTGCCTTGACCTAATGTGGGCGGTGATCATTAGGTCGGCTAAATGATGGGAATGCGACCGGCTTAAGTGGGCTTTCCAAGGGTTATATTTAACTGTATGGTAGAAGAAAAGAGGGCCTCTTTTCATTTCAAGTTGAATTGCTTAGTCTATAAAACTCTTCCAAATTTTTAGCAATGCCTTGAAAATGGTAAGTGTTAGTTCTCGGATTCATTCCTTGCATGCATTTGCCCCAGTGTGGGGGGTGGCTCCTGGTTTGGGCTTTTGAATGGAAATCACATGCGGCTCTAGTGAGCTGACCAACGGATTGCTCTTTGTTTGGGAGAATGAAATGATGGCTCCCCTTCATTTTAAGGGTTTAGCTGCTTGCTGCTTTGCCATATGTGATTGATCCTCATCTCTCACCTCTCTGTATTTCCCCTCTCTCTGCATTTTCTATTTCTCTCTCCCCTCTTTTTGGAGTCAAAGATTGTTTCTACTGAAAGCGGTGAATGCGCTATCCCATCCTCCAAGTCAAGGTAAAACATTTTGAAGGAAAAATTCCTAAAGAAGAAGACAGCATTTGTGAAGTGCCATGAGACAATGACATAAATATGAAAACTTTAGATCCCTTTCATTTAGATGATGTTATTTTCATGCTCAAATTTGAATTGAAAATTGAAAGATGGGCTTGAAAGAAATCTCCCTTTTGCGAAATAAACCCCTCAGACTAGTTTTGGAATCACATTGGCATCCTTCACACTCCACTTTCCATGAGTGTCATCTGATTGCACAGTGATGGCTTTTTGAGGAATGGTAGAGTGACAACATGGTGTCGAGATCATAGCTTTGCATGAATTATGAATTAGGCGGGATGCCGGAGGGATTCTATTAGTTTGATTGTGCTCTTGGACCTGAAAAAAGAATAATAAAATGCAGTTAGCATGTGGAGTTGAAGGTTTTATGCAATGCATGTCCTATGGAGGTCCCTTATTTGAGGGAATCTAGGTATGATGTTGAGTCTATTTTGGAGGTAGGATTTTACCCTTGCGTGCAATATAATACCTTTTCAACATGGACCGGTTAATACTTCTTTATTTAGGGAATCCCGCCTCCATGGGCTGAGAAAGATTTGGGCCTATCTTAAAATATGATTCGATGCACGTCATGAATCCTTAGTGTTGGAGGAACCCTTAGAAGTTTAGATAGGTTTGATTAGCATGAGATTGGATTATCCCTTTCTCTCTACGGTTGATTGAATGCATGAGAATGCAATGGCTAGAGTTTCTTGGCACTCTTGTCTTAGGATGGATGTTAATGCATGAGCCTGATAGTAATTATATGGACAGCATAATGGCAATGAATAAGCAGTTTAGAAGACCCCCTTTTCATTCTTGGTTTACCCTCCGACTCTCTTAGCCTTTGTAGGCTAGGGGCAAGACAATAAGAATGTAAAAAGAAAAACAAAAAAGAGAAGTTAGTGCCTTTAGACTGAAGATTTTTATGCAATGCATGCCATAAGGGTGCCACTTACTTTAAAAGGGGTACTAAGCATGATGTGTTGGCTCACTTTTGGAGATAGGGGGTTGCCCCTGCATGCAATACTGTACCTGTGTGAGCCTGTTCATTCATTCATTCATTCATACATTCATACATTCATTCGATAAAAGCAGAAAAGATAGTTTTATTGCATTTGATTTCTTTTTACATGGAATTGAAAGTACATTTAAAGGGAAAGGGGAACATTTTCCTTGGGACCTTTACCTATTCTATTTTTACAGTTGAAATCCTAAACTACTCTTGAGTCTTTGGATTCGTCTTCCTTGGTAGAGGTCGCTGAGAGATCTTGATTTCGGATTGCCCCTTTTCTTCATAGTAGCTCTATCTCTGTGAGCGAAGAAGGATTGGGGCCCCTCTTTATGAGATGACTTTGATGCATGCCATGAATCCTTAGGGTCTCGTGGTACCTTTAGAAGTTTTGGGTTGGCTTGATTTAGACGAGAAGGTCTTTGAGCCTTTCTCTAGGGGTTGATTGGATGTATGAAGATGCAATGACTTGAGTTACTTTAAGAACTCTTGTCTTAAAGTGTGTTTCGATGCATGAGCAGTTATGATGCATGTACATAGAAGCAGCAAGAATTAGATAGCATAACAGCAGGGATTAAATAAAATTTATAAGGAAAAAATAAAACAGTCGCCCTTTCCTCCTTGGTTTTGAAATTGACACATGTGTCTTAAATCCAGTAGAGGTTCGACTATACATGGGGTGCTACATAAGCATGAGGTTGGGGGTTTACTAATGCTTCCTAAAAAGCTCGGTTCCTGAACCTTCAAACCTCCAGCATCCACCCCTGAAAGGGTGAACTCCATCTTTTGTTGGTGGTTCGAACGGGGGAACTATCAAGAGACCGTAGGCTAAGAAACTGACACAGCATCCGCCCACAGTCAATGTCGCGCCTAGATTTTTCGCACTCGAGGAATACTCATACAAGCAGAAAAAATGCTGTACTCTCTCGTTAGAACTCACCCTCCTAAAAGAATGAGTGCGACTAGGTTTGAATTGAAAATAGATTTGAATATAGGGCTTTTAGAAAAGAGTTGGAGTCGCCACCTAACTTGATTAAGGTGAGTTAGGTCACCTAAAAACTAAGAATAATCTGAAGACTACACTTAGGGTTTTTGGAAAAGGATTTTGAAAATATCTCCTCAAGAGAGGGTTTTTAAGAAAAACAGGTTGTTTGGCAACCTTTGGAAAACATTTAGCCCTTTTTTGAAAAATAACTCTGTTTGGTCTTTGAAATCAGTGATCCTAGGTTCAAAGGTTGGTTACGTGTAGGGAACACACACTAAGCCATCACCCTACTCCGCCCTTTCGGTACCTACATGTCAATCTACCCTAGATTTACCTATGAGAGTCTTTAACTAACTAGTGTTTAATCCTATCCACTTTGAAAAACAATGTTTGAAAAGAAACTAACATGATGCATGATATGCTTATGCAAGAAAGGAGATTCGGAAATAGATTTGAAAAGAAGAATTTGATTTGATTTTAGAGGAGATTTGAAAAGATAGAATTGGAATTGGAAAGGTTTAGAAATTGGAAATAGAGATTTGAAAATAGATTTTTGAAATTGAAAACTTGAAATAGATATGGAATTGGAGATTGAAGAAGATTGTACAATTGGAGATTTGGAAAGGTTTTGTGAAAATAGAAACTTGAAAAATATTATGGAATTTGAAATTTGAAAAATGTGGAGAGTTGTCTATGTATTCTTTTAGAGGAATCAGGTCAGTCATAGTTCGGACAAGAGTCCGATTAAAAATAGAAGAGTTGATTGGAAGAAAGAGATTGATTTGGAAATTGGATTGGAAGATTGAGAGATTGAACTTTGATTGGAAGATTTGAAAAGACTAGTTTTAGGAGACCTAAACTTAGGAAAGAGAGGATTTAGAAAGGACTTGAGATTAAGAAAGATTGGACTCGAATGTTGGACTTGGAAGACTGGAGAAAGATTGGAATTAGGAAATGTTCGAATTAGAAAAGTTTTGTTTTAGGAAAGTTTTGGTTTAGGAAAGTTTTTGGAATTAGGAAAGGTTTCACTTTAGGAAAATTCTAATTTAGAAAAGTTTTAACTTAAGAAAGTTTTGTATTTAGAAAGTTTTCAAAATAGGAAAGTTTCGAATTTGGAATGTTTTGAAATAGGGAAGTTTTGAAAGTAAGAAAGTTTTGAGTTTAGAAAGTTTTAGATTTAGAAAGATTTGAAGTTTAGGAAAGTTTAAAATTTAGAAAGGTTAGAGGTTTAGGAAGATTTAATTTAAGAAAGTTTTGAATTTAAGAAGCTTTGAATTTGGAAAGATTTGAAATTTAGATTTAGAAAGTTTTAAGATTAGGAATGGTTTGAGTTTAGGAAAGATTTGAAAACTTGGACTTGGAAAGTTAAGATTTGGAAAGGGGTAGAATTAGGAAAGGGCTGAATTAGGAAAGATGTGGAAATTGAGTTTTAAAATTAGGAAAGATTTTCAAGTTCAAGTTTTAAAAACTTAAGATTTAGGAGAGTAGAAGATTAGGAAGGATTTGAATTAGGAAAGATTTGGATTAGGAAGGGATTGGATTTTGTTTTTTTAAAAGGGAAGGTTTGATTTTGTTTCCAAAAACGGAGGATAGGATCTAGTTTCCTAGACAAGAAGATTTGATTTGGTTTCCTAAAGGAAAGATGAGATTTGGTTTCCTAAAGGGAAGATAGGATTTGGAAAGGGAAAGTTTTAGAAACCCTAGACTTAAAAGGCTATAGTTTTGACGTAGAAAATAGATTTTCGAAATATGTATAGTTTTGATGTAGAAAACAAGAGGTTTTGGAAACCTAGGTTTTAAAGCAATTTTGAAAACCATGTTTTTGGAAAGAAAATTAGGGTTTCTTAATTGTTAGATCTAAGGCTTGACTTGGGCTCTAAGAAAAGAGATTTTTGGAAAGTGTGTTTTTGGAAACAAGTTTTTGGAAGGAAATCCTAGAGAGGAGTTTCTAGAGGGAAGATTTTTAAGAAAGAGATTTAGGAAGAGGTTTTTCTAAGAAGGAAACCTAGGGAACGTTTTTAGAAAATGGACCTTAAAGAGAGCGTTTTGGAAAGAAGTTTAAAAAGAAAAGTTTTGGAAAATAGATTTTTGGAAGGAGTTTTTGAAAACAACTTTGGAAAGGAGAGTTTTTAGAAAGCATGTTGAAAGAGGAGGTTTTAGGAAAAGAGATTTTTGAAAATAGAGTTTTTTGAAAAATATAAAAATATCTCACCAATCTAAAGCGATTATAACCATAAGAAGGCTAGAACCACTTTAAGAAAGTATTTTTGAAAACAACAAGGGTTGAAGATATGGACCATAAAAGTCACTTTAAATGTAATACTTTCCTAAAGCAACCCTAGCCATGGAAAGGCTAGAATCACCCTAGGATTGTGATTTTGAAAACAAGTTTTGAAAATGAGATTTTGATGCAATTTTGAAAACAAGTTTAATGCAAATTTTGAAAACGAGTTTGAAAACGATTTTTTGGAAGATGCAAGATCATGATATGCACAATGCAAGTTTGGGGTTGTGAACATACAAGGTTAATGCTTCACCACATAATCAAGGGGGCCGAACCCATATAGTCTCCGGTTAGCCTAAAGAAAAGCCCCCGACACGGTGACCCTCCTATAGTCTAATCCTACACATGGACCGGGAGTCCCCTTGTTTCAAGCATGCAAAGAAAGGGGGGGAGGGGGGGAAAGAGATGGGGGATTAAAATAGAGAAAACCCAAGTGGGTTAGGAAAGAGAAGAGAGAGGGGGGAAGTGCAAAAACGTAAAACAAAAGCCTACCTTGTGTATTATTTATTTTGTGCGCCTTGCTTGTCTTCGATCTTTGCTTCACTTCAGTCTTGATCTTCGTCTTCAATTGTCAAGAGTTGTCTTCAATCTTCAAATTTCAAATTGCAGCTTTTCAAGTCTTCAAAGGAGGGTTGGAGGCTAGTGTATAAGTGTATGGGAGTGTGTATCAGTGTATAGAAGGCTAGGGTTTAGTATATGGTGGCCAGGGTTTAGGGAGTGTTCGAGCTTTGTATATCGAATATTGATATTTTTAGACTGAGTTTACAGACCCCTTTCACGCTAGAAGAGGCTCTGTATTTATAGAGAGAGGAATGCACTGGCGCCTGTTGCAGTGGCGCTAGGCTAAAAATTACACTAGCGCCACTAGGAGTGGCGCCAGGACATTTTTTGGCTTGGCGCCACTACTAGTGGCGCCAGCCATTTAGGAAATGTTTAAGGTCAGCAAGCCACGTATCTTTGACTAGATTTGGGCACTTATACTAGTGACTACCATGTAAATTTTAGCCTGGCTTCACTAAGAGTGACTCCGGAAAGTCTGGGAATGACTTGAAGAGGCCGGGAATGACCCGGAAGGCTAGAAAAGAGCAGGAACACTTAGAATAGTGTCCCAAAGGTTTTTGACTTGAAAAATGAGGATAAGATGCGTCGGAAGGATTGACCGAGCCTTTAGGGGCAAAACGGTCAATCGGGCCGGAAAGCTACCGAGACGAACTCGGACTGTCCCGAAAGAAGACTCAAGATTTGGAAACATTATTTAGAATGTTCCCAAAGGTTTTCGGTTTGATTCCCAGAGCCGGTGTGGTTAGAAAAGGTGACCGGCCCACCAGGGGCAAAACGGTCATTTTGCACGGGGTTTGCCGAAACTGACTCGGAATGATCCAAAAGGATAAAGAAAGGTTAGGAATACTATAAGAAGTATTCCCAGCAAGTTATTGGTTTGATACCCAGAGCCGGTGCGGTCGGAAAAGGCGACCGGCCCTCTAGGGGCAAAACGGTCATTTTGTACCGGGTTTGTCGGAACTGACTCCAAATGATCCGGAAAGGTACAAGAAGGTTGAGAATACTATAAGAAGCAATCTCAGGAGGTTACCGGTTTGATACCTAGAGCCAGTGTGGCTAGAAAAAGGCAACCGGCCCACTAGGGTTAAAACGGTCATTTTGCACCGGGTTTGTTGGAACTGACTCGGAATGATCCAGAAAGGTAAAGGAAGGTTGAGAATACTATAAGAAGCAATCTTAAGAGGTTACCGGTTTGATACCCAGAGCTGGTGTGATTCTCGGGGCGTTCGGATGCCTAGGAGCAAAATGGTCATCTTGACGGGAAAGTCTCAAAAAATGCCCAAGGGGCAGTTTGGTCATTTTTTGTTGAAGTGGGCTAGCAAGCACCGGTGTTGACCTGGGTTTTGAGTGTTTCCACCACTCTGACGGCGGTCGCGTGATACAGGGGTTTGTTGGCAATTCCTTATATCAACCTGTTTGCGAGTATTTCTGCTACTCCGACGGTTGCGATGTTTGCGAGTATTTCCGCTACTCTGACAGTTCGCAATCATTCCCGAGACTGCCTAATCTCGGGAAGCTGCTAAAGGGACTTAGCGCCTGAGAAGTCAACTTTATCAAAAAAGCGTGCCTAAATAGACATTTCTGCATTAGCGGGCTAGCAGGCGCCAAAGGTGGACCGTTCTAGCATCTAGGGGACTTGGGGTCTTATCCCGGTCGATAGGTTTAAAGGGACTTACTGTTTCGAAGAGATTTTCTTTGAAAAACGCACCGGACAGTCTCGAGAAATAAACTGTCTCGAGAGAGGGATTGGAATTGGAAAGGGGTCTTATCGTCTTCCGAAAGACGTGCCTAATTTGGAATAGATTTACTGTCTCGAGGAATAAACTGTCTCAAGAGAGGGGTTGGAATTGGAAAGGGGTCTTACTGTCTTCGGAAAGACGTGTCTGATTTGGAACCGTCTCAAGGAATAAACTGTCTTAAGAGAGGGATTGGAATTAGAAAGTGGACTTACCGTCTTCGGAAAGATGCGCCTGATTGGAGTAGATTTACCGTCTCGAGGAATCAACTGTCTCAAGAGAGGGATTGGAATTGGAATATGAAAGGACAATGCCCCCTAAGGGCATTTTGGTCATTTTACCTCTATTTGGGCTTGGTGGGCCTGCGAAGCGATGGACAGATGGGATTTGGACTCAGAGCGTTGGTTTCGATTGGAATACGTCCATATTGGCTTGAGTACAAGTCTGGACAGAGCGTAGACTGCCGAGCGGTCAAAAATGGGGTGCTTATAGTCAATATACTGTTCCCCCTTCTATCTAAAAGGCTAGTAACCAGGTAATACATGTAAGATGCAAATGCAAGTGAGCGCACCAAGTGTGTGTGGAATTTTCAAAAATGGAGGAAAGGACCCAACAGTACACATCACATCCTATCCATTCATTCACATACATGGCAACAAATAAGACATGAAACAAAAATGTGAACAAAGGTCCACCTACAAAAGACAAATGCAAAGAGTTAGTAACTTTTCGAAAAACTCAATGCAAGGTAAAATGGATGGTCAACGCAAAAACATGATTGTAGGCAATGAATGCAAGCAATGACACTTATTTGAAAATCATTTTGAAAAATAAGGTTTGCTTTGGAAACTTGAAAAATTTGAAGAGTGGATAAAACTAGACAGAGTAGCCGGAGAATCTTGGTGAGTGAAAGGTGAAGAGACATGTTAATGGCCTAACCCTCTAAGTAGTCCCCACCGGAGTCGCCAGCTGTCGCGCCCCAATTTTTTCGGTGTCCAAGGTCCTTTCAGTTTGAAGACCCTAAATCACGAAACTCTGCCACTAGAACTCATTCTCTTAGAAGGACAAGTGCGACTAGGTTTGAAAATTGGTTTGACTAAGGGCTTTTTAGAAAAATAGGAGTAGACACCTAACTTGATTAAGGTGAGTTAGGGCACCTAAAACTAAGTGTTAATCCGAAGATGAAACATAGGGTCTTTTGAAAAAGGTTTTGAAAACTCCCTTAAGAGAGGATTTTTAAGGAAATAGCTTGTTTCACAACCTTTGGAAAAATTTAAGCCATTTTGGAAAATAACTCCATTTTGGTCATTTGAAAATAGAAATCTATGGTTTGGGAGTTGGTTACGTGTAGGGAAGACATTCTAAGATCATCACCCTACCCCGCCCTTTCGGTACCTACAAGTCTAATCACCCTTTGTTCACTCACTAGAATAACCAGTTACCATTGTCCATTTAATATCCACTTTAGAATTTTGAAAATGGGATCTAGTCATTACTTTTCGGATGGATAATGCATGATACAAGTTTTTGGAAGAAGTTGGAAAATAATAAGGGTTTTGAAAGAGTTTGGAATAGGAGCTTTGAATTGATTAAAATTTTTTGAAAAAGGGATTGGAGTTGGAATAAAAGTTATGACCACACCATTTTAGGTTGCCTACTTATCTCATTTGGCAAGAATCAGGTCATTCGTAGTTCGGGCAAGTGCTCAATGGAAAATAGACGCATTAAGGCCTTTGGAAGGTTTGAAGACACTTTGGGATCTTTGAAAAATTTTAAGACACTTTGAGGTCTTTGGAAAAGTTTAAGAAACTTTGAGGTCTTTGGAAGTTGAGGACTCTTTGTGGTCTTGGAAAAGTTTAAGACACTTTGAGATCTTTTGGAAAAGTTTAAGACACTTTGAGGTATTCGAAAAAGTTGAAGACTCTTTGGGGTCTTGAAAGTTGAAGACTTTTTGTAGTCTTGGAAGTTTTGACTTGAAATTGGATGGTGGAGTGTTTTGAAAATGTTTTTGGATCAACCTAAGGGAGTTTTGGAAAAATGCTTTGGCATGACTCAAGAGAACTTGAAAGTGTTTTTGAAATCTTGTTTTGAAAATCTTAGAGGCATGATTTTAGAATGTTTTGATGAATTAGTTTTTAAAAGTGATTTTTAGAAATGGTTAAGGGTTTGGAATCCTAATATGGACAACCTTAGAGGTTGTTCTTGATTTGTCACTTGTCCTTGGAATCCCTAACCATGAGGGGCCTAGGGACATTTTAGGTTTGTGACATTTTGAAAACATTTTTGGAAATGTCTTGAAGATAGAGTGTAAGAACATTTGAAGAGATTATGGAGTTGGTTCTTTTTTGGAATCATGAGAGTAGGAGACTTTGGAAAATTAGGTTATGAGAATAGTTTGAAAATTTGAATGATCATTTAGAAAATGGTTCAAGAGTTGGAACCTTAAAGTGTACTAACCTAGGTTGGGTTAGCCTAGGGTTAGGGGTAACCTAAGGTTAACTAACTTGGGTTGGGTTAACCTAAGGTTAAGATGACTTAGGGTTAGGTTAACCTAAGGTAAGTGAACTAGGGTCAAGTTAACTTAGGGCTATTCAACTAAGGTTAAGTTAACCTAGGGTTAGTCAACTAGGGTCAAGTTAACCTAGGGTTGGACAACTACGGTCAAGTTAACCTAGGGTTAGATAACTAGGGTCAAGTTAACCTAGGGTTGGGTAACTAGGGTCAAGTTAACCTAGGGCTAGATTGTAGAATGATTTTGAAAGTTGGTTTGATGCACTCTTGGAAAGAGTTTAAAAAAACAAAACATGTTATGCCATGGACCTTGGTTGGCAATATTTTTTAAGATCATTTCCATAAAAATTTTGACTCTAGCCAAGAGTATGGTTTATATGGTTGGTGTTTGGAAACCATTCCAAGGAAGGTTTCCTCATGGCCATTATAACCTTTATCTTAACAAGAGTGGAGGTTTCAAAAGTCAACATAATGATGGCAATTTTTGAAAAATCATTTTTGATGCAAAGATGGAGAGAATGCATTTTTGAAAATCATCTTTTGAGAAGGATTTTGGAAACCACTTTTCAAGGGTACCATTCCATCAACAGAGGGTTCATAAGACCAAACAAAAGGGAGACCACTCGAGAGAGCATTCCATGGGGCCATTGCAACCACTATGCTTGAAAGAATGGAAATCTTGAAAATTAGAGAAATGGAAAGCAACCATTATTCAAGTTAAAATACAATGATGCAAAAATGAGAGTTAGGGGGTTAGTAGGGGCTCTTCTAAGGCATTATTCTAAATTCTCATCCTACACTTCAAGTGGCCAACTCTTGGAACAATTTTTGAAAGAAATATAGAGCTTGGAGATGGCATGAGAATAAGAGCAATATAAGCATTGTAGAGTATGACTATAAGCATAAAATGAAGCTAAGCACAGAAGACATGATCAAAATAGTAATATGCAAGGGGTCATGATTCACATACAAGGCTTTTAGGCTACACCATATAAACAAAGGGCTCCTAGGCCATACCATCTTAAAGTAGGCTAGTGAGAGGTCCCCCTACACGGTGGCTCTCACTTGCTTTCCTCTAGGCATGATCTAAGAGCCCTCTTGGCTCAAGCATGCAAGAAAGAGGGGTTAAAGATGGGGATTAAAATAGAGAATAGCCTAAATAGGCTAGGAGGGAGAAGAGAAGAGTGGGGGAAGACACAAATATAAAAGAGATACCACATTTTGCCTTCAACACACTTATAGTCTTCAATGAATGTCTTGATTTAAGGTTGAGTGACTTCAAGAGGGCTTGAGAGGCTAGAGTGGAGTGTGTAAGTGTGTATGAGGCCTTGTATGTGGAGTGTATAGGCTTGAGAGAGGTAAAATCTAGCCTAAGTGTTGGAGGGGCAGAATATATGTAAGGATTCGAGTTTCTGGAGTGATTTTAGCAGAACTTCGCATCAATTTCGGACTTGGAATATACAAAGGGGGAGGCCTCTATTTATAGGCAATCTAGAACAGGCTTGGCGCATATGCGACATGCGCATGGCCAAAATTTGGCCTTGCGCATGTCTTACATGCGCAGGTACTATTCCATTGCCGGAATGACACGTGGCACCTATTATACTAGATAAATCTCGACTATTGATTGAAAGTCGGTCGATCTAATCAAAATTTGAGCGCATGTAGGATATGCTCCATCACCGGGAAGGTTCCTCCAAACTTTACCTCGATAATTGAGTTAAACGGGAAGGTTTCGGGGTAATCGGTCGCACTCGGGATGTTCTCCCAGAGCTTCCGGTGAACTTTCATGTTTTCAGGAAGTTTGAATTATGTTTGGAAGGGTGGGATATCGTGTTGGGAAGTGTGCCTAAAAGGTCACTTTTGTGGAGCGTCTGTGGTATGCTTCAAGGGTGTTTAAAAGTGGCTGTTTTTTATTCATGTGATCGAGGCCTTCGAGAAGCGATCCATTCGATCAGACCATACTGATGGGAAGTACTCTAGAAATACTTTCAAGAGTTTCAAGATTTACAGATTTTTGAAGTCATTTAACGGTGCATTTTGATTAGGGAATCGGAGAAAAAGTCAACCTTGGTGGAGCGCCTGCGAGACCCTCCATGGGTTGTCAAAAGTAGCCATGTTTGGGCCATACGTTGAAGGGCTTCAGGAAGCGATCTATCCGATCGAGCCGTATCGATGGAAAGATCTATGAACGAGCTTTTGAGAATTCCCTGATTTACGCATTTCTCGAGTCAGTTGACGGTGCGTTATGACTAGGGAATCAGGAGACAAGACAATTTAGGCGGAGCGTCTGCGAGACGCTCCAGGGAACTTTTATCGAGTCGTGAGCGTTTAATGTCGTAGAGTCCTCCTTGGGTTAAACAAGGGGTATGGTGAAACCCTTTGCTCGAAATCCCGAGATCGGTGCTATTTCGAGGCATGTTCGAATCGTAAGGGGTAAAATGGTCATTTTGGTCAGTATTGGCTGGAAATGGTTTGGAATGGTTTGATGTGTCATGTTAAGCGTGTAGGGTTTTTTAAGGATATATTTTGGGAGAGTCTTTTACCGCTCAGCAGGGTTTGTGCTGTGCTGAGGTGTTCAGGGGCAAAATTGTCATTTTGGCCAGAGTGAGCCGGAATTGGACTAGAATTGGACCAAATGGCGTGCGGGGGATGCCTAATGGTTTAGTAACATTTTGGAAAGGTGGACTTATCGTTTTGAGGGATTTAAACTTTCCCAAAACGTGCCTGGAGGCCCAAGGGGCAGGTTTGGTCATTTTTCACCGAGTCGGGCTAGTAGGTGCTGGTGTTAAACTAGGTCCTCGCTCCCGAGACCGCCCGGTCTCCAAAAACTACCTGTGCGGTGTTGGTCTCTAAGAACCTTCGGCCTTAGAGAGCTACCTATATGGGTGGTGTTGGTTCCTGAGAACGCATGGTCCTAGAAAGCTACCTGGAAGGCGGTCTCTGAGAATGCCTGGTCTCAGACAACTACCAAATGACGAACATTCTAAATTGGCGGGTTAGCGGGCACCAGAAGTGAACCGTCTGGAATTTGATGAGGTGTTGGTCTCCGAGATCGCCTGATCCCAGGAAATTACCTGGATGGTGTTGGTTTCTAGGACCGCCTAGTCCAGAAAGCTACCTGGAATAATGGTGTTTATGGCTCCAACGAGTCCTTATTGACTCGAGAAGCGACCAAACGGTTGGATTGGAGATTGAAATGCTCATCTTGAACCTGCATGTGTTGTGGTGTTTGAAACCAAGCCCGGTTGGGCTTGGGATTGCTGAACGGGCAAAAATGGGGTGCTTACACTGTCGGAATCTAGTTATCTGCCCGGAGACAAGCAGTAAGTAGAGCTCTCAAGATGTGGGCATCGTCCCAAAGCCCTATTGAAGAATACAGGAATCCCTTCAAAAGCATGCAAGAGAGGGGTGTTTTCACCCACCCTCTCTCTATCCCTTTATATCCTTGTTCTTAAATTAATATATCTACATTTCTTTTTGTTTAAACAAAAGTATATGCTTTCCGCAAGTATAATGAAATGATTAAGTCTTTTACTTTATTGTTGTTATCTTATCTTCTATCGTAAATGGTGACTACTTCCTACGAAAGGGGCATGGTTTATCTTACAGAATGATTCGACTTGAAGGGATGATAGCATGAGTTAACCACTTAACAAATGATCAGCTTTCCGAAGAAAAAAAGTATAAGGATGAGTGAGTAGACTACCCAAAGGCAACACTTGCAAGACACCGAAGCTAAGCGATGAGCAGCCAGTATATCAAAATGAAGAGGAGCCATCTTTCATTTCCCAATATATTAAAAAAAAAAAATCTTATGTTCCCTTTGCTTAACCCCTAGTGCCTCGCAGAAAGCAAAAATTTTCCTTGTCAACCCCGATCCAAGACTATCCCACATTGGGGCAAACAATAATCGAGAACTTTAGGAACGATATCCACCCTCTATCATGTTAAGGTAATGTAGAAGGCTCTATGGATCAAGCAATCTAGTTCAAAGTGAAGAGAGGCCCTCATTTCTTTTCTCATACACTCCAAAGCAACCCCTTGTCAAACCCGTTGAGCCATTTATCTTCTTTCGAGAAAATCCCCCAACCTAGGGATCACCGCCCACATTGGATTAGATTGAATTGTTAAGGAAAAGGTCTAAGAAAAAAAAAAGGGTTGTAGAATTATTCGTTTCATAAAAGGAAAGAAAAGAGATAAAAAGGAAAAAAAAGAAGCAAAGAAAAATTGCAAGGGGCAAGAGGCAAAAAAAAACAGAGAGAACGGGCCTGAAGAAAACGATGATTGTGCCATCTTGAAAAGCATGGTAGGAAGACTAAAAGAGAAGTGAGTCATGACAATCTCAAAAAGCATATAGAAAGGTCTAAAGAAAAGAATCATGGTCACCCCGAGAAGTGTATAGTAAGAACAAAGAGGCGAACTAAAGGTGATCTTAGGTTACAAAGAAACCCAGTAGAAATAATAGGTTCGAGCCTTTACAATTTTTTACAAAACCCCAAAACCATATCCTACATTACAACCCAACTAAAGTCCACTCTGATTGAAAACAAATTGCTTGATCTAAATGAGCTAGATACGCTGTCGAAACTAAAGAAGGATGCTAACCCTACTGGGAAAGAGAGTCAAGGATGGCACAGATCTAAACCATGCTGAAAACAACATTAATTTGAGCTTGTATATCCTGTTGTTTTGGAAACCCCACAACGTAGCCTACATTACAGTCCTAAAGTAAAGTCTTCTCAGATTGAAAAGACTGGCCGCTTATCGCTCTGCTCAAGATCAGGTACGCTATTGCTAAAACCCCGAAAGTTGAGAGTTTCAGCCGAAGAATCCTATACACTAACCCCAAAATAGAGAATCGAAGATGGTCGACAGGTTGAGACATTTACAAAATGCTATGATCCAATCAAGGTAAAGTCAAGCCAGAGGAGAGGTCAGACCTCTGTAAAGGAAGAAGTTACCATTCCAAAGACTCCAAAGATACTAAGTTTGATAGCATCCCTTGTCTTTCCATTAACTAATGTATGTCTAATATGCATCTTAAAAACAAAAAAAAAAAAAAGATAAATAATAATAATAATAAACGGCATGAGCTTTGCATATATAGTATATAACTCCTTGTAGAAGTAAAAGTCACCAATACAGTTCAATATCAACTCATGTAATAAATATGCATCATCATCATCCATCACATGCATCTGATCATATACTTAGCTGTCAAAATCATAAATGTCTTTGCATGTCCATATATCTAACTACGATAAACATCCATCTTTGTACAAGATTTACGAAATAAAAATGTCTAACATAAATACATCTCCGGCATAAGGGCAAAGGAAGATCATGGTCTACGGCAAAAGGCATCTGTCAAAGGTCAAAATCAATGTTCTCAGGATCGAAGTCCCCGAAACCTGGATTTAGAGGAGGCGGATAACTACTCAAAGCACCAGCATCCTGCAAAGAAAAGAAAACCGAAATTAGCAAAGGCAAAGGAATAACTAAACAACAGCAGGGCAAAAAGAAGGAAGGAAAAGACGATATACCCAGTCACCTCCCATTTAGGCTAACCGAGCCGTTAAGGAAGCCACCTCCGCCTGATACTAATCTCGCTCCGTTTGGTACCGATCTCTATGATCCCTTACAGCGGTAAACTCAGCTCGTGGCACGTATCCCCCAGCACAGCGCCACAGGTTGACCACCTCCTGGCCAACGACATATCTGCCAACTACTACCTCAAGCCGGGTGAAGGCATTAACAGAATGAGCCCCAAAGTGTGCAGCATAATCTGTATCTAGATGAAGTAAGAACCCGACACCCGATTGGCACTCCTGATAAGGGATGGGAACTCCCGCCACCAAGGCTCCAACACATATACTCTGGCGGATCTCCTGTTGATTAGAACTCCTCATGAAACTGGCGCTAGTGTCGCTCCCCTAGGTAGGACTCCCAAGAATCGTCGCCGAGAAAGGAGAACTTTGACAGGGATAACGGAACCAAGTACCGAACCATCTCATAGTAAAGTGATCTAATAAAGGGCCGCCAGGTCACGTCCCTCGCCTTAATGAGCTCCAGGTTAGCTCGAAGCATCACAAAATCAGTGATCTCCGATCGCTGGGCTACTCGGTCATGAGCCCACCTCAAAGCACGAGGATAAAGGTCGTCCTTGATAACTACAGGGTGATGAACAAACAGGTACTCATAGCTCCACCAAACAAAAAAGGGCCAAAAACTAGTCATGCTGCCCCAACGGGAAGAAGTCTGGACCCGCATTGATCGAAGGAAGCAGCCAAAGGAGAAGGACCCCCAATCTAGCTTAGATAAAGCCCCAAGATCAGCTACTATGCTTACTAACTGAAAAGGCACAAGACACTTGTTGTTGTTGCAGAAGCAGCTGAAGATGATATATAGAACAAGTCACCGCCTCATGATGTCGCGCTGAGCAGGTGATGGCTTAACAGCAAAGGTAATGTTATCCCGACTGAGCCAAGAAATTGGAAAAGTAGAACGCTCGGGAGGGGGCAAGTACAATAGAATGCACGCATCGTCTCTATTGACCGACTGCAAGGTGATCTGCCGGCCGACGAAGGAAAGTCCCATGATGATAGCCCAGTCCAAGGGGGTGGGACCCAACTCGAAGCCATAAAATGAAAGGTTCCAGTCTCTCCAAACCACCTCTCGATCAGCGCTAGTACAAGGTGTATGTTCAGGTGGTTAGCCTGTAATCCTATGAAAGCTCCGAACCTGATCTCAGCTAAGAAAGCACAATATGATAGAATAGCTCGCTGCATGGTCATGAAGACTTGACAAACAACCCCTCTAAAAGTTGTGTGTGCCCGCGGAGGGGGCAAATGTTGTGTAGAATATATACTGGGATGATAAGCAAGATCCTCGAGCGATGGGATGTCCGGTATCTCCAGGTCGCCCAAATCAGCATCTATGTGTCTATGTTTAGAGGAGGCTCTCACATAACCAATCACCTAATCCCCAAGACCCGATACCTCCTCCTCATCACCAATCTCCTCCTCAAAGGCCTGCTGAACTGGAGGAAAGGGGTCGACAGCTGGCCTACTCCCCCGTCCACTCTGACTAGATGATGCTTGTCCAACAAATCATTGGCTACCTCTGAATCGACTGGAACCACTAGTAGAATCTGTTCGGGCCGCCTTCCGGGAGCGACGTCTCCTCTTGGAACCATCATCACCCGCATTTGCCATCTTGCAAAGGTAAGCTAAGGTAAGAGGTGTTAATATATAGATAAAAATAATAATAAAATAAATAAATAAATAATCAAAACAAACAAAAAATATATATAAATAAAATAATTTCAAATGATAAGTCAAAATGAATTTTCTATATATTTCGATTTTAAAATTCTATGTCAAAATGAATTTCTTACACATTTGATTTTCAATCCAATTGCACGTCAAAATGAATTTCCTACACATTTTGATTTTAAATTTTTCGTGTTAAGTTGAAATGAATTTTCTATACATTTTGATTTTAAACTTCCCTTTTCAAGTCAAAACGAATTTTTTATACGTTTTGTCCAATAATTCCAAATCAGTCCAAAGTCAAAATTTCAAAATCCTCCAGTCAAAATTCATCCCAAGCTTTTTCTATCCTAATCAAGATTTTCTAAAAACTTTTCCTCCAAAAAGTTTTCTTCAAACTCAATTCTCAAATTTTCAATCTTTTAAAATTCTCATCAAAATCCAGAGTTTTCCAAAGTCAAAATATGTTTTCAAAACATGTCTTTTTCCTAAATTTTTCTCCTAATAGTTTTAAGGCCCCCGAGTTTCTCGGGGTCTTCTCCACCAAAAAGGTCCCATCCTCAATGGTTTTATATCTTTTCCCTTCAAAAAAATTTTATTCCAAAATTTCTCCAAACATTTTTCTGAATTTCTGAAAATTTTGACAGAGTTTTGTTTAAAAACGGTCCCTAAAACACCTTTCACATCAACACAAAACACAAACCATACACTTCACAATGTTATAATCACATAACATCAACATCCACGCATAATCTTCAAATTTTTTAATTTTTCAAAACACATGTTTTCTTTTTCAATAAGTTAATGGTTTTCAAGGATGTCCTAAAATTCTTGAAAATCAATTCAAATGTTTTCTTAAATAGTCCCCAATTTTTCTAAATTTTAAACTCTAAAATTTCATCAATTTCTTAAATTTTCTTAATTTCCTAAGTATTTTTCTATTTTTTGAAAAATAAAAAATTCACTGAGTTTTTAAAAAATCACGAAACTTCATACGGCTGTTAAACACATTTTTTTAAGGAATACAGTATAAAAATCTAGCTGAAAAACTCAACACCCAAGCCTGTAAGAACAAACCCCCAATTCCTACACAAACCCTCTTCACATAATCACCCAAAATCACTCAAATTCAATCAAACAAGCATCAAAACACAAAAATAAATTCACCACAGTGTTCAAAACATATCAAAACATCAATTTTCATTGTTCACATGATGTAAAAGGAATTTTACATGTCCAAATCAACATAAAATAAAAAACTCACCTTTTGGAGTTCTCCGGCGAAATATTCTCTTTCGGTAACTTTTCCGGCAATGTGGGCTACTTCCGGCAATCCCCCGTGGTTTCCAAGAAGTGCTCCTTTAATGTCCAGGTTGGTTTCCTCACGAGCACTTTCGATTTCCCAAAAATTCTTCACAATCCGGCAAGTGTTCGAACCAGAAATTGTTCTGTTTTAATCCCAAGCCTGGTGGCACGAAGCCAAATTTTGCAAAGGTGCCATTGTTAGTGGCACCAGTTGCCAATTTCAGGTAGTTTTGCCCTTTTCTTGCCAAAACTCAAACTCAAAGGCCTTTTGGGTCCAATATCCGTTTTCACACTACCGTCTTCCAAAATTTTCAAAGTCTATCCCTCTGACCACCTCACGGTCAACATGAGACCCTTACTCTATTGTTTTCTATCTTCTACAAGCAAAAATAGAAAAAGAGGGGCAACTGTAAGCACCCCATTTTTGCCCGCTCGGCAGTCTCTAATCCGTCCAAACTTGTATTCAAGTCAATATGGATATATTCTGAGTCAACTCAATTTTTCAATCCTAATCTAGTCAATCCATCGCTTTGCAGGCCCGCCGAACACAAATAGAGGCAAAATGACCGAAATGCCCTTGGGGGCATTATTCGATCCAATTCTAGTGGGCATGTCTTCTCAAAGATGATAAGTCCCCTTTTCAAATCCAATTCCAATCAAACTTCGAGCCCAATTCCAATTCCAATCTGTCCCTCAAGAAAGTTGATTCCTCGAGGCAGTAAGTCCATCCTGTCCAGCATGTTTTTCATAGAAAGTTCTTTGAAACGATAAGTCCCTTTAAACTCGTTGACTGGGACGAGACCCTAAGTACCCGAGATGGTAGAATGGTCCACCTTTGGCGCTTTCTAGCCCACTAATGCAGAAATGTCTGTTTCGGCACACCTTCTGAGAAAGTTGATTCCTCAGGTACTAAGTCCATCTAGCAGCTTTTCGAGATCAGGCAGTCTCGGGAACGATCGCGAACCGTCAGAGTAACAAAAGTACTCGTAAGCATTGCAACCATCAAAGTGGCAGAAACACTCGTAAATAGGTCGATATAAGGAATTGCCAACAAACTCCTGTATCACGTGACCACCGATAGAGTGGCAGAAACACTTAAAACTCAGGTCAACACCAGTGCCTAGTAGCCCACTCCGGTGAAAAATGACCAAACTGCCCCTAGTGCCATTTTCGACACATTTTTCAAAAAATTACCTAAGTCCTCATAATGGTAAGTCCACATTTCCAAGATTTTCTTAAAGGCAATCCAGCATGATTAGGTGCTTTCTAGTCAGTTTCGGGCCAATTTCGAGACTTTGCGGTAAAAATGACCATTTTGTCCCTAGGCATCTGAACCCCCCGGGAACCGCAAAGGCTCTGGGTATGAAACAGGTAACCTCCCAAGAATGCTTTTTATAGTATTCCCGACCTTTCATTATCTTTTTGGATCATTCCAAGTCAATTCCGACAAACACGGTGCAAAATGATCGTTTTGCCCTTGGTGGGCCCGTCACCTTTTCCAACCACACCGGTTCTGGACATGAAATCCGTAACCTTTGGGAACATTCTAAATAATGTTTTCAAACCTCGAGTCTTCTTCTGGGACATTCTGAGTTCTTCCCAGTAGCTTTCCAGCCCGGTTAAGCATTTTGTCCCTAATGGTCCGGTCAACCCTTCCAACACATCTTAACATTATTTTTCAAGTCTGTTACACACCGGGACCCTATTTTAAGGGTTTTTGTCCCTTTCCGGCCTTCTAAGTCATTCCCGGCCCCTTGAAATCATTCTCGGACCTTCCGGAGCCACTTGTAGTGAAGTTAGACAAAAAATTGCATGATAGTCACTAGTATAGGTGCCCAAATCTTTTGAAGATACCTTGCTTGCCGACTTAAAAGCTTTCCTAAGTGGCGCCAAGCCAAAAATTGGCCTAGCGCCACTCCTAGTGGCACCAATGTGTTCTTTGGCCTAGTGCCACTACAACAGGCACCGAGTTATTCTTTTCTCTATAAATACAGAGCCTCTTCTAGCGTGAAAAAGGTCTGCAAACTCAGTTTGAAAAACCTCCTCTTTGATATACAGAGCTTGTAGCCTCCCCATACCCTAGTCTTCTTTAGGTTTTCCAAACCCTAGCCTCCATACACACCTATACACTGATACAATAGCCTCCAAAGCCTCCATTGAAGACTTGAAGTGCTGTAACCCGAAGCTCTCGAAGATCAAGACGAACACTGAAGTGAAGACCGAAGCAAAGTGAGAAAAAGAAAGCGCGCAAAGCAAAGCAAAATAAAAGAAGATACAAGGTAGGATCTCTATTTAAGTTTGTGCATCTTCCCCCTCTCTCTTCTCCCTCCAAACCCACTTGGGTTTTCTTCTATTTTAATTCTCCATCTTCTTCCACCCCTTTCTTGCATACTTGAAACAAGGGACTTCCCGATCCATTTGTAGGATTAGGCTATTGGAGGTCATCGTGTCAGGGGCTTTCTCTTAGTCTAACCGGAGACCACGTGGGTTCGGCCCCCTTGATTATGTGGTGAAGCCTTCAACCTTGTATGTTCACGACCCCAACTTGCATTGTGCATATCATGATTTTGCATCTCTTTAAAATTCGTTTTTTAACTTGTTTTTAAAAGCTCGCATCAAAATTATTTTCAAAACTTATGTCAAAATCTTCTTCTTCAAAACTTGTTTTCAAAATCACAATCCTAAGGTGATTCTAGCATTTCCATGGCTATGGTTATTTTAGGAAAGTGTTACATTTAAAGTGACCAATATGGTCCATATTTTCAAATCATTGTTGTTTTCAAAACCATTATCTTAAAGTGATTCTAACCTTCTTATGGTTAGAATCGCTTTAGGAAAGTGAGATATTTTTATGGACTTTCTAAAAACTCTGTTTTCAAATCTCTCCCTCTAAAAATCTCTTTTCCAACATATTTTCTAAAAACACTCTTCAATCTCCTTTCCAAAATTCCCTGTCAAAATTATTTTCGAAAAACTCCCTTCTAAAAAATTTATTTTCCAAAACTTCTTTTAAGACTCCTTTACAAAAAACTCTCTTCAAAATTCACTTTCTGAAAATGTTCCTTAAATTTTCTTCCTAAAAACTTCTTCCAAAAATCTCTTTCCAAAAATCTCATTCCTTAAATCTCATTCCTAAAAACTCTTTCCAAAAATCTCTTTCCAAAAAACTCTTTTTCTTGATCTCCTTCAAAAAATCTTCCTTCCTAAAAATTCATTTTCCAAAAATATTTTTTCTTGGAGTCTAAGTTAAGCCCTAGAGCCAACAATTAGGAAACCTTAATTTTTCTTCCCAAAAACATGATTTCCAATTCCCTATTTTGACTTCAAACTTTAGGCTTCCAAATCCTATTTTCTACATCAAAACCATATATTTCCAAAACCTATTTTTTACATCAAAACTATAGTCTTCAAAATCTAAGATTTTCAAAACTTCATCTTTCCAAATCCGTGTCAAATCCAATCCTCTCTTTAGAAAACCAAATCCAATCTCTCGTTTTGGAAACTAGATCCGATCCTCCGTTTTTTAAAACAAAATTAAACCATCTCATTTTAGAAACAAAATCCAATCATTTGTTTTAGGAAATAGGAATCTCAATCTTTCCTAGTTTAAACCTTTCCTAATCCCCTCCTTCTTAATCTCATACCTTCCTAAACCTTAGGTTTCCAAAACTTTAAACTTTCAAATCTTTCCTAATTCTAACCTCTCTTAATTCCATAACTTTCCAATTCTCAACTTTTCAAATATGAATTTTCAAAATATTTTTTAAACGCAAACGTTTCTTAATTTCAAGTATTCCTAAAACTCAAACTTTGAATCCTTTCTAAATTCTAAACCTTTTAAATTTTGAATCTCTCCAAATCTGAAACTTTCTTAAGTTAAAACTTTTTAAATTCTAAACTTTCTAATTATAAATCTTTTTTAAATTAAACTTTTCCTAATTCAAATCTTTCCAAAAATCAACTGTTCCTTAAAAAGAAAACATTCAAATTTCAAAACTTTCTAATTTTGATTCTTTCGTAAATCAAATCTTTCCTAAATTGAAACTTTCCTAAATCAAAACTTTCCTAAAATGAAACTTTCTAAATGGAACTTCACTAATTCGAACATTTCCTAAATCCAATTTTTCCTAATCTTCCAAGTCCAACATTCGAGTCAAATCTTTCTTAAATCTCAAGTCTTTCCTAAATCTTATCTTTCCTAAGTCTAGGTTTCCTAAACCTTAATCTTTCCAAAATAGGTCTAAATCCTTCTTCCAAGTTCTATTAATTCCAAATCACAGTCTAATCTTTTCAATTCCAAATTCCAAATTCCAATCTTTTATTCTAAGTTCAAATCAAACTCCTTTTTTCAATCAAACTCTTTTTTCAAATCAAAACCTTTTATTTTCAATCGGACTTTTATTCGAACTATCACTAACCTGATTTCTCAAAAAGAATACATAAGCAACCCTCACGGGTGTGGTCACAAGCTTTTTCAAGTTTTCAATTCCATAATCTGTTTAAAGTTTTTAATTTTAAAATCTATCTTCAAATCTCTATTTCCTATCTCTAAAACGTTCTTTCAAAACTCAACTCTTCTTTCAGATCCCTTTTCAAATCAAATTAAGTCTTTCCAAATCTATTTCAAAATCAAATTTTTTTCTTGCATTTATATATCATGCATCATGTCTTTTCAAAAATTCTTTTCTAAAGTAGATAGTTTTGGACATTTGTTAGTTGAAGACTTTCATAAGTGATCTAGGGTGAATAGACATGTAAGTACCGCAAGGGTGGGGTAGGGTGATGGCTTAGTGCATCTTCCCTACAAGTAACCAACCTCCAAACCTAGGATCACTGTTTTCAGAAGACCAAAATAGAGTTATTTACAAAAAAAGGGCTTAAATATTTTCTAAAGGTTGCCAAACAACCTCTTTTCTTAAAAACCCTCTCTTAAGGAGGTATTTCAAAATCATTTTTAAAAACCCTAAGTGTAGTCTTCGGATTGTGCTTAGTTTTTAGGTAACCTAACTCACCTTAATCAAGTTAGGTGGTGACTCCAAATTGTTTTTCAAAAGCCCTTTATTCAAATCAATTTTTCATTCACACCTAGTCACACTCATTCTTCTAGGAGGGTGAGTTCTAACTGTCGCGCCCAGATTTTCGCACTCGAGGAATACTCACCCAAGCGGAAAAAATGTTGTACTCTCTCGTTAGAACTCACCCTCCTAGAAGAATGAGTGCGACTAGGTTTGAATTGAAAAATTGGTTTGAATAAAGGGCTTTTGAAAAAGATTCGGAGTCGCCACCTAACTTGATTAAGGTGAGTTAGGTCACCTAAAAACTAAGAATAATCCGAAGACTACACTTAGCGTTTTGGAAAACGATTTTGGAAAACATCCTCAAGAGAGGGTTTTTTTAGGAAAAACTGGTTGTTTGGCAACCTTTGGAAAACATTTAGCCCTTTTTTGAAAAATAACTCCTTTTTTGGTCTTTGAAATCAGTGATTCTAAGTTCGGAGGTTGGTTACGTGTAGGGAAGATGCACTAATCTATCACCCTACCCCGCCCTTTCGGTACCTACATGTCAATCTTCCCTAAATTCACCTATGAGAGTCTTTAATTAACTATAGTTCAATCCTATTCACTTTGAAAAACAATGTTTAGAAAACATGATGCATGATATGCAAGTGCAAATTAAGAGAATTGAAAAATAGATTTGAAAAGAGATTGATTTGAAATTGATTTGATTTGAAAATAGACTTGAAGAAATAGAATTGGAATTGGAATGTTTGAAAATTGAAAGTAGAAATTTGAAAATAGAAAGTTTGAAAGTAGATGGGAATTTGAGATTTGAAAAGATTTTGAAAACCGCACCCATGAGGGTGGAATTGAAAGTTTGAAAAGTATTGTGACCGCACCTATGAAGGTTGCCTACGTATCCTTTTGGGGGAATCAGGTCAGTCGTAGTTCGGACAGGAGTCCGATTGAAAATAGAAGAGTGGATTGAAGAAGGAACTTGAATTGGACATTGAATTTGATTTGAAATTAGAAAAGGAGATTTGAAATTTGGAATTGAGAGGATTGGACTTGCTTTGGAAAGATTGATTTTGGAAAGACTTGGTTTTGGGAAGAAGGAGGTTTAGGAAACCTAGACTTGAGATTAAGAAAGATTGGATTGGAATGTTGGATTTGGAGGATTTGGAAAGATTTGGAAACTTGGAATTTAGGAAAGATTTGGATTAGGAAAGTTTCGAATTAGGAAAACGTTATTTTTGGAAAGTTTCATTTTTGGAAAGTTTTAGGTTTAAGAAAGTTTCAACTTAGGAAAGTTTTGAATTAGGAAAGTTTTCAAATTAGGAGAGTTTCGAATTTAGAAATGTTTGAAAAAGGAAAGTTTTGATTTTGGAAAGTTTTGAAAACAAGGAAGTTTTGAAAATAAGAAAGTTTCGTTTTGGGAAAGGTTTGAAAAAGGAAAGTTTTCAATTTAGGAAATGTTTGAATTAAGAAAGATTTGAGTTTAGAAAAGTCTTAGATTTGGAAAGATGTTGAAGTTTTGGAAAGTTTAGAATTTAGAAAGATTTGAAATGTAGAAAGTTTAAGATTTAGAAAGTTTTAGGGTTTTAGGAAATCTTAAGATTAGGAAAGGTTTGAGTTTAGGAAAAGATTTGAAAGCTTGGATTTGAAAAAGATTTTTGAAAGGGGTAGAATTAGGAAATGGTTGAATTAGAAAAGATTTGAAAGTTGAGTTTTAAAACTTAGGAAAGATTTTTATGTTAAAGTTTAGGAAACTTAAGATTTAGGAAAACGAAAGTTTAGGAAGGATTTGAATTAAGAAAGAGTTGGATTTTGAAATTTAAGGAAAGATTTAAAATTTAGGTTTAGGAAACTTATGGTTTAGGAAGGTTTGGATTAGGAAGAGATTGGATTTAGTTTCTAAAAGAAAAGATTTGATTTTGTTTCCAAAAACGGAGGACGGGATCTAGTTTCCAAAACGGGGAGATTTGATTCGGTTTCCTAAAGGGAAGATAGGATTTGGCAAGGATTTGAAAAGGGAGGTTTTAGAAACCCTAGATTTGAAAAGCCATAGTTTTGACGTAGAAAATATGTTTTGGAAACATGTATAGTTTGGATGTGAAAACTAGAGGTTTTGGAAACCTAGGTTTGGGGCAAAGTTTGAAAACCGTGTTTTTGGAAAGAAAGTTAGGGTTTCCTAATTGTGGGTTCTAGGGCTTGACTTGGGCTCTAAGGAAAGAGTTTTTGGAAAGTGCGTTTTTGGAAACGAAGGTTTCCTAGAAGGGAAATCCTAGGGAGGAGTTTTTGGAAAGTGAATTTGAAGAGGGAGTTTTTGGAAAAAGATTTTAAAGAAAAGGAGTTTTGGAAAGTGTGTTTTTAGAAACGTGTTTTTTGGAAGGAAAATCCTAAAGGGGAATTTCTAGAAGGGAGATTTTGAAAAAGAGAGTTTTTGGAAAGATTTTTAGGGAGCGTTTTTAGAAAGTGAATTTTTAGGAGAGAGAGTTTTGGAAAGGAGTTGAAAAAGGGGGTTTTGAAAAATAAATTTTGGAGGGGAGTTTTTGAAAACAATTTTGGAGAGGAGAGTTTTAGGAAAGTATGTTGAAAAAAGAGATTTTTAGGAAGAAAGACTTTTTGAAAAGAGAATTTTTAGAAAGTATGAAAACGTCTCACATTCCTAAAACGATTCTAGCCATAAGAGGGCTAGAACCACTTTAAGAAAGTGGTTTTGGAAAACAATAAGATTTGAAAATATAGACCAAAAAGGTCACTTTTAATGTAACACTTTCCTAAAGCAACCCTAGCCATGGAAGGGCTAGAATCACCCTAGGATTGTGGTTTTGAAAACAAGTTTTTGAAAAAGAGATTTTGATGCAATTTTGAAAACAAGTTTGAAAACGATTTGAAAAACAACTTTGAAAACGTTTTTTGGAAGATGCAAGACTATGATATGCACAATGCAATTTGGGGTCGTGAACATACAAGGTTAAGGCTTCACCACATAATCAAGGGGGCCGGACCCACGTGGTCTTTGGTTAGACTAGAAGAAAGCCCCCGACACGGTGACTCTCCAATAGCCCAATTCTACACATGGATCGGGAATCCCCTTGTTTCAAGCATGCAAAGAAAGGGCGGGAAAGAGATGGGGGATTAAAATAGAGAAAACCCAAGTGGGTTAGGAGAGAGAAGAGAGAGGGGGAAAATACAGAAAATTAAAGAGAAAGCCTATCGTATGTCTTCTTTATTTTGCGCGCCGCGCTGTCTTCGGTCTTCGGTCTTCAGTCTTCGGTCTTTGTCTTGATCTTCACCTTCAGTCTTCAAAGGTTGTCTTCAAGCTTTAGATGGCAACCCTTCAAGTCTTCAAAGGATGGTTGAAGGTTAGTGTATGAGTGTATGGAGGAGTGTATAAGTGTATAGGAGGCTAGGGTTTATGTAGGGTGGCTAGGGTTTGGAAAACCTAGGGAGGCTAGGGTTTAGGAGGTACTCGAGCTCTGTATATCGAAATATAGGATTTTTAGGTTAAGTTTGCAGATCCTTTTCACGTTGAATGAGGCTCTGTATTTATAGAAGTTGGACAAACCTGGCGCCTGTTGCAGTGGCGCCAGGGCAAACTTTACACTGGCGCCACTAGGAGTGGCGCCAGGCCATTTTTTGGCTTAGCGCCACTACTAGTGGCTCCAGCCAATTAGGAAAGGTTTAAGGTCGGCAAGCAACGTATCTTTGACTAGATTTGGCCACCTGTACTAGTGACTACCATGTAAATTTTAGCCTGGCTTCACTAGGAGTGACTTCGGAAAGTCCGGGAATGATTTGAAGGAGCCGGGAATGACCCGGAAGGTCGGAAAGGAACAGGAACACTTAAAATAGTGTCCTGGACATTTTTGACTTGAAAAGTGAGGATAAGATGTGTCAGAAAGGTCGACCGGGCCTTTAGGGGCAAAACGGTCAACCAGACCGGAAAACTGCCGGGACGGACTCGGACTGTCCCGGAAGAAGATTTGGGATCTGGAAACATTATTTAGAATGTTCCTAGAGATTGCCGGTTTGATTCCCAGAGCCGGCGTGGTCGGAAAAGGAGACCGGCCCACTTGGAGCAAAATGGTCATTTTGTACCGGGTTTGCCGGGACTGACTCGGAATGATCCAAAAAGGTAAAGGAGAGTTAAGATTACTATAAAAAGTAGTCTCAGGAGGTTACCGGCTTGATACCCAGAGCCGGTGTGGTCGAAGAAGGAAACTGGCCCTCTAGGGGCAAAACGGTCATTTTGTACCGGGTTGGCCGGAACTGACTCGGAATGATCCGGAAAGGTAAGGGGAGGTTGAGAACACTATAAAAAGTATTCTCAGGAGGTTACCGGTTTGATACCCAGAGCCGGTGTGGTTCCCGGGGCATTCAGATGCTTAGGGGCAAAATGGTCATCTTGACCGGAAAGTCTCGGAAAAGGTCATAAGGGTAGTCTAGTCATTTTTCACCGAAGTGAGCTAACAGACACTGGTGTTGACCTGGGTTTTGAGTGTTTCCGCCACTCTAACGGTGTGAGTATTTCCGCTACTCGGACGGGGTTGATGATTTGTGAGTATTTCCGCTACTCGAACGGGGTTGAGTATTTGCTGCTCTAACGGTTTTGTGAGTATTTTCGCTACTCTAACGGTTTTGCGAGTATTTCCGCTACTCTGACGGTTTTGTGAGTACTTCCGCTACTCTAACGGTTTTGTGAGTACTTCCGCTACTCTAACGGTTTTGTGAGTAGTTTCGCTACTCGGACCGTCTCGAGGAATAAACTGTCTCGAGAGAGGGATTAGAAAGGGGTCTTACTGTCTTCGAAAAGACGTGCCTGGATTGGAACCGTCTCGAGAAATAAATTGTCTCGAGAGAGGGATTGGAAAGGGGTCTTACCGTCTTCGAAAAGACGTGCCTGGATTGGAACCGTCTTGAGGAATAAACTGTCTCGAGAGAGGGATTGGAAAGGGGTCTTACCGTCTTCGAAAAGACGTGCCTGGATTGGAACCATCTTGAGGAATAAACTGTCTCGAGAGAGGGATTGGAAAGGGGTCTTACCGTCTCTGAAGAGGCGTGCCTGGGTTTTGAGTGTTTCCGCCACTCTAACGGTTTTGTGAGTATTTCTGCTACTCTAACGGTTTTGTGAGTAGTTTTGCTACTCGGACCGTCTCGAGGAATAAACTATCTTGAGAGAGGGATTGGAATTGGAATAAGAAAGGACAATGCCCCTAAGGGTATTTTGGTCATTTTGCCTCTACTTGGGCCCGCGAAGCAATGGAAAGACGGAATTTGGACCTAGAGAATTGGTTTCGATTGGAATATGCCCAAAATGACTTGAAAACAAGTCTGGACGGAGTGTAGACTGCCGAGCGGTCAAATATAGGGTGCTTACACTAACGAGAGAATACAGTATTTTTCCTGCTTGTGTGTGTATTCCTCGAGTGCAAAAAATTTGGCCGCGACACCGGTGCTTCTAGAATCGATTGACCATATTGCCCCTAGTAGGTCGATCACCCTCTTCAACCATAGTGGTTCTAGTTATTAGTTTAGTTATCCCTAGGATACTCTTTTAGTGATTCTCGTCAATCTTCGGCCTCCCAAAACATTTATAGACTTTTCGGAGTCACTGCTAGTGGAGCTATGCCAAAAAATGTATGGTAGTCACTAGGACAGGTGTCCAAATCTTCTGTCTTACGCACTAAGAGTCAATAGATCTATTTCTTACTGCCCTAACAACTTTCCTAAGGGAGTGGCACCACTAGTTGTGGCTCGAAGACAAAATTAAGCCTGGCGCCACTACTAGTGGCGCTAATGGAAAATTAACCCTGGCACCACTACGACAGACTCCATAGTCAGTTTGGTTGCCTATAAATATAGACTCTGCCCCGGCATATTCTGGATCCCAAACTCACTCTAGAAACACTAGCTCTCTGAAAACATGTCTCAAAACCCCAATTCACTCAAGGCTCCCTCAAACAGTAGCCACATCTCAACCTATATACTCAAACCCTAGCTTCTATACTCTTTAAACACTTAAAGCCAAGCCTCGCAGCATCGATTGAAGATCAAGTGTTGCGGATGCAAAGCTCACCAAGTGAAGCAAACAAAGCAATCAAAGCAAAGAGAAGAGAAGATAGGTTTTCAATTTAGTTTATATAATGCCCCCTCTCTCTCTTCTCTCTCCTAACCTACTTGGGTTTTCTTTTATTTTAATCCTCATATTCTATTGTCCTTTCTTGCATGCTTGAAACAAGAGACTTTTCGGTTTATGCCTAGGATTGCCTTAGAGGGAGTCACCGTGTCGGAGGCTTTCTTCAAATGTAACCTAAGACGGTGTGGCTTCAGCCCCTTTTGTTTTGTGGTAAAGCCTAAACTTGTATGTTAATGAGCTTATTACATTGTGGTTGTCATGTTCATGCATTGCATTTAACATTTCATTCAAAATTATTTTCAAACTAGCATTCGAAGTTTTCTTTCAAAAGCTTGCATTGAAAAGTCTTTTTCCAAACCTGTTTTCAAAACCACAACCGTAAGATGATTCTAGTCATTCCATGGTTAGGATTGTTTTAGGAAAGTGTTATATTCAATGTGACTATCAAAGTCCAAAGTTTGGGTTCAAATCCTAAATTATTTTTTAAGAAATTACAACTCTTAGGTGATTCTAGCCATTTCATGGTTATGATTGCTTTAGGAAAGTGTTGCATTGAATGGGATCATCAACGTCCAAATATTGTTTTCAAACCCTAGTTGTTTCAAAATCACAACTCTATAATGGTTCTAGTCTTCTTATGATTAGAATCATTTTAGGTAAGTGAGATATTCATGATACTTCCAAAAGTTTATATCCAAATCTTCCTAAAATAGTTCTCTTAAATTTGTTTTCTGAAAGCTCTTTTCAAATATTTGCTTTTTAAAAAAATTTTTTCTTGAAGCCCAAGTGAAAACCCTAGAGTCCATATTTAGGAAACCCTAATTCTTTCTAAAAAATCATAACTTTCTATTTTCATAAAATCCATAAGTTTCCAAAACCATTTTCTACATGTAATCTTAGATTTCCTAATTCCCAATATCATAGATTTCCAAAACTCAAGCTTTCAAATTTCGAGTCAAATGAAATATTTTCCAAATAGGTAACTAAATCAAATATTCTATTTTTGAAAATAAAATTCAATCTTCTATTTTAGAAAATAGAAATCAAATTTTTCCTAGTTTCAAACTTTCAAATCTTTATAAATTCGAATATTTCTAAAATTAAATCTATCCTAATCTCAACCTTTCCAAATGCAAAGCCTTCCTTTTTCAAAACTTCCCAAAAACAAAAACTTCCCTTTTTCAATCAAAATCCAAATCTCTCTAATTCCATTGCATTACATAAATCCTATATCATAGGATCGCTTAAATCTCAAGTTACCTCAAACCTAGGTCAACCTTTTCAAACATAACTTTCCAAATTAAATATTTCCAAATTCTAACTTTTCAAATTTCAATTTCAAATATAAATCAAACCTTTCTATATTTAGGCCCTCCCAAATTCAAATCTTTATAGGTTCAAATCTTTCCTAAATTAAATCTTTTCTAAGATGGAACCTTCCTAATTAATAACTTTTTTAAGTTCAAACTTTCCAAATTGTAACTTGCCAAGTTTTCCAAATCAAATGTCAAATCAAATCTTTTCTAATAATTTCTAATTCAAAACTTTCCTAATTTAAAACTTTCCAAAATCGAAACCTTTCCTAATTTGAAACTTTCCAAAATCAAGGCTTCTAAAATCAAACTCTTCAATTGCATGTGTAAACCTTAAGTTACCTAAAACCTAGGAGGTCTAAGTCCTAGTTCAACCCTAACCTTAAGTTAGGAGATTTCTACTCTTTTCTAAATCTACCGTCCAAACCAAGATGGTTTTCAAACGCCCATTTCAAATCAATGTGATTTCGAAGTTCAATTCAAACTTTCCAAAACAAGTTTAAGTTCTATTTCAATATTCAATCTGAAGTTCAAATTTTGTTTCAAATCAAAGTCAAATTCCAATCAATGTTAAATTTTCAATCTTCAAATCAAAGTTCAAATCAAAACATTTTCAAGTCAACATTCTAAAGAGCCCAAAGTGTCTATTTTCAATCGGACCCCGAGTCCGAACTACGACTGACCTAATTCCCAACAAAGGGATACGTAGGCAACCCTCATAGGTGCGGTCACAACCTTTTTCAAATTTCAAATTTCAAATCTCTTTTTCAAATTTATTTTCAAAATTAAGTTATTTTCATGCACTTGCATATCATACATCATTAGTGATGGTTCAAACCCTTTTTCTAAAGTTCTTTTTCAAAGTGGATATAATTGGAAAATTGTTATTTGAAGATTCTAAATGAGTGAACCAAGGGTAGAAAGACATATAGGTTCCGATATGGCAGGATAAGGTGATAGCCTAGTGCATTTTCCTTATATATAACCAACCCTTGAACCTAGATAACTATTTTTGAAAGACCAAAACTATAGTCAGTTTTCTAAAAGGGCTTAAGATCTTTCCAAAGGTTGCTATTCAACCTACTTTTCAAAAAACCCTCTCTCAAGGAAGTTTTCAAAATCTTTTAAAAAATTCTAAGTTCAGTCTTCGTATTATGCTTAGTTTTAAGTGACCTAATGCACCTTAACAAAGTTAGGTGGCGACTCCAAATCTTTTTCTGAAAGCCCTTATTCAAATCAACTTTCAATTCAAATCTTGTCGCACTCGTCCTTCTAAGAGGATGAGTTTCGCTAGAGAATACCATGTGTTTCCCACCAATTCTCGAATAGCAAAAAATCGGGGTACGAGACTACCTAATCTCGGGAAGCTGCTAGATGGTCTTAAGTACTTTTCCAATCAACGTGTTGGGCAGCATACATTCTACGTTGGTAGGCTAGTAGGCATAGAAGTGAATTGCTCTGCCATTTCGAAGACTTGTGTTCCGTCCCGGTCGACAAGTCTGAAAGGACTCACCATTCTGAGGAGTTTTCTTTGTGAATGTGCTGTGTTGGCCGGATTTACCATCTAAGGGATCAAGTTTCTCTAAAGATGGGCCAGAATGAGTTTGAATGAATTTGACTAGAATTGGAACTGGAAATGAGGTTGAAATATAAACTTACCGTCTTTAAGAAGACGGGCCAATTAGAATTGGAACGGACAATGCCCCAAGAGTATTTTGGTAATTTTGCCTCTATTGGATTTGTCGGGCCCGCAAAGCAATTGATTGACTGGATTGACTCTGGAAAGTTAGTTTGGGCCTTAATGTGTCTGTGTCAGTTTGAATGTGAGTCCAGTTGGGTCGAGGATTGTCGAGCGGGCAAAAATTGGGTGCTGCCCCTTTTTCTTCTGTCTTTGCTTGTCGAAGGTAGAAAATGACAGAGTAAGAGTCCCATGTTGAGTGCAAGGCGATCAGAGGGATTATAGTAGTTGGAATATGGAATTTTGAGTCTAAAAACTAGATTGTTGTGATTTTTAATATTTGAAATTTTGAAAACTTGTTTTTGAAACGATTTGAAAATTAATTCTTTATGAGTTGACATTCCGACCAATGGAATGACACTTCTTGGGGAAAATTTAGGGTTTTGAAATTGATACTTTGAAATTAAGGATTAATTTTTGAAATGATTTTGAAATTGAAGTTGATAGTTTAAAATGATTTTTGAAATCCCTTTCCGAAAATGATTGATTTGTATTTGAATTGAAAGAGTTTGGAAAACTTTTGAAACTTGGAATAAAACTTTTGAAGAAAAAGTTTGAAAACCTAGAATTTTGAAATTAAACTTTTTGAGGAGAAAACTTGAATACCTGGAAGATGTTTTTTGAAATGAAACTTTTTTAGGAGAAAGTTTGAAAACCTAGACTTCTAAAAGTTAGGCACTTTGAAACGAAAGCTTGAAAATTTTAAATTTTTTAAAAATGGAGCTTTTGAAGGAAAGAGCTTGAGAAACCTGAGAAGATGTTTTGAAACTGGAACTTTTGAAGGAAAAAGCTTGGGAAACCTAGAAGTTGATTTCGAAATGATACTTTTTGAATGAAAAAGTTTTGAAAATCTTTTGAGTGAAAAACTTTTTTTTCTAAGGGGAAAAGCTCAAAAAACCCGGAGGTTGATTTTGAAACGATACTTTTTGAAGGAAAAAGCTGAAAAATCTAAAAAGGAATTCTTGACATTAAACTTTTTGAAAGAAAAAGTTAGCAAACTTGGAAGGTATTTTTGAAATCGAACTTTTTGAAGAAAAAAGTTAAAAAACCTAGAAGACACATTTGAAATCAAACTTTTTGAAGAAAAAAGTTAAAAAACATGGAAATGTATTTTTGACATCAAACTTTTTGATGGAAAAAGCTAGAAAACTTAGAAAGGTATTTTTGACATCAAACTTTTTGAAGGAAAAAACTAGAAAACCTAGATAGATATTTTTGAAATCAAACTTTCTAAAAGAAAAGCTAGAAAACTTGGAATGAACTTTTTGAAGGAAATTTTTTTAAAACCAATTGATTTGATTTGAGTGAACTTTTTGAGGGGAAAAGTTAGAAAGCCTTGAATTGGATTTGAATGAAACTTTTTGAAAGAAAAAAGTTTAGAAAACCTTAAATTTGAATTGAAGTGAAACTTTTTATTTGGAAAACCCGGAAATGTTTTGAGGTAAAATTTTGAATTTGAGCTTTAACTTTTTGAGGGAAAAAGCTTTAAAAACCTTGAAATTTGATTCGAAACGGGGCCTTTGAAGGGGAAAGCTTGGGAAATTGGACGTTTTAATTGAATTTAAACTTTTTGAAGGAAAAAAATTTTGGGAAACCGTGATTGATTTGAAATAAACATTTTGAAGGAAAATTTTTGAAAACGAGATTGATTTGAAACTCGGATAAAATATGTAGAAAATTTATTTTGACTTGAAATTTGAACAAAATGCGTAGGAAATTCATTTTGTATAGCAAAATGTGTAGAAAATTTGTTTTGGTTTGAAACTTGAATATTTTTTTTTTCTTTTTTTGAAGGAATACTTTAGAAAAATTCATTTGACTTTTGAAAATTGATTTTAATTTTGAACAAAAGCAAGAGTTTTGATCTTTTGAATTTGAAAGTTGAAACTTTTTGTAGACAAACTTTGAGAACTTTTTAAAATTTTGAGAAATGATTTTTTAAATTGATTGAAAGGTAGAGCTTTCAACTTTAAAATCATTTCTAAAATTGACATTGAACCTAAAACCTTTTGCAGAGAAGATATGAAAACTTTTGAATTGGAAAACGCTTTTGAATTTGAAAGAAAACAAGAGCCTCCGTGTTGAAATGGATTTTGAATTTGGAATGGAAACTTATGATAGATAAGAAGCTTGAAATTTTTTTGTTTTTTTGAAATTTTAAAAATTGAAAGAAAGCAAGAGCTTTCGCTTTTGAAAGATTTTGTTTTGAGTTGGTAAAAGTCATATCTTTGTCTTGAACGTGGTGCCATGGGAGATTGTTTCATGCTTGCAATGCTTTTGTCTTGAAGTTTGGAGGTGAGGTCATTTGTCTGTCTTTGCTTGAGGTCTCTTGAAGTTGGAATGCATGATGTTGGTTTGACTGTTGAGTTTTGATTTTGGTAAGTATGATAGGATTCTTGTTGACATGTCTCTAGAAGGATTGTGAATCTCTGAAGTTGAGTGTCTTTACTGTTGAGTTGACTGTCCTAGTTTTCATGGCTTGGAAAAGTTGTTCAAAGTTGATGGGGAGTTTGAGGGTGGGTCATTACCGCATTCTCTATTTCTTGCCAATTATGGAGGGTAGGATCATGGCTTAGGCTATCGGGGCTGGTTCCATTGGCTGAGGGGAGTAGTATAGGACTAGCATAGATGGTTTAATCTCATATCCAGGAGGGCTACAGATAGTTTAGACTCCTATGTAGGAGCTACCCAATTTGTTGGCTGAGCTACCTTAGGTTGATTTATGGAAGGCTCTGGCACTGTGCTGGAGATCAAAAAATTAAGATGATATGATCACTAAGTTATATAATGCACGAGGCATGTCTCATGGAGCTGCATAATTGCTTTGATAATGACTGACTAATGTGATTTGCTGAAATGGACTTCTTGTGAGTTGAGTTGTGCTGGAGACTTTGGGCTTCTAACCTACCCTAATTGGGTTGTACTCTGGACGGCTGGATGCTCTATATAGCTAGATATTGATGGATGACTAGATGTTCTAGATCGCTAGATTTTTTGAATAATTGGATGCTTTGGGTAGTTGAATACTCTAGATGGCTAGATATTAGACTTTGTCGGGTTACGATGTCAAGAAGTTGGACTCGAATACACTTTGGGACATAAGAAAGCTTAAAGAGATGCCCCTTGAACTTGTACCTATCTCAGTATTTCATTAGTAATGTCAAGATGTAACAGATTAATCCTTAATAAATAACTTAAGATATTCATGCCTATTACTTTGCCAAGCTGAGTTTAGAAATTTGTTACCGATCCAGGTTTCCCATAAGTTGGCATCTCTTGACCCATTGTTGAGGCACGAGTTTTTGCTGCATTGCTAAGGCTGTTTTATTGGTGCTGCTTGGACTGTTGATCGGGAAATGTGGATCTCTTCTTTTTTCTTTTCCTCTCATTTAAACCATTTTTACCACCCGTGCCTTTACGGGTTTTCATGGACACCAGTTCTACCATCTTTTGCACGTCAGTGCCCGTTTTTGGGTTTTCACTGCATCGGTAGTTTTGTATCTTGCCGTGATGGTACTCTTTTACCCATAATGCCTCGGAGGGTTTTCCCTATGTCCTCAGACCATGCCTTTTCTTTTGATGTCGATAAAGAGCATGAGTACTGAGTGTTTATGATTGAAGGAATAATCGAAGCTGGAAACTGTTGTTGATTGATGTAGCTACTTTGGTTGAAGTCTATTGATGTTACTTTTGACATTTGAACCTAGAGCTATGTTGGAATTTCTATGAGATGGAGCATTTTCTAGTGTAATCATCTTCCATTGAAGAGCAATGATAGTAATGACCGATTTGACAGGTCTTTATTCTGGATTGTAATGTGGGCTAAGTTAATGGGGTATTTGAAAGGAAGGGATAAAGGCTCAAAATATTTTCCTTGGCTTTTAAGACCTATGATCACCTTTGATAGCTTGGCTCTCCTTTTTTGTTTTTGTTTTTTATTACTGCTCACTTTCTTCCCCCCTTGTTGTTTTTTCACTATCCCCTTCTACTTATGGATTTAAACCTATCCTAGCTCTTATGTCTCCTAATGGCTTTTTTTTTTTTTTTTAAGTCCTTTATCTATTACTTTTGCACCATGGTGTTCTTATCGATTTTCACCAGGTTGATACTTTTTGTATTTTGCCATGCTTCCACCTTTGTACTTATAGTGTTTTTTTGGGTTTTCACTGTGTCCTTGCGGTCATGCTATTTATGACTATTTTCTATCATTCCTATGAATGTCAATATTCTCTCTGCTGTAGCATTGGCTCTCTTATTTTAAACAATGAAGAGTTTGAGATTTTCCTCTTTATTTCTCTCTTGGGCCCTCCTTAAACATATCTGCTCTTTATTTCTCTTTTCCTAGTTACTCTAACTTGACCTATTGTGGGCAGTGATCAATACATCAAATTTTTCGAAGGAAAGTAAACGGCTCAATTAGGTTTTGCAAGAGGATGCTTTTAATTGTATGGTAGAGGAATTGAGGGCCTCTCTTCATTTTAATCATTGCTCTATCAACGTTTTTGATTACACATAGTAGTGCTTTACCTAACTTGAGTTGATAAGTGCTGCAAAGATTTCTTCTTTTGCCTCTGCTAGGGTCAATGTTCTTCCTGATATGGCTTTGTGAACCAAGAACGGGCCTTCATAGTTGGGGCGAATTTTTCTTTGGCTTTCTACTGACTTAAAAAGTATCTTCTTGGGAACAAGATCTCCTTCCCTGAATTGGCGGGGCTTGGCTTTTTTGTTTATAGATTTGGCAGTGCGTCTTTGATTTGATAGCATTGGGCATGGTAGATGGCTGCCATTATCTTTTCATCTAGGAGGCAAAGTTATTCATGTTGGTCTTTGATTCAATCTGCTTTAGTGAGTTGAATTTTCATGAGGACTCAAAGAGAGGAGGTTTATGCTTCGACTGGTAAAACTGCCTCGTTGCCTACGGCCAAGAAGAATGGCGATGTCCCAGTTGAAATTTTGACGGAGGTTTTATGTGCCACCAACACAAAGGGTAGCTGCTCATGCCAATCTTTGTGGTTGTTATTTATTTATTTTTTTGTAAGGGATTCTCTGGATGGTTTCTGTTCTGCTACTTTGATGGCCTCGTTTATTTGATCATGAGGGTTTGGCAATGTTTTGCCATCCTATTGTTATTGAGGTTAATTGCATTATTCGTGATGATGGACTTAAGGAGGTCGAATCTATGGAGGACCTTTAGAAGTTTTTAGGGTCAAAAGATGCCATGCTCTGTATTATAAGTACTCCATTTTTGCCCGCTCAACAATCTCTGGCCTAACCAGACTCATTTTCAAACTTCACAGACACATTCAAGCCCAAACTAGCTTTCCAGAGTCAATCCAGTCAATCAATCGCTTCGGGGGCCCACCAGGTCCAATAGAGGCAAAATTAACAAAATACCCTAAGGGCATTACTTCATCCAATTCTAGTTGGCATGCCTTCTTAAAGAATGGTAAGTCTACATTTTAACCTCAATTCCAATCCAAAACAGTCAAACTCAATTCTGGCCCGTCTTTAGAAAAACTTGATCCCTCAAACGGTAAATCAATCTAGCATGACACATTTACCGAGAAAACTCCTTAGAACCATAAGTCCCTTCACACCCATTGAACAAGTCAAAACCCAAGTCCCCGAGATGGTAGAGTGGTTCACTTTTGGCGCCTATTAGCCCGCAAATATAGAATGTCCACTATTTAGCACATCGATTAGGAAAGTACCTAAAGCCTGGAGACGGTAAGACCATCCAGCAGCTTCTCGAGATTAGGTAGACTCTAGAATGAACGCGCACCATCAGAGTGGTGGAAACACTCGCAAACAGGTCGACATTGGGAATTGCCAACAAATCCCCTATGTCACGGGACCGAGTTCACCTCTTAGCCATGGCATGTTTACTGAAGAACAGGATACCTTTGGAAACCAACTAGCCATAAACCTTCAGAGTGATGAAAAACACTCAAAAACCCAGGTCAACACTAGTGCCTGCTAGCCCACTCTAGTGGAAAGTGATCAAATTGTCCCTTGGGCCTTGCCGGTTCGCTTCTCAACAAAGTACCTAAGTCCTCAGAATGATAAGTTTACCATTGTAGGATTGTCCCAAAGACAATCCAACATGTTCAAGTGCCTTCCAATTGGTTCCGGATCAATTCCGAGACCATTTGGTCAAAATGACCATTTTGCCCTTCGGTTTCCAATTGCCTCCAAAAACCACACTGGCTTTGGGTATCAAACTGGTTACCTTCTAAGGATTCTTCTAATAATATTCCCAACCTCCTGATACCTTTTTGGGTTATTCTGAGTCAATTTCGATATTTCCTAGTTCAAATGACTGTTTTGCCCTTGGTGGGCCGGTTGCCCTATCCAACCACACCGACATCAAACCGAAAATCCTGTGGAGCGCTCTTAGTAGTGTTTCCAAACATATAGTACCCTTCCAGACCATTTTGAGCCCATTCCAATGAACTCAGTGTGAAATGACCGTTTTGCCCCTGGTGGTCCGTTCACTATTTTCAATTACTCCAGCTCTAGCAATGAAGCCATTTACTCCAGAGACACTCTCCTAGGGGTTCCCATCCATTTTTGGCCGAGTATTGGTACTCGAAATTTTTTGGATCATTCCCAGACTTTCTGGAGTCACTCTTAGTGGAGCCAGGTCAAAAATTGCATGCTAGTCACTAGGACAGGCGTCCAAATGTTTTGCCATGCAGCCCAAGCATGGAAAATATGTTTCTTGCCATATCAAACATTTCCCAAATTGACTAGCACTGCTAGTAGTGGCACCACGCCAAAAAATGGCTTCGCGCCATTACAATAGGCTCTAGTTATTGTTTTGCCTGCCTATAATAACAAACCACCCCCTGCGTAAAAAGGATCCGCAAACTCACTCCAGAAACACTGCCTCTCTAAAAACAAGCCTTGAAGCCCTAGTTCTCCCAAGTCTCCTTCAAACCCTAGCCTCCTCTCAAACTATACACTCAAACCCTAACATCCATACACTCAAACTTAAGCCTCCAAGTGTCCATTAAAGATCAAATGTTGCGTATTCAAAGCTCTCCAAGTGAAGCAAACAAGGCAACCAAAGCAATCAAAGCAAAGAGAAGACAAGGTAGGTTTTCAATTTAGTTTATGCAATCCCCCCCTCCCCCCTCTCTCTCTTCTCCCTCCCAACCCACTTGCATTTTCTTCAACTTTAATCTCTATCTTCAACTGCCCTTTCTTGCATGTTTAAAACAAGAGATTTCCCGGTTCATGCCTAGGATTGCCTTTGAGGGGGTCACCATGTCGGAGGCTCTCTTCAAGTTTAACCTAAGACGGTATGGGTTTGACCCCCTTGATTATGTGGTGAAGCCTAACCTTGTATGTTCATGACCCTATTGCATTATGATTGACATGTTCATACATTGCATTCAATATTGTATTCAAAATTTTTTTCAAACTTGCATTTAAAGTTTTCTTTCAAAACTTGCATTCTAAAACCTTTTTTTCAAACTAGTTTTCAAAACCACAAGTCTAAGATGATTCTAACCATTCTATGGTTGGGACTGTTTTGGGAATGTGTTATATTCAATGTGACTATCAAAGTCCAAAGTTTGGGTTCAAACCTTAAAGTGTTTTTCAAAGAATCACAACTCTAAAATGATTGTAGCCATTCCATGATTAGGGTTGCTTTAGAAAACTATTACATTCAATGAGATTATTAAAATCAAAATCTAGTTTTCAGAACCTAATTGTTTAGAAAATCCCTTTCTAAAAAAGCTCTTTTCAAGGATTTACATTCTGAAAACTCTTTTATTGAAGTCCAAGTCAAAACCCTAGAATCCGTGTTTAGAAAAGCCTAGGATCTTTTCATAAAATCCAATTTCTCTATTTCCATAAAATCATTAATTTCCAAAACTCAAGCTTTCCAATTCTGAGTCAAGTCAAATCAACTCTTGTCCAAATAGGAAACTTAATAAAATCTTCTATTTTTTAAAATAAAATCCAAGCTTTTATATTAGGAAATAGAAATCAATTTTTTTCTAATTTCAAACTTTCAAATCTTTTTAAATTTGAATATTTCTAAAATCAAATCTTTCCTAATGTCAATCTTTTCAAATTCAAAACCTTCTTTTTTTTCAAAACTTTCCAAAAACAAAACTTTCTTTTGTCAATCAAAATCCAATCTTTTCATTCCAAGTAAATCCTAGATCCTAGGATCACTTAAATTCCAAGTTACCTCAAACCTAGGTCAATCTTTTCAAACTTAACTTTCCAAAATTAAAATCTTTCCAAATTCCAACTCTCCAAATTTCAAATTTAAATGCAAACTTTCTATATCCAAACCTTCCCAAATTCAAATCTTTCTAGGTTCAAATATTTCCTAAATCAAATATTTCCTAAAATGAAAACTTTTCTAAAATGGAACCTTCCTAATTCAAAACTTTCTTAAGTTCGAACTTTCCAAATTCTAACTTGCCAAGTTTTCCAAAATCTAATATCAATTCAAATCTTTTCCAATCTTTCATAATTCAAAACTTCATCATTTGAAACTTTCCAAAATTGAAACCTTTCTAATTTGAAACTTTCTAAAATCAAGCTTTCTAAAATTAAACTATTCAATTGCATGCTTCAACCCTAGGTTACTTAAGTCATAGGAGACCTAAACCTTAGTGCATCCTAACCTTAACTTAGGAAATTTCAACTCTTTTCTAAATCTAAGGTCTAAACCAAGATGGTCATCAAATCCCAATTCAAATCAAGATGATTTTAAAGATCCATTCAAACTCTGCAAAATAAGTTCAATTTCAAATCAAGATTCAATTTCAAATCAAAGTCAATTTTCTATCAAAGTTTAGTCTTAAATCCTCCAATCAAAGTTCAAAGACCCTAAAGTGTCTATTTTCAATTGGACCTTGAGTCTAAACTGCGACTGACCTGATTCCCAACAAAGAGATACATAGGCAACCCTTATGGGTGTGGTCATAACCTTTTTCAAACTTCAAATCCTCTTTTCAATTTATTTTGAAAATCAAGTTCTTTTCATGCACTTGCATATCATGCATCATTCGCGATGGTTCAAAACCCCTTTTCAAAATTCTTTTTTTCAAAGTGCATATAATTGGACAATTGCTAGTTGAAGATTCTAAATGAGTGAACCAAGGGTAGAAAGACATGTAGGTACTGAAAGAGCGGGATAGCATGATAGCCTAGTGCATATTTCCTATACGTAACCAACCCCTGGACCTAGAATCAATGTTTTTGAAACACCAAAATCGGAGTCATTTTTCAAAAAGGGCTTAATCTTTCCGAAGGTTGCTAACCAATCGAATTTTTTTTCCCCCAAAAAACCCTCTCTTTAGGAAGCTTTCCAAAACCTTTTAAAAAATCCTAAGTTTAGTCTTCGGACTTTGCTTAATTTTAGGAGACTTAACTCATATTAACAAAGTTAGGTGGTGACTCCAAATCTTTTTCCAAAAGCTCTTATTCAAATTAACTTTCAATTCAAATTTAGTCACATTTGTCCTTCTAGGAGGATGAGTTCTCACTACAGAGTACCATGTGTTTCCCACCGATTATTAAGTGAGGAAAAATCAGGGTGCAATGGTGGGTGACTCAGCTGGGGATGCTTAGAGGGTTTGGCCAATATCATGCCCTTCTACCCTTCACTCACTTAGAATCCTTGATTAACTAGTCCAATCCTATCCACTTCAAATTTTTTAAAATCAAATTTTCCAAAGTTATTTTTAAAAGGCGCTTGCATTCAATCCATGTACAATCATTCAATTCATGCTCATATTCATTCATTCTATCATACATTAAGTTTGTCATCAAGGTACTGACTTTTTGTATTTTACTTTGTAGGTGGACCATGTTCACAATTAATTTATTGTTTATATAAATTGTCACGAATGATAGGATGGATGGGATTGGTTGGGCTATTTCCTTTGTTTTCAAAAATTTTACACACACACACACACACACTGCACATGCACAAGCATTGGCGTACTTGCATTATTACTTGATTATGTCCCTTCTAGTTAGAAGGAGGAACGGTATATTGGTTATGGGTGGATGCTATGTCAGTTTCTTAGCTTACGACCTCTTAATGGTTCCCTCGTTCAGATCATCAATTGATAATGGCACCACCTCAGGGAGTGGGCCTAGGTTTGAAGATTTGGGAACTGAGCCTTCTTAAGAAGCATTAGTAAACCCTCAACCTCATGCTCATGTATAAGCACCTCATTTTTGCCCGCTCAGCAATCTCCGGCCCAGCCAGACTCACATTCAAAATGACAGAGACTCGTTTAAGTTCAAACTAGCTTTCTAGAGTCAATCTAGTTAATTAATCATTTCGCAAGCCCATTGGACCCAATAGAGGCAAAATTACCAAAATGCCCTAAGGGCATTACTCGGTCCAATTCAAGTTGTCACATCTTCTTAAAGATGGTAAGTCCGTATTTCAACCTCAATTCCAATTTTGATTCTAATCCAGACAATTCAAACTCAATTCCGACCTGTTATTCAATAAAGTTGATCTCTTAGATGGTAAATCAATCCAACATGACACATTTACCGAGAAAACTACTCAGAATAGTAAGTCCCTTCACACCCGTTGACCGGGACGGAACCTAAGTCCCTAAGATGGTAGAGCGGTTCACTTCTGGCATCTACTAGCCCACCAATGTAGAATGTTTGCTACTCGCCACGTCGATTGGGAAAGTACCTAAGGCCCCGAGATAGTAAGACCATCTAGTAACTTCCCGAGATTAGATAGTCTCTGGAATAAACGCTCACTGTTAGAGTGGCGGAAACACTCGCAAACAGGTAGGCATTGAGAATTGCCAACAAACCCCCTATGTTAGGGGACCGAACTCGCCTCTTAGCTGTGGCACATTTACCGAAGGACAAGATACCTTTGAAAGCCAACTAGTTACAAACTATTAGAGTGGCAGAATTACTCAAAACACAGGTCAACACCAGTGCCTGCTAGCCCACTCCGGTAAAAAATGACCATACTACCCTTTGGTCCCAACTAGCACGCTTCTCAAGAATGTACCTAAGTCCTAAGAGTGATAAGTCCACAATTATAGGATTTTCCCAGAGACAATTCAACACATTCAAGTGCCTTCCAGTTAGTTCCAAATCAATTTCGAAACCATTTGGTCAAAATGACCATTTTGCCCCTCGGCATTCAAATGCCTCACGAGATCACACCAGCTCTGGGTATCAAACCAATTACCTTCTAGGGATACTTATAATAGTATTCCCAACCTCTCAATATAATTTTGGGTTATTCTGAGTCAATTTTAGTGTTTCCTAGTTCAAAAGACCGTTTTGCCCATGGTGGGCCAATTGCCCTATCCAACCATACTAGCTCTTGGTATCAAAGCCGCAATCTGCCGGAGCACTCTTAATAGTGTTTCCAACCTTCAATTCTTCTCTCGGTCAACCCCAGATCAATCTCGATGTTTCTAGAATCAATTAACCATTTTGCCTCTAGTAGGTCGATCACCCTCTTCAACCATATCGGTTCTAGTTGCCACTCCAGTTATCCTTGTGATACTATTTTGGGGATTCCCGTCCATCTTCGGCCTCCCGGATCACTCAGATTTTTCAATGTCACTCCTAGTGGAGCTAGGCCAAAAATTGCATGGTAGTTACTAGGATAGGCACCCAAATCTTCTACCTTGCATTCTAAGAGTCGAAAGATCTGTTTCTTACCACCTTAACAACTTTTCTAAGGGAGTGGCGCCACTTATAGTGGTGCCAAGGAAAAATTAAGCTTGGCACCAATGGAAAATTAAGCATGGGGTTATTGCAAAGAGCATTAAGGTCAGTTTGGTTGCCTATAACCATAGTGGCACTCTTAATAGTGTTTTTAACCTTGTATGTTCATGACCCTATTGCATTGTGATCATGATGTTCATGCATTATGATTATCATGTTCATGCATTGCATTCAAAATTAATTTTCAAACTTGCATTCAAAGTTTTCTTTCGAAGCTTACATTCAAAAAACTTTTTTTTCAAACTTATTTTTAAAACCACAATTCTAAGATGATTCTAACCATTCCATGGTTAGGATCATTTTAGGAAAGTGCTATATTCAATGTGACTATCAAAGTCCAAAGTTTGGATTCAAATCCTAAATTATTGTTCAAAAAATCAAAACTTTAAGGTGATTCTAGGCAGTCCATGATTAGGATTGATTTAGGAAAGTGTCACATTCAATGGGATCATCAAGGTCCAAATCTTGCTTTCAAAGCGTAGTTGTTTTTAAAATCACAACCCTAGAATGGTTATAGTCCTCTTATGATTAGAATTGTTTTAGGAAAGTGAGATATTCAAGAGACTTCCAAAAGTCTACATTTAAACCTTTCTAAAAAATGTCTCGCAAATCCCCTTCCTAAGAAGCTCTTTTCAAGGATTTACTTTCCAAAAACGTTTTTCTTAAAGCCCAAGTCAAAACCCTAGAGTCCATATTTAGGAAACCAGAGTTTTCTCACATAAAATATAGCATTCTATATGCATAAAAACAAAGAATTCCAAAACCATTTTCAACATGAAATCATAGATTTCCTAATTCCAAAATCACAAAGGTTTCCAAAACTCAAGCTTTCCAATATCGAATCAAATCCAATCTTGTCCAAATAGGAAAATAAATCAAAACTTATATTTTTTAAAATAAAATCCAGTCATCTATTTTAGAAAATAGAAATCAAATCTTTTTTAATTTCAAACTTTCAAATATTTCTAAATTCGAATATTTCTAAAATTAAATCTTTTCTAATGTCAACCTTCACAAAATCAAAACCTTCATTTTTCAAAACTTTCCAAAAAACGACGCTTTACTTTTTCAATCAAAATCCAATCTTTCCAATCCAAGTACATTGCATAAATTATAGGTCTTAGGATTGCTAAATCCCAAGTTACCTCAAATCTAGGTCAAATCTTTCAAAATTTTAACTTTCAAAATTTCAATTTCAAGGCTAAATCAAATGTTTCTATATTCAAACCTTTCCAAATTCAAATCTTTCTAGGTTCAAATATTTCCTAAAATGGAACATTCCTAATTCAAAACTTACTTAAGTTTGAATTTTCCAAATTCTAACTTGCCAAGTTTTCAAAATCAAATGTCAAATCAAATCTTTTCCAATCTTTCCTAATTCGAAACTTTTCTAATTTGAAACTTTTCAAAATCAAAACCTTTTTAATTCAAAACTTTTCAAAATCAAGCTTTCTAAAATCAAACTCTTCAATTGCATGCTCCAACCCTAGGTTATCAAAGTCATAGGAGACTTAAACCTTAGTGCAACCCTAACCCTAAGTTAGGAGATTTCAAATTTTTTCTAAATCTACAATCCATACCAAGATGGTATTCGAACCCCCATTTCAAATCAAGATAATTTCAAGGTTCAATTCAAACTTTCCAAAACAAGTTAAAGTTCTATTTCAAGATTTAATTTCAATTTCAATTTCTATTCAAATCAAAATCAATTTCAAATCTTCAAATCAAAGTTCAAATCAAACTTTTCAAAAACCCCAAAGTGTCTATTTTCAATTGGACCCCGAGTTCGAACTACGACTGACCTGATTTTCAATAAAGGGATACGTAGGTAACCCTCATGGGTGTAGTCACAACCTTTTTCAAACTTCAAATCCCCTTTTAAAATTTATTTTCAAAATCAAGTTCTTTTTATGCATTTGCATATCATGCATCATTCGTGATGATTCAAAACCCCTTTTCAAATTTTTGTTTCAAAGTGGATGTAATAGCACATTTGTTAATTGGAGATTCCAAATGTCGTGCCCAGATTTTTAGTACTCGAGGAATACTCACACAAGTGGAAAAAATGCTGTACTCTCTGGTTATAACTCACCCTCCTAGAAGAATGAGTGCGACTAAGTTTGAATTGAAAATTTGATTTGAATAAAGGGCTATTAGAAAAAGATTTGGAGTCGCCACCTAATTTGATTAAGGTGAGTTAGGTCACCTAAAAACTAAGAATAATCCGGAGACTATACTTAGGGTTTTTTGAAAACGATTTTGAAAAGCATCCTCAAGAGAAGGTTTTTAAGAAAAACAGGTTGTTTGGTAACCTTTGAAAAACATTTAGCCCTTTTTAGAAAAATAACTCCTTTTGGTCTTTGAAATCAGTGATCTAGGCTCGGAGGTTGGTTACGTGTAGGGAAGATGCACTAAGCCATCACCCTACCCCGCTCTTTCGGTACCTACATGTCAATCTACCCTAGATTCACCTATGAGAGTCTTCAACTAACTATTGACCAATCCTATCCACTTCGAAAAACAATGTTTGAAAATAAATGATGCATGGTATGCAAGTGCAAAATAAGAGAGAGTTGGAGAATAGATTTGGAAAAAGATTTGAAAAGAAATTGATTTGATTTGAAAAGAGATTTGAAGAGATAGAATTGTAATTGGAAAGTTTGAAAAATTAGAAATAAAAATTTGAAAATAGATTTTTGGAATTGAAAACTTGAAATAGATATGGAATTGGAGATTGAAGAAGATTGTGGAATTGGAGATTTGAAGAAGATTGTAGAATTTGAAATTTGAAAGAAGTTGTGACTGCACCTATGAAGGTTACCTGCGTATCCTTTTGGAGGAATCAGGTCAGTTGTAGTTCGGACCGAAGTCCGATTGAAAATAGAAGGTTGGATTGGAAGAAAGAGATTGAATTGAAAATTGGATTTGATTTGAGATTAGAAGAAGAGATTGGAAATTGAAATTGAAAATATTGGACTTGCTTTGGAAAGATTGATTTTGGAAAGACTTGGTTTTAGGAAACCTAGACTTAGGAAGGAGACTTAGGAAAGATTTGACTCAACTTGGAAGGTTTAGAAAAAATTAGATCTAGGAGATGTTTGAATTAGAAAAGTTTCAAAATAGGAAAGTTTCGACTTAGGAAAGTTTTGAATTTAAAAAGTTTTGGAATAAGGAAGTTTTGAATTCGGAAAGTTTCGTTTTAGGAAAGGTTTGAAATAGGAAAGTGTTGAATTTTAGAAATGTTTGAATTAAGAAAGTTTAGTTTAAGAAAGATTTAGAATTTAGAAAGTCTTAACTTAAGAAAGTTTTGAATTTAGAAAGCTTAGAATTTTAGAAAGATTTGACATTTAGAAAGTTTAAGATTTTGAAAGTTTTAGAGTTTTTAGAAAATCTTGAGATTAAGAAAGGTTTGAGTTTAGGAAAGGTTTGAAAAATTAGATTTGGAAAATTGAGATTTAAAAGAAGGTAGAATTAAGAAAGGGTTGAATTAGGAGAGATTTGAAAGTTGATTTTTAAAATTTAGGAAAGACTTTTATGTTCAAGTTTTGGAAACTTAAGATTTAGGAAAGTGGAAGTTTCGGAAGGATTTGAATTAGGAAAGATTTGGATTAGGAAGGGATTGGATTTGGTTTCCAAAAGAGAAAGTTTGATTTCGTTTCCAAAAACGGAGGATTGGATTTGGTTTTCTAAACGGGAATATTTGATTTGATTTTCTAAAGGGAAGATAAGATTTGGCAAGGATTTGGAAAGGGAGGTTTTAGAAACCCTAAATTTGGAAGGCTATAGTTTTGACGTAAAAAGAGGATTTGGAAATGTGTATAGTTTGGATGTGAAAACAAGAGGCATTGGAAACTTAGGTTTGGGGCAAAGTTTGAAAACCATGTTTTTGGAAAGAAAATTAGGGTTTCCTAATTGTGAGTTCTAGGGCTTAACTTGGGCTCTAAGGAAAGATGATTTTTGGAAAGTGCGTTTTTGGAAACGAAGGTTTTCTAGAAGAGAATCCTAGGTAGGAGTTTTTGGAAAGTGAATTCGAAGAGAGTTTTTGAAAAGAGATTTTTAAAGAGAAGGAGTTTTTGGAAAGTGTGTTTTTTAGAAACGAAGATTTTATAAGGAAAATCCTAGAGGAGAGTTTCTAGAAGGAAGGTTTTGGAAAGAGAGTTTTTTAGAAAGATTCTTGGAAGGAGATTGTTGAAGAGAGTTTTTAGGAAAGTGAATTTAGGGAGTGTTTTTAGAAAGTGAATTTTGAGGATAAAGAGTTTTTGGAAAGGAGTTGAAAAAGGAAGCTTTGAAAAATAGATTTTGGAGGGAGTTTTTGAAAACAACTTTGAAAAGGAGAGTTTTAGAAAAGTATATTGAAAGAGGTTTTTAGGAAGAGGGATTTTTGAAAAGAGAGTTTTTTGGAAGTGTAAAAACATCTCACTTTTCTAAAGCGAATCTAGCCATAAGAGGGCTAGAACCGCTTTAAGAAAGTGGTTTTGAAAACAACAAGGGTTGAAAATATGGACCATGCCGGTCACTTTGAATGTAGCACTTTCCTAAAGCAACCCTAGCCATGGGAAGGCTAGAATCACCCTAGGATTGTGATTTTGAAAACATGTTTTAAAAAAGGAAATTTTGATGCAATTTTGAAAACAAGTTTGAAAGTGATTTTGAAAACAAGTTTGAAAGTGATTTTGAAAACAACTTTGAAAACGACTTTTGGAAGATGCAAGACGATGATATGCACAATGCAATTTTGAGGTCGTGAACATACAAGGTTAAGGCTTCACCACATAATCAAGGAGGCCGGACCCACGTGGTCTCCGGTTAGCCTAAAGGAAAGCCCCCAACATGGTGACCCGCCGATAGTCTAATCCTACATATGGACCGGGAGTCCCCTTGTTTCAAGCATGCAAAGAAATAGGGGAAAAGAGATGGGGGATTAAAATAGAGAAAACCCAAGTGGGTTACGAGAGAGAGGAGAGAGGGGGAAGTGCCGAAATTTAAATGGAGAACCTACCTTGTATCTTGTTTATTTTGCGCGCCTTGCTTTATTCGGTCTTCGTCTTGATCTTCGTCTTCAATCTTCAAGAGCCACCTTCAAGCTTCACACTTCATATTGCAACTCTTCAAGTCTTCGAAGGAGGGTTGAAGGCTAGTGTATGAGTGTATGGGAGTATGTATGAGTGTATAGGAGGTTAGGGTTTAGTGTATGGTGGCTAGGGTTTGGAAAACCTAGGGAGGCTAGGGTTTTGGGAGTGTTCGAGCTCTGTATATCGAATTATATGATTTTTAGACTGATTTGACGGATCATTTTCACGTTGGAGGAAGCTCTGTATTTATAGAGGTTGGACAACACTGGCGCCTGTTGTAGTGGCGCCAGGCCAGAATTTACACTAGCGCCACTAGGAGTGGCGCCAGCCATTTAGGAAATATTTAAGGTCGGAGAGCAACGTATCTTTAACTAGATTTGGGCACCTGTACTAATGACTACCATGTAATTTTTAGCCTGGCTTCACTAAGAATGACTATGGAAAGTCCGGGAATGACTTGAAGGAGCCAGGAATGACCCAAAAGGCCGGAAAGGAGCAGGAACACTTAAAATAGTGTCCTGGAGGTATTTGACTTGAGAAATAAGGATAAGATGGGTCGGACAAGTTAACTGGGCCTTTAGAGGCAAAACGATTAATCAGACTAGGAAACTGTCGGAACAAACTCGGACTGTCCTGGAAGAAGACTTGGAATCTGGAAACATTATTCAGAATATTCTTAGAGGTTGCCGGTTTGATTCCCAGAGCCAGCGTGGTCGGAAAAGGAGACTGGCCCACCAGGGGCAAAACGGTCATTTTTGTACCGGGTTTGCCGTAACTAACTCGGAATGATCCAGAAAGATAAATGAAGATTGAGAATACTATAAAAAGCAGTCTCAGAAGGTTACCAGTTTGATACCCAGAGCCAGTGTGATTCCCGGGGCATTCGGATGCCTAGGGGCAAAATGGTCATCTTGACCGAAAAGTCTCGGAAAAGGTTCAAAGGGTAGTTTGGTCATTTTTCACCGAAGTGGGCTAACAGACACTGGTGTTGACTTGGGTTTTGAGTGTTTTCGCCACTCTGACGACGGTCATCGTGACACAGGGGTTTGTTGGCAATTCCCTATATCGACCTATTTATGTGTATTCCCGCTACTCTAACGGTTGTGATATTTACAAGTATTTTCGCTACTCGGACCATTTCGAGGAATAAACTGTCTCGACAGAGGGGTTGGAAAGGGGACTTACCGCCTTCGAAAAGACGTGCATGAATTGGAACCGTCTCGAGGAATAAACTGGCTCGAGAGTGGGATTGGAAAGGGGACTTACCGTTTACGAAAAGACGTGCTTGAGTTGGAACCGTCTCGAGGAATAAACTGTCTCGAGAGAGGGATTGGAAAGGGGACTTACCGTCTTCGAAAATGATGTGCCTGAGTTGGAACTGTCTCGAGGAATAAATTGCCTCGAGAGTGGGATTGGAAAGGGGACTTACTGTCTTCGAAAAGACGTGACTGGGTTAGAACTGTCTCGAGCAATAAACTGTCTCGAGAGTGGGGTTGGAAAGGGGACTTACCGTCTTCAAAAAGACGTACCTGATTTGGAACCGTCTCGTGGAATAAACTGTCTCGAGAGAGGGATTGGAAAGGGGACTTACCGTCTTCGAAAAGAGTTGTCTGGGTTGGAACCGTCTCGAGGAATAAACTGTCTTGAGAGTGGGGTTGGAAAGGGGACTTACCGTCTTCGAAAAGACGTGCCTAAGTTGGACCCGTCTCAAGGAATAAACTGTCTTGAGAGAGGGGTTGGAAAGAGGACTTGCCGTCTTTGAAAAGATGTGCCTAAGTTGGAACCGTCTCGAGGAATAAATTGTCTCGAGAGTGGGGTTGGAAAGGGGACTTACCATCTTCGAAAAGACGTGCTTGATTTTGAACCGTCTCGAGGAATAAACTATCTTGAGAGAGGGATTGGAAAGGGGACTTACTGTCTTCGAAAAGACGTGCTTGGGTTGGAACCGTCTCGAGGAATAAACTGTCTCTATAGTGGGGTTGGAAAGGGGACTTACCGCCTTCGAAAAGACGTGCCTGAATTGGAACCGTCTCGATGAATAAACTGTCTCGAGAGAGGGATTGGAAAGGGGACTTACCGTCTACGAAAAGACGTGCCTGAGTTGGAACCGTCTCGAGGAATAAACTGTCTCGAGAGAGGGATTAGAAAGGGGACTTACCGTCTCTGAAAAGACGTGCCTGAGTTGGAACCGTCTCGAGGAATAAACTGTCTCGAGAGAGGGATTAGAAAGGGGACTTACCGTCTTTGAAAAGACGTGCCTGGGTTAGAACCGTCTCGAGAGTGGGATTGGAAAGGGGCCTTGCCGTCTTCGAAAAGACGTGCCTAGATTGGAATAGATTTACCGTCTCGAGGAATTAACCGTCTCAAGAGAGGGGTTGGAGTCGGAAAGGAAAGGACAATGCCCCTAAGGGCATTTTGCCTCTATTTGGGCCTGGTGGGCCCGCGAGATGATGGACAAACGGGATTTGGACTTAGAAAATCGGTTTCGATTGAAATACGCGCACAGTGACTTGAAAACAAGTCTGGACGGAGTGTAGACTGCCGAGCGGTTAAAAATGGGGTGCTTATACTAAATGACTAAACCTAGGGTAGAAAGACATGTAAGTATCAAAAGGGCGGGGTAGGATAACAACATAGTGCATTTTCCTTTTACGCAACCAACCTCTAAACCTAGATCACTAGTTTTGAAAGATCAAAACCGGAGTTTATATTCAAAAAGGACTTAAAACATCTTTAAAGGTTATCAACCAACCTGTTTTCCAAAAACACCTTCTCTCGAGGAAGTTTTTTAAAACCTTTTAAAAAATCCTAAGTTTGGTCTTCGGATTATGCTTAGTTTTAGGTGACCTAACTCACCTTAACAAAGTTAAGTGGAGACTCCAAATATTTTTCGGAAAGTCCTTATTCAAATCAACTTACAATTCAAACCTAGTAGCACTCGTCATTCTAGAAGAATGAGTTCTCGCTAGAGAGTACCGTATATTTTCCCACCAATTCTTGAGTGGTGAAAAACCGCACTACAATAGCTGGCAACTCTAATAAGAAAGCTTGGAGGGTTAGGCAATTATCAGGTCCTTTTACCCCTCACTCATCTCAAATCTTCAATTAACTTATCCAATTGTATCCACTTTAAAATTTCCAAAGTTGTTTTCGAAAGATCCCATCGCTTGTATTCAATTGATGTTCAATCATTCGATTCATGCTTGTATTTAATCATTTTATCTTGCATTAAGTTTGTCATCAAAGATACTGACTTTTTGCATCTTATTTTGTAGGTGGACCTTGTTCACATTTATTTTTATTCTTCTTATAAATTGCCTTGAATGACAGTATGAAATGGATCGGATGGATGGTAGTTGTTGGGCCCTTTCCTCCGATTTTAAATATTTCACACACACACTGTATGTGCAGAAGCATTTGCATACTTGCATTCTCTACATGAATTTGTCCCTTCTAGTTAGAAGGGGGAATGTTATATTGGTTGTGGGTGGATGTTGTATCTGTTTCTTAGCCTACGGTCTCTTGATGGTTCCCCCGCTCGGATCAGCAACCGATAATGACACCACCTTAGAGAGTGGGCCTAGGTTTGAATATCTAGGAACTGAGCGTTCTCAGAAAGCATTAGTAAACCCTCAACCTCATGCTCATGTAAAAACCCATGCATAGCCGAACCTCTGTCGGATTTAAGACACTACACGTCAATTTCAAAACCATTAAGGAAAGGGCGACTGCTTTACTTTCCTTAATTCTTGTCTATTCTTGCTATTATAATGCTTGTATAATGTTTATGCATGCATATTTACTTTATCATTACACACTTTCTCTCTCCCTATTCTCTTGTATACATCTACACGAATTCAATGCTCCATTTCGAGACAAAAGTTCTAAAATAACTCAAGTCACTACATTCTCATGCATATGATCAACCTATTGAGAGTGGCACCAAGTTCACTCTCCCTTGCATTAAGCCTACCAAAACTCCTAAGGATTCCCACATAACCCTAAGGACTCACAACATATATTCAAGTCATCCCATTGAGAGAGGCCCCCATCCCTCTCCGCTCACAGAGATAAGGAGGCAAAGAAGACTAGGGGCGAATCCGAAGAAGGCAAATTCGAAGACTCAAGAGTAATTTAGAATTTCAAATATAAAAGTAGATAGGCAAAAGTCTCAAGGAAACTGTTCCCCTTCCCCCTATTAAAATTTATTTCAATTACAGTGTAATTAAACTCAAAGCTCAATGTGCCTTTTTATTTCCTGTAAATGAATGTACAAATAGATATATATTCTCAATTAATGGTAAAGTACTTGCAAACAGGGGCAAACCCCAATATCTAAAAAGTGAGTCAAATGCATCAAGTTTAGTCTCCCTCTTAAGTAGGGACATCCTCGTAAGATAGGCATCACATTAAGCTTTCTAAATATCAAACACTAACTTGTGACTTGTGTCTTGTTTTCCTTTTCTTTCTTTTTCTTTCACAGAGACCACACCATAATAAGTCATCATTGCTCCCTGTAAGCACTCCATTTTTGCCCGCTCGACAATCTTCGGCCCAACTGGGCTCATTTTCACACATCACACGCATATTTGGACTCTAACACGACTTCTAAACTCAAATTTAGTTTACCGGTTGCTTCCTAGGCCCGTATGGGCCCATTTGAAGCTAAATGACCATTTTGCCCCTAGGCATCCAAATGCTCTGGGAACCACATCGGCTCCGGGTATCAAACCGGTAACCTCCCGAGAATGCTTCCTATAGTATTCTCAACCTTTCTTTATTTTTCCGGATCATTCCGAGTCAGTTCCGGCAAACCCGGTGCGAAATGACCGTTTTGCCCCTAGTGGGCTGGTCGCCTTTTCTGACCACATCGGCTCTGGGTATCAAACTGGTAGCCTTTGGAAAAATTCTAAATAATGTTTTCAAATCTCGAGTCTTTTCCCGGGACATTCCGGGTCCATCCCAGCAGCTTTCCGGCCTAGTTGACCGTTTTGCCCTTAATGGCCCGGTCAACCCTTCTAACAAATCTTGTCATTATTTTTCACGTCTTTTGTCCATGAGACATTATTCCAAGGGTTTCTATCCCTTTCCGGCTCTTCGGGTCATTCTCGGCCCCTTCAATTCATCCCCGAACTTTCCGGAGTCACTCCTAGTGAAGCTACGATAAAAATTGCATGGTAGTCACTAGTACAGGCGCCCAAATCTTGTAAAGATACATTGCTCGCCGATCTTAAACATTTCCTAAATGGGTGGCGCCACTAGTAGTGGCGCCAAGCCAAAAAATGGCCAGGCGCCACTCCTAGTGGCGCCAGTGTAATTTTTGGCCTAGCGCCACTGCAACAGGCTCTAATGCATTCCTTTGTCTATAATACAAAGCCTCTTCCAGCGTGAAAAAGGTCCGCAAACTCAATCTGAAAACTCTAATATTTGATATATAGAGCTTGTAGCCCCCCTAAACCCTAGCTTCTCTAGGTTTTCCAAACCCTACCCACTATACACAAACCCTAGCCTCCTATACACTCTTACACACTCCTAAACACTTATACAATAGCCTCTAACCCTCCATTGAAGACTTGGATTGCTGTAACTACAAGCTTTGAAGATCAAAGACAATCCCTCGAAGACTGAAATGAAGCGAAGACCGAAGAAAAGCAAGGCACGCAAAGCTAAGTGAAATAAACAAGACATACGGTAGGTTTTCTCTTTAAGTTTCTACACTTCCCCCTTTCTCTTCCCCCTCCTAACCCACTTGGGTTTTCTCTATTTTAGTCCCCCATCTTCTTCCCCCCTTTCTTTGCATGCTTGAAACATGGGGATTCCAGGTCTATGTATAGGATTAGACTATTTAAGGGTCACCGTGTCAGGGGCTTTCTTTTAGTCTAACCGGAGACCACGTGGGTTCGGCCCCCTTGATTATGTGCTAAAGCCTTAACCTTGTATGTTCACGACCCCAATTTGCATTGTGCATATCGTTATCTTGCATTCTTCCAAAAATCATTTTCAAACTCGTTTTCAAAGCTTCCATTAAACCTGTTTTTAAAATAGTATCAAAATCTCCTTTTTCAAAACTTGTTTTCAAAATCACAATCCTAGGATGATTCTAGCCTTTCCATGGCTAGAATTGCTTTAGGAGAGTGTTACATTTAAAGTGACCAATATGGTCTATATTTTCAAATCGTTGTTGTTTTCAAAATCACTTTCTTAAAGTGGTTCTAACGTTCTTATGGTTAGAATTTCTTTAAGAAAGTGAGACATTTTTATACTTTCTAAAAACTATCTTTTCAAAAGTCTCTCTTTCTAAAACCCTCCTTTTCAACATGCTTTCTTAAAACTCTTTTTTCCAAAGTTGTTCTTAAAAACTCCCTCCAAAAATCTATTTTTCAAAAACTCTCTTTTCAACTCTTTCTCAAAACACTCTCTTCAAAATCCACTTTCTAAAAAGGCTCCCTAAATCTCTTTCCTAAAAACTCTTTCCAATAATCTTTTTCTAAAAATCTTTCCAAAAACTCTCTCTTCGAAACTCACCTTCTGGAAATTCCTCCCTAGGATTTACTTCCCAAAACCTCCTTTCCAAAAAACCAACTTTCCAAAAATTCCTTTTCTTAGAGTCCAAGTTAAGCCTTAGAGCCAACAATTAGGAAACCCTAATTTTCTACATCAAAACTATACATATTTCCAAAACCTATTTTCTATGCCAAAACTATAGCCTTCCAAATCTAGGGTTTCTAAAACTCCATCTTTCCAAATCCATGCCAAATCCAATCTTCCATTTTGGAAACCAAACCCAATCTCCCCTTTAGGAAACTAAATCCAATCCTCCATTTTTGGAAATAAAATCAAAACATCTCTTTTTAGCAACAAAATCCAATCATTTGTTTTAGGAAATATGAATCTTAACCCTTCCTATTTCAAATCTTTCCTAATCCACTCTTTCCTAATTTAGTACTTTCCTAAACCTAAACTTTTAAATCTTTTCCTAAACTTTAAACTCCCAAATCTTTCCTAATTTAACTCTTTTTTAATTTCATACCCTTTCAAATCTAAATCTTCAAATCTTTCTTAAACTTAAACCTCTCCTAACTTCAAGTGTTTTCTAAAACTCAAACTTTCAAACACTTCCTAAAGCTAAAACTTTTCAAATCCAAAACTTTCTTAAGTCAAAACTTTCTAAACTCTAAACTTTTCAATTTTCAAATCTTTCTAACTTTCAAAACTTTCTTACTTTTAAACTTCCTTAAGTCAAAACATTCTAAATTCAAAGCTTTCTAATTTCAATAGTTTCTTAAAACGAAACCTTTCCTAATTCAAAACATTTTCTAATTTCAAAATATTTCCTAATTTCAGAACTTTCCTAATTCGAAATCTTTCCTAAATTAAAAATTTTCTTTTCTAATTCGAACCCTTCCTAAATCCAATCTTTTTCAATCTTCCAAGTTCAACACTAGAATCAAACTTTTTCTAAATCTTTCCAAGCCAAGTCCAATCTTTCCTTTCTAGGTTTCTAAGTCTAGGTTTCCTAAAACCAAGTATTTCAAAACCAATCTTTTCAAATCTTCCAATCAAAGTCCAAATTTCCTACTCTTCCAATTCCAATTCGAATTCCAACTCTAACTCTTTTCCAAATCAACTCTTTTATTTTCAGTCGGACTCTTGTCCGAACTACAACTGACCTGATTCCTCCAAAAGGATACGTAGACAACCCTCATAGGTGTGGTCACAACATTTTTCAAATTTCTATTTTTGCAACTTCTTTCAGATTGCCAATTTCACAACATTTTTCAAGTTTCCAATTCCATATCTCTTTTCAAATCACTTTTCAATTCCAATTTCAAATCTATCTTTTCAAATATCTTTTTAAATCAAATCAATTTCTTTTAAAATCTTTTTCCAAATCTATTTTCCAACTCTCTTTTCTTACACTTGCATATCATGCATCGTATTTTTTTTAAATATTCTTTTATAAAGTGAATAGGATTGAACATTGGTTAGTTGAAGGCTCTCATAGGTGAATCTAGGGTAAATAGACATGTAGGTACCGCAAGGGCGGGGTAAGGTGATGGCTTAGTGCGTCTTGCCTACACGTAACCAACCTTCGTACCTAGAATCACTATTTTCAAAGACCAAAATGGAGTTTATTTTCAAGAATGGCTTAAATGTTTTCTAAAGGTTCCCAAACAACCTGTTTTCTTAAAAACCCCCCTCTCTTGAGGTAGTATTTTCAAAATCATTTTCAAAACCCTACGTGTGATCCTCGAATTGAGCTTAGTTTTTAGGTGACCTAACTCACCTTAATCAAGTTAGGTTGTGACTCCAAACTTTTTTTTAAAAGCCCTTATTCAAATTAATTTTTAATTCATACCTAGTTGCACTCATTCTTATAGGCGGGTGAATTCTAACGAGAGAGTACAACATTTTTTTAGCTTGTGCGTGTATTTCTCGAGTGCGAAAAATCTGGTCACGACAGCTGGCGACTCCACTGGGGACACTTGGAGGGTTAGGCCGTAGTCATGTCTCTTTACCCTTTACCCATGTAGAGTCTTCAATTAACTTGTTCAATCCTATTCACTTTAAATTTTCAAAACCGAATTTTTAAAATTATTTTCAAAAAAAAAAACATGCATTTATTCATATTATTTTGGATTAAGTTTGCCATCCAAATACTAACTCTAACATCTTTGTTTTGTAGGTGCGCTTTATGTTTAAACATTATTAATTGTTATGCATGAATGTGATGAACAGGATGGATGGGAGTTGTTGGGCTCTTTCCTCCGCTTTCAAAAATCACACACACACTGCACATGTGCCTGCATTCTGCATACTTGCATTTTACCCTAATATGACCTTTCTAGTTAGAAAGGGAGAACGGTATATTGGTTGTGGGCAAGATGCTGTGTCAGTTTCTTCGCCTACGGCCTCTTGATGGTTCTTCCGCTCAGATCACCAACCGATCATGGCACCACCTCGGGGAGTGGGCCTAGGTTTGAAGATCCAAGGACCGAGCTTTTTAGGACGCATTAGTCAACCCTCAACCTCATACTTATATAGACACCATGCATAGTCGAACCTTTGTCGGATTTAAGACACGCGCACCATTTTCCAAACCATAGAGGAAAGGGCGATTGCTCTTACTTTAATTTATACCTGCTTATTCCTGATGTTATAATGACTATATTCATACTGTTATAATGCCTGTCTAACTGCTCATGTATGCATGCTTACTTCAACTGTATTCTTTCTCCTTATACTTTATGCATTAATTTTCATGCATTCCATATTCCATGTTAAGACAAGAGTTCCAAGTAACTCAAGTCCCTGCATCCTCATGCATATGATCAACCCATCGAGAGTGACACCTAGTTCACTCTCCCTTGCATTAAACCTACCTAAACCCTAAGGGTTCCTATGTAACCCTAAGGACTCATGGCATGCACCTCAATTCATTTCATAAGAGGGGCCTCAATCCCTCTATGCTCACGAAGATAGGATTGCCAAGAAGACAAGGGGCAATCGATCAACAAGGTCTCTCAGCGACCTCCCCGACATCAAATCCAACGAAGGCGAATCCGAAGACTCAAAGTAGTTTAGGTTTTTCCTTTGTAAAACTAGATAGGTGGAAGTCCCAAGGAAAATGTTCCCTTCCCTCTATCAAAATGTTTTTCAACTCTTTTGTATCTTAAACCCAAAGTTCAATGTACTTCTTTATTTTTTTTGTAAATGAATGGATAGATGATTGTATGAATGGATGAAGGTTCATACTCAACAGTAAGGTACCTGCATATAGGGGCAAACCCTCTATCTTCAAATGTGAGCCAATACATCAAGTTTAGTCTCCCTCTCAGGCAGGGGCACCCCTAGGACATGTATTACATAAAAATTTTCAAATCAAGGCACTAACTTCTTTTTTTGTTTTTGTCTTCTATCCTCCCCCTCCTCATCTCCAAGTACCAAGAGAACCGAAAACAGAAGCAAGACAATAAGGGGGTCAAAGAGCTCAATTGAGCTCGTGAAAACCCCTCTAGCATTATGCCCAATTCAAACTCACGGAAGGATAAACCTAGTTATTAGAAATGGCCAAACATACATCAAAGAGCAAGAAGAACAGACCATCCATCTACCAGACACTACCTCCACAACATGTCGTAACAATCACCATCCAAGGAAAGGAGGACTTCAAGCAGAAGAGGACTTCACTATATGCGAAGTCTTGTCAGACCCGTGTATTGCAACAACATAATCTTCTAAATGCATGCCAAATGTCCAAAACTTGCCATCCATTGATACACTTGGTGAATGAAGCACCAAGGAGGTTGGCATAGTCCCAAAACCCTATTAAGGGTTAAGGGTTCTCACCAAAAGGCCCATAAGAAAATGGAAGCTTTCATAAAATTCGTCAGTTTCCTTTTTATCTGTCTATTTCTTATATGTCATATTAAATAAACACACATGCCATGCATTCATGATTTGAAACGAAAAAGATAACGTTTCTAATTTATCCCCTTTGTCACATACTCTTGTGAACGATTATTACTTTTAGGGATTCTTTCCCATTTTGTAATGGCTCGGCTCGAAGGATGGGATAGCATGGGAAACTCATTCAAAGAGGGGTTAAAACCCTTGAGAGACATAGAGAGAGTGAGAGATAGGAAGGAGATAGTGTGAATTTCATTGAAGAGGCGACACTTGCGTGATATCCTAGCTAGGCGATTGGCAACCGAGTACTCAAAATGATGAGGAGCCATTGTTCTGTTTATCCCAAATAAACACTATCCTTTGCTCAGCCCACTAGAGCCGTTAGTGATCTCTTTTCGGATATCCCCAAACCTATAATCATCCCCCACATTGGGGTAAGTACAGAATAGTTGATTTGATAGAACATATAAGGGTTCACTGACAGAAACACATCATCCCTAGGAATATTGTCTAAATTTTGTACTAAGGCTTTATGGACTAAGCAATTCAATTTAAAATGATTAGAGGCCCTCAATTCTACTACATACACAAAAACATCCTCTTTTGCTTAACCCACTAGTGCCTCACAGAAAGCAAAAGATTTTTTGTCAACCCCGATCTGAAACCATCCCCCCACATTGGGGCAGACAGGCAGCAGAAGATCTGGCCGAGAATGTCATCGACCATCAAGCTGAAGTAACGTGAAGGCTCTATGGATAAAGTAATCTTGTTTAAAATGAAGAAAGGCCCTCATTTCATTTCCCATACAGTTAAAAGCAACCCTTGTCAAACTTGTTGAGCTAGTTACCTTTTTCTCTAGAAAAAAATCCCAACCTAGGGATCACCGCCCACAATGGTTTGGATTGAGTTGTTAAGAAAAAGGTCAAAGGAGAAAAAGGGTTGCAGAATTGTTCGTTTCATAAAAAGACAAAAAGAGATGAAAAAGAACAGCAAAAGAAAATAGTTGCCAAGGGGCAAGAGGCCGAGAAGAAAAGTATTTGTATTATCTTGAAGAACATATAAAAATGCTAGAAGTTTGGGGACAAATGTCAGACAACTCTGTTACAAGTTCAAGGATTAGACTACAAGAAAGGTGAACTCTTTAAAGAATATATGTTCAAAGGTGATCCTAGGTAATAAGGAAGCCCAGTAGAAGCAATAGGTTTGAGCCTTTACCCTTTCTTATTAAACCCCAAACCATGGCTTACATTGCAACCCTGTTAAAGTCCACTCTAATTGGAAAAAAGATTGCTTGATCTAAATGAGCCAGACATGTTGCTAAAGCCAGAGGAGGATATCAGTGGTCGAAGCCTCGCTGGAAGACCAACCAAGAATGGTATGGATCTAAACCCTACTAGAAACAACATCAAATTTGAGCCTGCGTATCCTTTTCATTCATAAAAACTTTAACCTAGCCTATGTAACGGTCCAAATTAAAGTCCTCTCTGATCAAAGAAAATTGCTTAGTCCAAATAAGCCTGAGCAATACCAAGACAACTAGGATGAGAAAGGAGAATTGAAAGGGAATGCAAGGGGCAATCTCATTCTCCAAGGTGTGCTTAGATGGTTTTGGTTTAAACAACCCACTAAAAGAAAATCTTTGAGCCTAAATATCCCTTCATTTCTTACAACCCCTAAACCCAGCCTGCATTACAATCCTAAAAGGAGTTTTCTTGGATTGAGGGCTTAGCTGTTTATCGCTCTACAAGGGGTATGCGATTTGTCGCTCTAGCCATGATGCATTTTGAAAATCTGAGAGAAAAAACCAAGTGAGATTAGAAAAATCCTTAACAGTAACCCTGTAGAAAGTGGGGATAGAATAGCAAACCAAAAGGTCAAGATCCCCGGAGAATGGTGCAAATGCTATCACACCCCGATATGAATGGGACAAAATTGAATGGGGCAGAATCCTAGAAAGGAAACAGAATCTTGAGAGTATGTGCCCTAGGGCAATCTTGGGGCATTGTTTGTAAATAACTTATATACATGTAGTACTGATGCATCCATGACATGTATAACATGTACATCCATTTAGATTCTTATGTAGTTTGTATCTATTCATGCATTCAACTGCATTCCTGTATGAACTTGTTCATTTGTAAGGAAGTAGGTTATGCATTTAATTCAATTCTTACATAAATCTAAGCATTTATCACAAAAAATGGGGAACATTGCGTTTAATTCCATTCCTATATGTGCATTATCCAAAGGTATAGCATGCATTAAATTCCACTTCTACTTGAACCTGTGCATTCATAAAAAGTAGGACACACATTCAATTCATAAAAAAGTATGACACGCATTCACCCCTTACTGGGGCATTCTTAAACTATTTTTGCACAAAAACTCACTCTATGTCTTTCTTTCTCTCTCAAATAGGAAACAAGTAAAAAGGAAAAGTACAAAATGGAGCTAAAAAGCCATCTTGCGATCAAGTAACCTCAGACATCTCCAATATTGGCATGCACCTCAGGAAGTTCAGACTTCCCTATCCGACAAAAAGCAAGGAATGGGGCAATGGCCCACCCTCGATCTCCCCAGTCAACATTGGACTTCCACAGAGGAGTAGCATTTCACTAGACAGAGTGCCGGTTCAAAGAATATCAATAATCAACCTTGGACTTCCCCAGAGGAGTAGCGTTTCGCCAGCTAGAGTGCCGGTTCAGGAAATATCATACATCAACCTTGGACATCCCTAGAGGAGCAGTATTTAGCCAGATGAAGTGCCGGTTCAAGAGGTATCAGAAATCAATCTTGGACTTCCCCTGAGGAGCAGCGTTTCGCCAGACAGAGTGCCGGTTCAAGAAATGTCAGAAATCAATCTTGTACTTCCCAAGAGGAGCAGCGTTTTGCTAGACGGAGCGTCGGTTCAAGAGATATCAGAAATCAACCTTGGACCTTCCCCAGAGGAGTAGCGTTTCGCCAGACAGAGTGCCGGTTCAAGAAATATCATAAATCAATCTTGGATTTCCCCAGAGGAGTAGTGTTTCACCAGATGGAGTGCCGGTTCAAGAAATATCAGAAATCAATCTTGGATTTCTCTAGACGAGCAGTGTTTCGCCAGACGGAGTGCCGGTTCGAGAAATATCATAAATCAAAGGAGCAGGGTTTCACCAGACGGAGTGCTGGTTCAAGAAATATCAGATGTTAATCTTGGATTTCCCTAGAGGAGCAAAGTTTCACCAGACGAACTATTGGTTCAAGAGATATCAGATATTAATCTTGGATTTCCCCAGAGGAGCAATGTTTTGCCAGACGGAATGCTAGTTTAAGAAGCGTCCAGTCCCCCGGAGGAGCAGTATTTTGCCAGACGGAATGTTGGTTCAACAAGCATCAATTCCCCCAAAGGAGCATTGTTCTACTAGATGGAGCGCCAGTTCAAGGGGCGTTAATTCCGCGAGAGGAGTATCATTTTACCAGATAAAATGTCAATCATCGACAAGCTACTCGAGGTGACTGTTTTTTGGATTCCTATTTTTCCAAGTCCCTCCTATCGCCTCGCGGTCAACATGGGACTCTTATTTTATCGTTTTTTGTCTTCGACAAGCGAAGACAAAAAAAGAGGGGCAGCTATAAGCACCCCATTTTTGCCCGCTCGGCAATCTCCGGCCTAACTGGGCTCATTTTCACACAACACACGTATATTTGGACTCTAACACAACTTTTAAACTCCAATTTAGTTAACCGGTTGCTTCCTGGGCTCGTATGGGCCCATTTGAAGCTAAATGACCATTTTGCCCCTAGGCATCCAAACGCCCCAGGAACCACACCGGCTCTAGGTATCAAACCGGTAACCTCCCGAGAATGCTTCCTATTGCATTCTCAACCTTTCTTTAACTTTTCGGATCATTCTGAGTCACTTCCGGCAAACCCGATGCGAAATGACCATTTTGCCCCTGATGGGCCGGTCGCCTTTTCGGACCACACTGGCTCCAGGTATCAAACCGGTAGCCTTTGGAAACATTCTAAATAATGTTTCCAAATCTCGAGCCTTTTTCCAGGACATTTGGGGTCCATCCCGATAGCTTTTTAGCCCAGTTGACCGTTTTGCCCCTAATGGCCCGATCAACCCTTCTAACAAATCATATCATCATTTTTCAACTACTTTGTCCTTGAGACATTATTCCAAGGGTTCCTGTCCCTTTCCGGCTCTCTGGGTCATTCTCGGCCCCTTCAATTCATCCCCGGACTTTCCAGAGTCACTCCTAGTGAAGCCAGGCTAAAAATTGCATGGTAGTCACTAGTACAAGCGCCCAAATCTTCTAAAGATATGTTGCTTGCCGACCTTAAAAATTTCCAAAATGACTGGCACCATTAGTAGTGGCGCTAAGCAAAAAAAATGGCTAGGCGCCACTCCTAGTGGCGGTAATGTAATTTTTGGCCTGACGCCACTACAACAGGTGCTAGTGCATTCCTTTTTCTATAAATACAGAGCCTCTTCCAGCGTGAAAAAGGTCCACAAACTCAATCTGAAAACCCTAATATTTGATATACAGAGCTCGTAACCCCCCTTAACTCGAGCTTCTCTAGGTTTTCCAAACCCTAGCTTCTCTAGGTTTTCCAAACCCTAGCCTCCTATACACTCATACACACTCCTATACACTTATACAATAGCCTCCAACCCTCCATTGAAGACTTGGATTGCTGTAACTACAAGCTTTGAAGATCAAAGACAATCCCTCGAAGACTGAAATGAAGCGAAGACCGAAGAAAAGCAAGGCACGCAAAGCCAAGTGAAATAAACAAGACATACGGTAGGTTTTCTCTTTAAGTTTCTACACCTCCCCCTCTCTCTTCTCCCTCCTAACCCACTTGGGTTTTCTCTATTTTAGTCCCCCATCTTCTTCCCCCCTTTCTTTGCATGCTTGAAACAAGGGGATTCCTAGTCTATGTGTAAGATTAGATTATTGGAGGGTCACCGTGTCGGGGGCTTTCTTTTAATCTAACTGGAGACCATATGGGTTCGGCCCCCTTGATTATATGGTGAAGCCTTAACCTTGTATGTTCACGACTCCAATTTGCATTGTGCATATCATTATCTTATATTCTTCAAAAAATCGTTTCAAACTCGTTTGCAAAACTTGTATTAAACTTGTTTTCAAAATTGCATCAAAATCTCATTTTTCAAAACTTGTTTTCAAAATCACAATCCTAGGGTGATTCTAGCCTTTCCATGGCTAGGATTGCTTTAGGAAAGTGTTATATTTAAAGTGACCAATATGGTCTATATTTTCAAATCCTTGTTGTTTTCAAAACCAGTTTCTTAAAGTGGTTCTAACCTTCTTATGGTTAGAATTGCTTTAGGAAAGTGAGACATTTTTATACTTTGTAAAAACTCTCTTCTCAAAAGTCTCTCTTTCTAAAACCCTCATTTCAACACGCTTTCTTAAAACTCTTCTTTCCAAAGTTGTTCTTAAAAACTCCCTCCAAAAATCTATTTTTTAAAAACTCTTTTTTCAACTCTTTCTCAAAACACTCTCTTCAAAATCCACTTTCTAAAACGGCTCTCTAATTCTCTTTCCTAAAAACTCTTTCCAACAATCTCTTTCTAAAAATCTTTCCAAAAACTCTCTCTTTGAAACTCACCGTCTAGAAATTCCTCCCTAGGATTTCCTTCCCAAAACCTCATTTCCAAAAAAATCACTTTCCAAAAATCCCTTTTCTTAGAGTCCAAGTTAAGCCTTAGAGCCAACAATTAGGAAACCCTAATTTTCCTTCCCAAAAATATGATTTTCTATCTTGCCTTAAAACCTAGGTTTCTAAAACCTATTGTTTTCTACATCAAAACTATACATATTTCCGAAACCTATTTTCTACGCCAAAATTATAACCTTCCAAATCTAGGGTTTCTAAAACTCCATCTTTCCAAATCCATGCCAAATCCAATCTTCCCTTTAGGAAACCAAACCCAATCTCCCCTTTAGGAAACTAGATCCAATCCTCCGTTTTTGGAAACAAAATCAAAACATCTCTTTTTAGAAACAAAATCCAATCATTTGTTTTAGGAAATATGAATCTTAACCCTTCCTATTTCAAATCTTTGCTAATCCACTATTTCCTAATTTAGTACTTTCCTAAACCTTAGGTTTCCTAAACCTAAACTTTTAAATCTTTCCCTAAACTTTAAACTCCCAAATCTTTCCTAATTCAACTCCTTATTTTCATACCCTTCCAAATCTAAATCTTCAAATCTTTCTTAAACTTAAACCTCTCCTAACTTCAAGTGTTTTCTAAAAGTCAAACTTTCAAACACTTCCTAAAGCTAAAACTTTCCAAGTCCAAAATTTTCTTAAGTCAAAACTTTCTTAAGTCGAAACTTTCTAAATTCTAAACTTTTTAACTTTCAAATCTTTCCAACTTTCAAAACTTTCTTACTTTTAAACTTCCCTATTCCGAAACATTCCAAAATTCAAAACTTTCCTTAAGTCAAAACATTCCAAATTCAAAACTTTTCAATTTCAATACTTTCTTAAAATGAAACTTTTCCTATTTCAAAACCTTTCCTAATTCGAAATCTTTCCTAAATTGAAATTTTTCTAAAACGAAACTTTTCTAAAATGACACTTTCCTATCTTAAAATTTTCCTAATTCGAACCCTTCCTAAATCCAATCTTTCTCAATCTTCCAAGTTCAACACTCGAATCAAATTTTTTCTAAAATCTTTCCAAGTCAAGTCCAATCATTCCTTTTTAGGTTTCTAAGTCTAGGTTTCCTAAAACCAAGTCTTTCAAAAAAAATCTTTTCAAATTTTCCAAGCAAAGTCCAAATTTCCTACTCTTCTAATTCCAATTCGAATTCCAACTCCAACTTTTTTCCAATTCAACTCTTCTATTTTCAATCGGACTCTTGTTCGAACTACGACTAACCTAATTCCTCCAAAAGGATACGTAAGCAAACCTCATGGGTGCGGTCACAATATTTTTCAAATTTCTATTTTTGCTACTTCTTCAGATTGCTGATTCCACAACATTTTTCAAGTTTCTAATTCCATAACTCTTTTCAATCTCCTTTCAATTTCAATTTCAAATCTATCTTTTCAAATCTCTTTTTAAATCAAGTCAATTTCTTTTAAAATCTTTTTCCAAATCTATTTTTCAACTCTTTTTTTTTTACACTTGCATATCATGCATCATACTTTTTTTAAACATTCTTTTATAGAGTGGATATGATTGAACATTGGTTAGTTGAAGACTCTCATAGGTGAATCTAGGGTAAATAGACATGTAGGTACCGCAAGGGCGGGGTAAGGTGATGGCTTAGTGCGTCTTCCCTACACGTAACCAACCTCCGAACTTAGAATCACTGTTTTCAAAGACCAAATTAGAGTTGATTTTCAAAAAGGGTTTAAATGTTTTCTAAAGGTTGTCAAACAACTTGTTTCCTTAAAAACCCCCCTCTCTTGAGGTAATGTTTTCAAAATCATTTTCAAAAACCCTAAGTATGATCTTTGGATTGAACTTAGTTTTTAGGTGACCTAACTCACCTTAATCAAGTTAGGTTGCGACTCCAAACTTATTTTTAAAAGCCCTTATTCAAATTAATTTTCAATTCAAACCTAGTTGCACTCATTCTTCTAGGAGGGTGAGTTCTAACGAGAGTGTACAACATTTTTCCTGCTTGTGTGTGTAATCCTCGAGTACAAAAAATCTGGGCGCGATACTCCTAAGAAAGATTAGCACCCACTAAGAGACCCGATCATCACCCAGCAAAGAGCTTTGCTAATGGCCGCCAACCCCGATGAGACTTCCCCGGTCTCACGAGAGGAAGTCAATGAAATGAGAACCAAGATTGATGAAATTTTTAAGCCCATTCAAGCCATGGACATAAAAGACTCTGCTTCAGCCCCATCATCCTCCATGGCCTCCCCTAAAGATTCTAAAGCTGCTGACCCAAGGACTGTGCTCCAAACCGACACTAGGGGGAAAAGCTAAGAAGACTCCAAGGAGGTCAACATTGAAGAAGAAGAAACTATACTGCCCATACCTACTATAAAAAGAACTCCCTTGGATCCCTTTAGCTTGAAAATTCAAGAATTAGAAGACTCACTACGAAGCCTCCATGGCCATGATACTTTCAGGCTCACCTCTTATGAAGAGCTGTGCTTTTTCCCAGATCACCCAAGGGCGGCCAAGTTCAAAATGCTTGACTTTCAAAAGTATGATGTCACTGACAATCCTATAGCCCACCTTTGCCTCTATGCTGGGGCATTCAGTAGCCATAGGAATGACCCAAAGATTCTCATGCAACTTTCCAACACAGCCTAACCGGATCCGCTCTGTGATGGTTTGCTTGACTTAATTTGATGAAGATCACGACATGGATTGAACTGATTAATGCATTCAAGGCCCAATATTACCACAACATAGGCATCACTTTTGATCACTGGTCCTTAATGATAATGAGCAAGGGAGAGAAGAAAAGTTTCAAAAGTTATGCCTTTAGATGGAGAGATGTAGCAACACAATCAATCCCCGTTAAAGGAGAAAGAGTATGTTCAACTGTTCATGCATACATTATCGGGCATATACTACGAAAAGCCTAGTACAAGTGTGGGGAAAAATTTCTTCGAGCTTATCATGCAAGGGGAAATGATAGAAATTGGCCTCAAAATGGGGAGAATTATAGACCCCTACATAAAAATTGGGGAAAGCTCTGCCAACATAGCCAGAAAGGTAGCCACGACAAGAGAGGTAATCAAGAAGGAAGGGGAAGCATCGGCCATCTTTCCTATTCAACCACCACAATATCGCCCACCACCATAGTCACATCCTATATTACCCATACATACTTTAACCATGCCTATCAACCCCGTGGCTCAAGCACCTAATTTTTTCCCAGTTGGGGCACGACCCAATTTCAACCCTAATAGATCGGCCTGGTGAATCCGCACCTTTGATACCCTAGCTTGCACATATATAGAAGCCTATCATAATCTCTTGAAGAATAACATGCTAAAGCCTGTATCGGCTCATCCACTACCAAGCCCTCTACCTCCAACCTTCAATACTACCCTCACTTGCTAGTGCAATTCGGGAGGACAAGGGCATGATACTAAAAACTACTTCTCCCTCAAGCATAAAATTGAAGACCTGATAGACAACAAGACCATCGACATACAATCTGTGAACCCTACTCCTAAAGTGACTCCAAACCCTTTGTCTAACCACACTGTCAACCTAATACTAGAGGAGGACAATGAATTGGAGGAGATCATGGTCGAAGACAATTATGATGAAGAGTGGGAGACTGACGAAGAAAGTGATTGAGAAGAGGAATTTCCCCCATGCCCAATTTATCTCCACAATCCAAATGAAGTGCATAATCTCTCTGATTGGCCTGTTGAAGAGTCCATACCCCCAAAAAAGATCCTTGCTAGAGATATAACCATTGATGGTTGGGTGATGAATTCTTACACCCTAAATATGCCACAATTGAATGCCACCTATCAGAAAACCTTTGGCCCATGACTGAATTCGAATATAAAGACATGGGCTAGAGACCTAAAGAGCCAAAAGTTACAGCAAAGCCATTCGAGGTAGAAGAAGGTGAGCTTGCTAACTTATTTGCCGAAGAAACTAAAGAAGCAATGGAGGAAAACAAGAAGATCAATGATGTTGATAATCGCACCATCACTATAAACTCACCCATAACCTTGAAAGAAGTACCCACCTACCTTGCATGGTTTGGGGATCTCAATGATGGATGGAGCATCTAAGATGTGGGCAACATCCCAAAACCCTACTAGAAGGACTCTCCTTAAAAACGTACAAGAGAGGGGCGTCCTCACTCATTCTCTTTCTATCTCTTTTACTTTTGTCTTGAAATTTATGTCTTCATTTTCATTTATAAAAAAAACCCCTATGCTTTTTGTTGAAGTAATAAAGAAATAGCTTTTCATTCAATTGTTGTTATCTCATATTCTTGTGAATGGTGAATGTTTTCAAAAAGGGAAAGATCTAACTTGAAGAAGGTGATAGCATGAGTTAACCACTCGCTAAATACTCATCTTTTCAAAGAAAGGGAAGACGAGAGTGAGTAAGAAAAGTACCCAAAAAGGGGCAGTTGCAAGACGCCAAGGCTAAGCGATGAATAGCCAGGCTATCAGAAGGAAGAGGATCCATCTTTGAAACTCAAAAAAAAAAAAAAAAAATCCCTTTGTCCAACCCACTAGTACCATACAAAAAGTGAAAGATTTCTTGTCAACTCCAATTTGAAACCATTCCCCCACACCAGGCGAGTCAATAGCAAAAGACTCAGCAAAAATGTCCCCCGTAACATCAAGCTGAAGCAACATGAAGGCTCTATGGATTAAAAAATCTGGTTTAAAAAGAAGAAAGGCCCTCATTTTATTTCCTATACAATCAAAAGCAACCTTTGTCAAACCTAGTTAAGCCAATTGTATTCCTTCTTGGAAGAAACCCCAACTTGGTGATCACCGCCCACAATGGGTCAAAATTATACACTGAGAGAAAGTATACCCAACAGAGGGGAATCATCGAAGTATCTATCTTAAAAGAAAAGCAGACCATCAAAGAACAAGCATGAGGAAAAAAAGAAAGAAAGAAAGAAAGACAAGCTGAAAGAAGGGATGATTCATGCCATCTTGTAGACCATGTAATGTTCAAAAGGAAAAAGGAAAATCTAAAGGTGATCCTAAGCAACAAGAAAGCCCAGTAAAGTCCTCTCTGATTGAAAAATGATTGCTTCATCTAAATGAGCCAGACATGTTGCCAAGGTAGAGGAAGAAAGCTAAGGGACAAAGCCCTGTGAGAAGACTGACTATGGATGGTATGGATCTAAACCCCAATGAAAATAACTTTAAATTTGAGCCTGCATATCCCATTTGATTTTTAGAACCCCGTAACCTAGCTTATATTACAGCCTCGAATAAAGCCTCCTCAGGTTGAAAGACCGGCTTCCTATCGCTCTGCCCAAGTTTATGTAAGTTGATGCTTAAACCTCCGAGAGTCGAGAGCTCAAGCCAAATAAATCCCAGACACTAACCCAAGTAGGAAGTCAAAGTTGATCAAAAGGATGAGAAATGTGCGAAATGTTATCATTATCTGATCAAGGTAAGGTTGAGCCAGAAGAGAGGCCAAACCCCTAAAAAAAGAAGGATTTGTCATTCCTAGGATGTAGAACCTAACAATACCCATCAATTCTATTAATCAATATATCCCCCACACGTGCATTTTTTATAAAAATTTTGACATGAGCTTCGCATACATAGGACATCACTCCCGGTAGAAACAAAAGTTACCAATGCAATTCAATAACATGTAACAAGCATACATCATCAACATCATTCCTGTTTATGTATCTATCTAATACGTTTAGCTATTTAAATTATAAACATCAATCTTGTTTAAAGATTACAAATAAAATGGACTAACAGACAAATACATATCCAGGACATAGCATAGGGGAGGAGCTAGGGGCACTCATCAAAGGCCAAAATCAATATATGGATTGAAATCCCCAAAGCCCAGCTCAGGAGGAGGTGGATGACCGCTAGAAGTACCAGCATCCTGCAAAGAAGAAATACTAAAATCAGTAAAGCAGACAGACAACTAAACAAAAGAAAAAGATAGAATACCCCGCCACCTCCCATCTGGGCCAACCATGCAGTCAGAGCAACCACTTCGGCTTGATACTAATCTCTCTCCACCTGGTACCAATGTCTTTGATCTCGCATGATAGCAAACTCAGCTTGGGGCAGAAATCCCTAAGCTCAAATACCACAATTCTACCACCTCCTAACCCACAGCATAACCTCCAACCACCACCTGGAATTGGGCAAGGGCGCCTATAGAATGAGGCCCAAAGTGGATGGGATAATCAGTCTCTAGAGGAAGTAGGAAAGTAGCACCCGGCTGACGCTTCGTGTATGGAACAGGACCCCCTCGACTAAAGCTCCAAACATATACTCGAGAGGATCCCTAGCTAATCAAAGCTCCTCATGAAACTAATGCCAATGACCGTCTCATAGATAGGACTCCTAAAACTCATCACTGAGAAAAGAAATCCTCGATAAAGACATAGGGACCTAGTAGCTGATTGTCTCATAGTGAACCGATCCAACAAAGGGGCGCCAAGTCACATTCCTCGCCTTTATTAATTCCTGGTTCGCCCGTATTGTTACAAAGCTAGTAATCTCAAATTGGCGGGCCACCTGATCCCGAGCACATGTTAAAGCCCGATGATATAGACCAGCCTCTACTACTTCTGGACGATAATCTTGTAGGTTTTTATAGCTTCACCAAACTAGAAAGAGCCAAAAATCGGTCACACTACCCCAGTGAGAAGAAGTCTTGACTCTCATAGATCTGAGGAAATAGTTGAAATAGAAGGATCCCCAGTTTAGCCTAATAAGGCCCCCAAGTCGGCTACCACACTCAACAATATGAAAGGGACAATCAACTTGTTGTTATTACAGAAACAGTTGAAAACAATATACAACATTAGTCATCATCTCATGATGTCTCGCTGCTCAGGTGGTAGTTCAGTAGAGTAGGTACAATCATCTTGACTCAGCCAAGAAACTAAAAAAACAGAGCGGTCAGGAGGTGGCAAGTCCAATAGTGCACAAGCCTCAGCCCTACTAACTTACTGTAGAGTAATCTGACGGCCAACAAAAGAAAGCCATGTAATGATAGCCTAGTGCAATAGATTCAGGCGTAGCTCAAAGCCCACAAAATGAAAGGTCCTAGTCTTGCCAAACCATCTATCTATCAAAGCTAAGACTAGCTAATGGTTTAGGCGGTTTGTGTGTAAACCCATAAAGGCTCCAAACTAAATCTCTGCAAGAAATGCATGATAGGAAGGAGCTGCTCGCTACATAGTGCTAAAAACCTAATGAATAGCCTCTCTAAATGATGTATGAACCCTCGGAGGGGGGGCAAATGCTGTCTGGAATAAACACTAGGATGATAGGCCAGGTCCCCCAATGGAGGAATGTTAGGTACCTCTAAATTCCACAAATCTGCATCTGTTTGCCTGCTTCTAGTAGAGGCCCTTCCGTAGCTGGTCATAATACCTCCCAAGCCAGGGGCCTCATCCTCGGCATCCATCTCCCCCTAAAAAACTAGCTCCAGAGGGAAAGGATTGACCGAAGGCATACTCTCGCTGCTACTCTAGCCAGAAGGAGCCCTGTTAGTTTACCAACAGCTCCCCTAGGAACAACTAGAACTGCCAACAGAATTCGTTCAAGCCTCCTTTCCAGACCGACGTCTTCGCTCGGACCCATCATTGCCAATGTCTACCATCCTGAGAATCAAATCAAGGTAAAAAGTATCAATATATGGAATACATACCGTTCAAAAAGAAAATAAGTACAAAAAAAAAAAGGAAGAATGACATAAATACAGATTTCAAACTTTTCCCTTGAAAAGTCTATCTAAAAAATCAATTGCTAAGATTTTTAAACTTTCCACTTTAAAAGTTTACTCAAAAAAAAAAAAAAAAATCAATTTCAAAGGTTTTAAACTTTTCCCTTCAAAAGTTTATTTTGAATATCAATTTCAAAGTTTTTCAATACCTTTTCCTTCAAAAGGTCTTATTCGAAAATCCATTCCATAGGTCTATTCAAAACCAATTTCCAAAAGTCCCCCTAAATTTTCTTCCGAAAGCTTTCATCAATTTCTAGGTTTCCTTAAACCATTTTGACTTCCAATTCAAGGTTTTTTGAATTCGAAATCAATTTCCAAGGGTTTTAAACTTTTCCTTTAAACGTTATTTAAAAGAAATCAATTTCTAAGGTTTCCTAAACTTTTTCCTTCAAAAGCTTAATTCAAAGGTTGATTTCAAGATTTTCTGAACTTTTTCCTTCAAAAAGGTTTTTATTTAAAAAAAATTTTAATCCTTTCTGTATTTCAAAATTTTCTACCGAGTTTCTCAAGGTCTTCTCTGCAAAAAAGGCCCCACCCTCAGAGGTTTTATATCTTTTTCTTTGAAAAATATTTTATTGAAAAAATGCTTAACTATCTTGTCTCATTTCGAAATATTTCGGCAGAGTGTCGTTTGTAAATGGTCCCTACAATGCCCAAAACATTACAATAGCACATAAACTGTACACCACACGGCATCATAGTCACTTGACATTAACATACATAGGACAATCTATACATGTTCTTAAGATTTTTTTATTTTCAAACAAGTGTTTGATTTTCTAAAAATCCAAGGGTTCTCAAAAATTATTGTGCAAACTTTCAAAACTACTTCTAATATTTTCTAACATATTTTCATATTTTTTTAAACACTCAACTCAAGTAATTCAATCAATTTCTCAAATTTTCCTATTTTTCAAGTATTTTCTATTTTTTGAAAAAAAATTTCAAATTTTTTAAAAAAATTCACGAAACTTCATACGGTTGTTCAACACATTTTTGTAAGACACACAGTACAAAAATCTAATAAAAAAATGCAATATCGTTAGCTGTAGGAGTAAATTTTCAATTCCTGTAGAAACTCTTTTTACATAAACTTGCAAAGCTATCCAAACTCAATCAAATATACATCAAAATGCAAAAAAAAAAAACACTACTAGAGAGTTCAAAACACATCAAAACATCAATTTCAACTATTAACACAACTCAAATGGAGTTCTACAAACCAAAATCAACAAAAAACAAATAACTCACCTCTTCGAGTTCTCTAGTGAAATCTTCTTTTTCAACAACAATTTCAACAACGGTGACCACTTCCAACAACTCTCTAGTGTCCCCCAAAGTCACCCCTTCAATTTACAAAAGTCCCTCCTTACAAAAATCTCGTAAAAAGCTCTAAAACTTTTAAAAATCTACAAAACCTGTAAGCCCTGAATGAGGTGCTGCTCATGTCTTTTTATTCCCAGGCTTGGCGCCAAATGCCTCCTTGGACCAATTTGCAATTTTCAAGCACTAGTCTTCAAAACCTTCCAATTCTAGTCCTTCTGATCACCTCACGATTAACATGGGACCCTTACTCTATCATTTTTTGCCTTCGACAAGCAAAGTAAAAAAAAGGGAGGCAGTTGTATGCAACCCATTTTTGCCCGCTCGGCAATCTCTGGCCCAACTGGGCTCACATTCAAAACAACATAGATATGTTCAAGCTCAAACTGGCTTTAGAGAGGAAATCCAGTCAATGAATCGCTACGTGGACCCACGGGGGCCAATAGAGGCAAAATTATGAAAATGCTCTAAGGGCACTATTCGGTCCAATTCTAGTTGACATATCTTCTTAAAGATAGTAAGCCCGTATTTCAACCTCAATTTCAATTCCAATTCCAATTCCAATCCAGACCAGTCAAACTTATTTCCAGCTTGTCTTTCGAGAAAGTTGATCCATTAGACTGTAAATCAATCCTGCATGACACGTTTAGTGAGAAAACTCCGCGAAACGATAAGTCCCTTCACACCCATTAATTGAGATGGAACTTAAGTCCCCGAGGTAGTAGAGCGGTTCACTTCTGGTGCCTCCAAGTCTACCAACATAGACTGTCTGATATTCAGCACATTGATCGAGAAAGTACCTAAGGCCCCGAGACGGTAAGACCATCCAGCAGCTTTTCAAGATCAAGTAGTCTATGGAATTAACGTGCACCATCAGAGTGGTGAAAACACTTACAAACATCGTAACTGCCAAAGTGGCGGAAACACTTATAAACAGGTCGACATTAGGAATTGCTAACAAACCCCCTATGTCACGGGATCGCACTTGCCTGTTAGCCATGACACATTTACCAAATGATAAGATACCTTTGGAAATTAACTCCTCATAAACTGTTAGAGTGACAGAAATGCTTAAAACCTAAGTCAACACCAGCGCCTGCTAGCCCACTTTGGTGAAGAATGACTAAACTGCCCCCTGGGCCCTATCGACACGCTTTTTGAGAAAGTACCTAAGTCCTCAGAGCTATAAATTTGCCATTCTAGGATTGCCCCAAAGACAATCTAGCACATTCAACTGCCTTCCAATCGGTTTCGGATCAATTTCGAGACCATTCGATCAAAATAACCATTTTGCCTATAAGCATTCAATTGCTTTCGAGGACCACACTGGCTCTAGGTATCAAACTGGTTACCTTCTAGGAATATGTATAATAGTATTCCCAACCTCTCGATACCTTTCTAGGTTATTCCAAGTCAATTTTAGGGTTTTTTCGGTTCAAATGACAATTTTGCCCTTGGTGGGCCGGTCACCCTATCAAACCACAACGGCTCAGGGTATCAAATTGAAAATCCTCTAGAGCAATCTTAATAGTGTTTCCAACCTTCAATTCTTCTCCCAATCAACTCCGGATCAATCCTGGTGTTTCTAGAATCAATTGATCATTTTTCCCTAGTAGGTCGATCACCCTCTTCAATTATACCGGTTCTCAAGTTATCTCTATAACACTCTTTTAGGGATTTTCGTCCATCTCTGACCTCCCAGATGATTCTCAAAATTTTTAGAGACATTCCTAGTGGAGCTAGGCCAAAAATTGTATGGTAGTCACTAGGATTGGTGCCCAAATCTTTTGCCTTGCACCCCAAGAATCGATAGATCTGTTTCTTGCCACCTTAACAACTTTCCTAAAGCAGGCAAAATTAAGCCTGGAGCCACTAAAATAAAAAATTAACTCTGGTGACATTGTAACAGGCACCAAGGTTAGTTTGGTTACCTATAAATACAAACCTTCCCACTATGTATTCGGGATCCTCAAACTCACTCTAGATACGTTGCCTCTCTGAAAATAGGCCTTGAAAGCCTAGTTCTCTCAAGTTTGCCTCAAACCCTAGCCTCTTCTCATTCTACACACTCAAACCCTAACACCTATACACTCAAATCCAATCCTTTAAGCATTCATCGAAGACCATAGTGTTACATCTTCGAAGCTTTCAAGGTGCAAGGATAACGAGGTAACCAAAGCAATCAAAGAAAAGGGAAGATAATGTAGGTTTTCAATTTAGTTTATGCAGTCCCCTCTCTCTCTTCTCTCTCCTAACCCACTTGGAGTTTTCTTCTATTTTAATCCCCATCTTCTACTGCCCTTTCTACCATGCTTGGAACAAGGGACTTCCCGATTCATGCCTAGGATTGCCTTAAAGGGAGTCACCGTGTTGGAGGCTCTCTTCAAGTGTAACTTAAGACAGTGTGGGTCTGGCTCCCTTGGTTATATGGTGATGCCTAACCTTGTATGTACATAACCCTATTGCACTGTGATTGTCATGTTCATGCATTGCATTCAATATTGCATTCAAAAATATTTTGAAACTTGCATTCGAAGTTTTCTTTCGAAGCTTACATTAAAAAAACCTTTTTTTCAAACTCGCTTTCAAAACCACAACTCTAAGATGATTCTAACCATTCTATGGTTAGGATCGTTTAGGCAAGTGTTATATTCAATTTGATTATTGAAGTCTAAAGTTTGGGTTCAAACCCTAAATTGTTTTTCTAGAAATCATAACTCTAAGATGATTCTAGCCATTCCATGGTTAAAATTGCTTTAGAAAAGTATTACATTCAATGGGATCATCAAGGTCCAAATCTTGTTTTCAAACCCTAGTTATTTTCAGAATCACAACTTTAGAATGGTTCAACTCTTATGATTAGAATCGTTTTAGGAAAGTGAAATATTAAAGAGATTTTCAAAAGTCTACATTCAAACCTTTATAAAAAAAGGTCTTGCAAATCCCCTTCCTAAAAAGCTCTTTACAAGGATTTACTTTCTAAAAACTCTTTTTTTAAAGCCCAAGTCAAAACCCTAGAGTCCATATTTAGGAAACCCTAGTTTTCTTACATAAAACATAGCTTTCTATTTGCATCAAAACAAAGATTTTCAAAACCGTTTCCAACATGAAATCATAGATTTCCTAATTCCCAAATCACAACGGTTTCCAAAACTCAAGCTTTCCAATGTCCAATCAAATCAAATCTTGTCCAAATAGGAAAATAAATCAAATCTTCTATTTTTGAAAACAAAATCCAATCTTTTATTTTAAGAAATAGAAATAAATTATTTCCTAATTTCAAACTTTCAAATCTTTCTAAATTTGAATATTTCTAAAATCAAATCTTTCCTAATGTCAACATTTCTAAATTCAAAACCTTCCTTTTTGAAAACTTTCCAAAAAACAACACTTTCCCTTTTCAATCAATATCCAATCTTTCCACTCCAAGTGCATTGCATAAATTCTAGGTCTTAAGATTGCTAAATCCCAAGTTACCACAATCCTAGGTCAAATCTTTTCAAATTTAACTTTCCAAATCTCAATTTCAAGTCTAAATCAAACCTTTCAATATTCAAACATTTGCAAATTCAAATCTTTCCTAAAATGGAAACATTCCTAAATGGAACCTTCCTAATTCAAAACTTTCTTCAGTTTGAACTTTCCAAACTCTTACTTGCTAAGTTTTCAAAATCAAATATCAAATCAAATCATTTCCAATCTTTCCTAATTCAAAACTTTCTTAATTTGAAAGTTTCCAAAATTGAAACCTTTCTAATTCGAAACTTTTCAAAATCAAGCTTTCTAAAATCTAACTCTTCAATTGCAAGCTCCAACCCTAGGTTACCTAAGTCATAGGAGACCAAAACCTTAGTACAACCCTAACCCTAAGTTAGTAAATGTCAACCTTTTTCTAAATCTATAATCCAAACCAAGATGGTTTTCAAACCCCTATTTCAAATTAAGATGATTTAAAAGTTCACCTTAAAACAAGTTCAAGTTCTATTTCGAGATTCAATTTCAAGTGCAAATTCTATTTCAAATCAAAATCAATTTCATATCAAGTTCAATTTCAAATCTTCAAATCAAAACATTTTCAAATCAAACTTTTCAAAGACCCCAACCTTGTAAATGAGTGAACATAGGGTAGAAAGACATGCACATACTGAAAGGGTGGGATAGGGTGATTGTCTAGTGCATCTTTCCTATACGGAATCAACCCCTGAACCTAGATCACCGTTTTTGATAGACCAAAACCGGAGTCGATTTTCTAAAAGGGCTTAAAACATCTTCAAAGTTGCCAACTAACCTATTTTCTAAAAAAACCCTCTTTTTAGAAAGTTTTTAAAAAATCCTAAGTTTAGTCTTCGGATTATGCTTAGTTTTAGGTGACCTAACTCACCTTAACAAAATTAGATGGCAATTCCAAATCTTTTTCCAAAAGCCCTTATTTAAATCAACTTCCAATTCAAACCTAGTCGCACTCGTTCTTCTAGGAGGATTAGTTCTCGCTAGAGAGTACCGTATGTTTTCCCACCAATTCTCGAGTGACAAAAAATTAGGGGGCGACATCATGTTGAAACCCGTGCATAGCTAAACCTCTGTCGAATTTGAGGCACGCACATCAATTTTAGAACAATGGTGGAAAGGGCGACTGCTTTACTTTCCTTTATTCTTGTTTATTCTTGCTATTATACTGCTTGTATAATGTTCATGACTGTATATTTACTTTATTATTGCACTCACTCTCCCTATGCTCTTGCATACATATACGTGCATTCAATGTTTCATTTTGAGATGAGAGTTCTAAAGTAAGTCAAGTCACTGAATTCTCATGCATATGATCAACCCATAGAGAGTGACACCAAGTCCACTCTGCTTTGCATAAAACCTACCAAAATACTAAGAGTTCACACGTAACCCTAAGGACTCCTGGTATGCATTTCAAGTTATTCCATAGAGAAGGGCCCCAATCCGCTCACGGAGATAGGGTTACCAAAAAGACAAGGGGCAATCAATAAGCAAGGTCTCTCATTAACCACCATCAAAGAAAGCGAATATGAAGTCTCAAGAGTAGTTTAGAATTTTAAATGTAAAAGTAAAGAGGCAGAAGTCCCAAGGAAAATGTTCAATTTCCCCCTGTTACAATGTACTTCAATTACATGTACTCAAGCTCAAATTCAATGAAAAGGTTACTACCTTTTCTTTGTTTGTGTGGTTGAATATATCAATGATGAACGTATGATTGATTCTAGACATAGGTATGGTATTGTATACAGGGGCAACCCCTATCTCCACAAGTGAGCCAAAACATCATACTTAGTCCCCTTCATAGAGCATGGGCAACCCTAAGATATACATTGCATAAAAGTTTTCAAATCAAGACACTAACTTATATTTTGTTTCTTGTCTTCTATCCTCCCCCCTTATCTCCAAGAAAACTGAAGGCAGAAGCAAGACAAGAAGGGGGTCTTCTAAACCATTCATTTACTGTTATTGTGGTCACTTTCATTATGCTCATGCAACCATACCTATTCCAAGACAAGAGTTTGAAGAAACTCAAATCATTGCATTCTCATGCATTTAATCTACCATATAGAGAAAGGAGTAATCCAATCTCATATTAATCAAATCTACCAAAACTCCTAAGGGTTTCTCAACGCTAAGGATTCATGACATGCATAGAACCATGTCTCAAGAGGGGCCCAAATCTCTGTCTGTCCATGGAGGCAGGATCACCTAAATAAAGAAGTATCAACCGGCCCATTGCAAAGAGGTATAGTATTGCATACCGAGGAAAAATCCCACCTCCAAAATGGACTCAATATCATGCTTAGATTCCCTAAAGAAAAGACCTCCATAGGATATGCATTACATAAAACTGCCAACTCCACAGTGTCACGTCCCAGTTTTTAAACCAAGCCCTCTTGGCACGGGTAAAAGCACAGTACTCTTTTGTTAGAATTCATCCTCCTAAAAAGACGAGTGCGATTGGATTTGAACTTGAAAACTTGATTGATTTAAGGGCTTTTTGAAAAAAATGGGAGTCGCCACCTAACATAGTTAGAGATGTGTTAGGTCGCTTAAAACTAAGTGTAATCCAAATACTAAACTTAAGATTTTTGAAAATGTTTTGACAATGTCCTTCCTAAGAAGATTTTTTTTAGAAAAAGAGGTTTTTAGAAACCTTTTGAAATGTTTTAAAGTCCTTCTGAAAATGTGACTCCGATTTTGGTCTTTGAAACTAGAAATCTATGATCCGAGGGTTGGTTACGTGTAGGGAAGATATCCTAAGATGATCATCCCACCCCGCTTTTTCGGTACCTACATGTCTAATCACCCTTAATTCACCCACTTGAATAACCGATTACTAATATCCACTTTAGAGCGTTAAAAATGAGTTTGATCATCACTTTTTGGATGAATGATGCATGATGTATGTTTTGAAAAGGATGCTTAAGATTATATAAAAGTTTTGAAGGGATTTGAGGTAAAAATATTGAATTGATAGAAACTAGTGAAAAGGGAACTTGAGGTGAAATAAGGGTTATGACCGCACCATTTTAAGTTGCCTACCTATCTCATTTGACGAGAATCAGGTCATTCATAGTTTGGGCTAGGGCCCGATAGAAAATAGGCGCATTGAAGCCATCAGAAGACACATTGGCGTCTTAATTTGGAATCTTCAAGCCTACTAACCTAGGTTGGATTCACCTAGGGTTAACTAACTCGGGTTAAGTTAACCTAGGGTTGGACAACTAAGGTTAGGTTAGACTAGGGTTGGATTGACCTAGGGTTAACTAACTAGAGTTAGGTTGACCTAGGGTTAAGGTGACCTAGGGTTAATTAACTTTGGTTGGGTTAACCTAGGGTTAACTAACTTGGGCTATATTAACCTAGGGTTAAGATGACCTAGGGTTAACTACCCTGGGTTAGGCTAACCTAAGGTTAGACAACTAGGGTCAAGTTAACCTAGGGTTTGGAAAGTGGTTTTAAACTAGGGTCTGGACCTAGTAGTTTTGGAAAAAGTGATTTTATGTATGAAACTTGAAAGTGTGTTTTGAAAATTATTTTATGAAAACCACTAGTGAGTGTTGGGTTCATATAGTTAGTATTTGGAAACCACTCACGAGAGGGTTACCTTAGAACCATTTAAACCACTAACTCAAGAGAGTGAAACTTTTGAAAATCAATGTATACAAAATAGTTTTTGAAAACTTCTTTGATTGAAAACTAAAGAGAATGAACCTTTGAAAATTATTTTTGGAAAAGAGGTTTTGGAAAAACAACCTCTAAGGTGTTGAAAACCACTCTAAAGAATAAGGATTCATATTGTTGATTTGAAGGAAATTATTCCAAAGAGGATTCCATAGGACCATTCCAATCACAATATTCAAGAGAGCAAAACTTCTAAAAATCAAGATGAAAATGTTAGTTTTGGAAAAATCATTTTCATACAAATTAAAGAGAATGGACTTTTAAGAACCCTTCTTGAAGGGGATTGTTTTGAAAACTACTTTTGGAGTGTAGAAAACCACTTTAGTGAGCTAGGGTTCTTATGATCAATAAATGAGGAGACCACTCAAGAGAGGGTTCCCATGAGAACTATTTCAACCACAAAACTTAAGAAAGCAAAACTTTGGAAACCATAGTGAAATACAAGGTTTTAAAACCATTTTGAGGCAACTTGAAGATTATAAAATGAGATGATACAAAATGAAGTCAAGGGAATTAAAGGGGGGTTTTCTAAAGTGTGAAAATTGAAGGTTTAACTTAAGCTTCAAGGGACCAACTCTTAGAAACAATTTTAGGAAAACAACTTGGATATAGAATTTGAAAAAGACATAAAAATGAGATAGTGAAGGTTTTTGAAAAATGATGATGAATATGAAAATGGGGCCAAGCATGCAATACATGAATATGGTAACCATATGCAAAGAGGGGTCATGAAATCATACAAGGCTATAGGCCACACCAAATTACAAGGTGCTTCAAGGCTATGCCATCTTAAAGTAGGCTAGTGAGAGATCCCTCTATACAGTGGCTCTCACAAGCTTTCCTCTAGGCATGAACTAGGAGCTCACTTTTTTCAAGCATGCAAGAAAGGGGGGTAGAAAATGGGAGTTTAAAATAGATAATAGCCTAAGTAGGCTAGGAGGGAGAAGAGAAGAGTAGTGATGACAAAATGTAAAAGAGAATACCACCTTTGTCTTCAAAACCACTTTCAAGCTTCCATGGATGACTTGTCTTGAACTTAAATGGCCTTAGCGAGGCTTGAAGGGGCTGGAAATTGTTTTCCAATGGCATTGGAAGCTTTGTAGGTGGGGTGTATAGGCTAGAGAGTGGTTGAATCTAACTTAGGTGCTTGGGGGTGAGGTGCATATAGAATTTCAGAGTTTAGAGGCTATTTCTGTAGAGTTTTGCTACTATTTTTTATTCCGAATTATCAAAGGGAGTGGCCTGGAATTTATAGGCAAAAATTCATCCTTTGGTAGAAAAGTGACACATGGCATAGTTGTAGTTCTCAGACTTAGGGAGCAAGCAAAATTTTTGGTAAATCTGATCATAATCTGGGCGCATGTAACATACGCTCTGCTGCTAAGAACTTTTGTGTTAACTTTACCTCGATAATTGTGCAAATCGAGAAAGGTTTAGGGAAATTGGTTACGTTCATAATGTTCTCTATGGTTTCTCGAGTGAGATTTTGCCTTGATAAGTGTGTACGAAAACACACTTTTGCAGAGCTTCTGTGATACGCTCTGTGGATGTTAAAAAGTAGCTATTTTTGGGCTACATGATCAAGGCCTTTGAGAATGGATTTCTCCTATCGGACAGTACCGATGGAAAGTGCTTTAGAAATACTTTCGGTAATTTTCTAATTTACGCATTCCTCAAGTTGTTTGATGGTACATTATAATAAGGGAATTGGAAGAGAAGACAACCCTAATGGAGCATTTGTGAGATGCTCCAGGGGTTACTGAAAGTGGCAATTTTTGAGCCATGCGATCGGAGCATTCGGGAAGCGATCTATTCAGTCGAGCTATATCAAAGGAAAGACTGATGGACAAGCTTTTGGGAATTTCTTGATTTATGCATTTCTCAAGTCATTTGATGGTGCGTTATAATCAAGGAATTATGGAATCAGGGAGAAAAAGACAACTATAGCGAAGCATCTACGAGACGCTCCAAGAAACTTTTGTCGACTTAGAAGTGTTTAGAGTCACGAGACTCACCTTAGAATGGACGTGGGAGTATAATAGGGTCTTCCAGTTTGGTACCCAGAGCCAGTGTGGTTTCGGAGCGTGCTAAGGCCACTAGGGGTAAAATGGTTATTTTGACCAGAATTGTGTCGCGCCCAGATTTTTCGCACTCGAGGAATACTCACACAAGCGGGAAAAATGTTGTACTCTCTTGTTAGAACTCACCCTTCTAAAAGAATGAGTGCGACTAGGTTTGAATTGAAAATAAGTTTGAATAAAGGGCTTTTGAAAAAGATTCGGAGTCGCCACCTAACTTGATTAAGGTGAGTTAGGTCACCTAAAAACTAAGCATAATCCGAAAACTACACTTAGGGTTTTTGGAAAACGATTTGAAAATATCTCCTCAAGAGAGGGTTTTTGGGAAAACAGGTTGTTTGGCAACCTTTGGAAAACATTTAAGCCCTTTTTGAAAAATAACTCCTTTTGGTCTTTGAAATCAGTGATCCTAGGTTCGGAGGTTGGTTACGTGTAGGGAAGATGCACTAAGCCATCACCCTACCCCGCCCTTTTGGTACCTCCATGTCAATCTACCCTAGATTCATCTATGAGAGTCTTCAACTAACTATAGTTCAATCCTATCCACTTTGAAAAACAATGTTTAGAAAAACATGATGCATGATATGCAAGTGCAATAGAAGAGAGTTGATTTGGAAATAGATTTGAAAAGAATTTGATTTGATTTGATTTGATTTGAAAAGAAAGAGATGGAAGTTTGAATTTGAAAACAAGATTTTGGAAATCAAAATTGAAGATTGAAAATAGAAATTTGAAATTTGAAAATAGATTGGAGATTTGGAAAGATTTTGGAATTTGAAATTTGGAAAATATGGAGGAATTTGAAATTTGAAAGAAATTGTGGAATTTGAAATTTGAAAGAAGTTGTGGAATTTGAAATTTGAAAGAAATTGTGGAATTTGAAATTTGAAAGAAATTGTGAAATTTGAGATTTGAAAACGATTGTGACTGCACCCAGGAGGGTGGAGTTAAAAGTTTGAAAAGTGTTGTGACCGCACCTATGAAGGTTGCCTACGTATCCTTTTGGAGGAATCAGGTTAGTCGTAGTTCGGACCAGAGTCCGATTGAAAATAGAAGAGTTGATTTGAAGAAGGAGATTGAATTGGAAATTGGATTTGATTTGAAATTGGAAGAGGAGATTGGAATTTAAAAATTTGGAAAAGATTGGACTTTGATTTGAAAAGATAGAACTTAGAATAAAGATTTAGACTTGTTTTGGAAAGATGGAGGTTTAGGAAACCTAGACTTAGGAAAGATAGGAGACCTAGGAAAGACTTGAGATTTAGAAAGGTTTGACTCGAATGTTGGACTTGGAAGATTTGGAAAGATTGGATTTTAGGAAATGTTCGAATTAGGAAAGGTCCAATTTAGGAAAGTTTCGAATTAGAAAAGTTTCATTTTTGGAAAGTTTTGGAATTAGGAAAGTTTGGAATTTAAGAAAGTTTGGAAATTGGAAAGTTTTGAATGTAGAAAGTTTTGAAATAGGCAAGTTTCAAATTAGGAAAGTTTGAATTTGGAAAGGTTTGAAAAATGAAAGTTTTCAATTTAGGAAATGTTTGAATTAAGAAAGTTTTGAGTTTAGAAAAGTTTTGGATTTGAAAAGATTTGAAATTTAGAAAGTTTTAAAGTTTGAGTTTTAGAAAATCTTGAAATTAGGAAAGGTTGAGTTTAGGAAAGATTTGAAAACTCGGATTTGGAAAGTTAAGATTTGGAAAGGGGCAGAATTAGGAAAGGGTTGAATTTTAGAATTTTAGGAAAGATTTTTATGTTCAAGTTTTGGAAACTTAAGGTTTAGGAAAGGAGAAGTTTAGGAAGGAGTTGAATTAGGAAAGATTTGGATTAGGAAGGGATTGGATTTTGTTTCCAAAAGGGAAGGTTGGATTTTGTTTTTAAAAACAGAGGACGGGAGCTAGTTTCCTAAACGAGGAGATTTGATTTGGTTTCCTAAATGGGAGATAGGATTTGGCAAGGATTTGGAAAGGGAGATTCTAGAAATCATAGATTTGGAAAGTTATAGTTTCGACGTAGAAAATAGGTTTTGGAAACGTGTATAGTTTGGATATAGAAAACAAGAGGTTTTGGAAACATAGGTTTGGGGCAAAGTTTGAAAACCATGTTTTTGGGAAGAAAATTAGGATTTCCTAATGGTTAGCTCTAGGGCTTGACTTGGGCTCTAAGAAAAGAGTTTTTGGAAAGTGCATTTTTGAAAACGAAGATTTTCTAGAAAGGAATCCTAGGAAGGAGTTTCTAGAGGGAAGAGTTTTTTGGAAAGTAGATTCGAAGAGAGAGTTTTTGGAAAGAGATTTTTAAAGAGAAGGAGTTTTTGGAAAGTGTGTTTTTGAAAACAAGTTTTTGGAAGAAAAATCCTAGAGTGGAGTTTTTAGAAGGGAGATTTTGGGAAAGAGAGTTTTGGAAAGATTTTTGGAGAAAGTTTTTCTAGAAAAGAGACCTAGGGAACGTTTTTGGAAAGTGGACTTTGAAGAGAGCATTTTGGAAAAGAATTGAAAAAGGAGGTTCTTAAAAAAAGGTTTTTGGAGGGAATTTTTGAAAACAACTTTGGGAAGAAGAGTTTTAGGAAAATACATTGGAAAAGAGATTTTTAGGAAGAGATTTTTGAAAAGAGAGTTTTTAGAAAGTATAAAAACGTCTCCATTTCCAAAAGCGATTCTAACCATAAGAGGGATAGAACTACTTTAAGAAAGTGGTTTTGAAAACAACGAAAGTTGAAAATATGGGCCATGTTGGTCATTTTAAATGTAACACTTTCCTAAAAAAATCCTAGCCATGGAAAAGCTAGAATCACCTTAGAATTGTGGTTTTGAAAACAAGTTTTTGAAAAGGGGATTTTGATGCAATTTTGAAAACGATTTGAAAAACAACTTTGAAAACGGTTTTTGGAAGATGCAAGATCATGATATGCACAATGCAATTTTGGGGTTGTGAACATACAAGGCTAAGGCTTCATCACATAATCAAGGGGGCCGGACCCACGTGGTCTCTGGTTAGACTAGAAGAAAGCCCCCAACACGGTGACTCTCCAATAGCCCAATCCTACACATGGACCGGGAATCCCCTTGTTTCAAGGATGCAAAGAAAGGGGGGGGGAAAGAGATGGGGGATTAAAATAGAGAAAACCCAAGTGGGTTAGGAGACAGAAGAGAGGGGGGAAGTGCGGAAATTTAAATAGGGAGCCTACCGTATGTCTTGTTTATTTTGCGCGCCTTGCTTGTTTTCGATCTTCGGTCTTCGTCTTGATCTTCATCTTTAATCTTCAAGAGTTGTCTCCAAGCTTTAGATGGTAGCTCTTGAAGTCTTTGAAGGAGGGTTAAAGGTTAGTGTATGAGTGTATGGGGGTGTGTATGAGTGTATATGAGGCTAGGGTTTGTGTAAGGTGGCTAAGGTTTGGAAAACCTAGGGAAGCTAGGATTTAGGAAGTGCTCGAGCTCTGTATATCGAGTTATATGATATTTAGGTTGGGTTTGCGAATCTTTTTCACGTTGAAGAAGGCTCTGTATTTATAGAGGTTGGACAATACTGGGGCCTGTTGTAGTGGCGCTAGGCCAGAATTTACACTGGCGCCACTAGGAGTGGCGCCAGGCCAATTTTTGGCTTGGCCCCACTAGTAGTGGTGCCAGCCATTTAGAAAATATTTAAGGTTGGCAAGCAACGTATCTTTGACTAGATTTGGGCGCCTGTACTAATAACTACCATGCAATTTTTAGCCTGGCTTCACTAGGAGTGACTTGGGAAAGTCCGGGAATGATTTGAAGGAGCTGGGAATGACCTGGAAGGCCGAAAAAGAGCAGGAACACTTAAAATAATGTCATGGAGGTATTTGACTTGAGAAATGAGGATAAGATGGGTCGGAAAGGTTCTCTGGGCCTTTAGGGGCAAAACGGTCAATCGGATCGGGAAACTGCCGGGACAGACTCGGACTGTCCCAGAAGAAGACTTAGGATTTGGAAACATTATTCAGAACGTTCCTAGAGGTTGCCGGTTTGATACCCAGAGCCGGTGTGGTCGGAAAAGGAGACCGGCCCACTAGGGGCAAAACGGTTATTTTGTATCGGGTTGGCCGGAACTGACTCGGAATGATCTAGAAAGACAAAGAAAGATTTAGAACACTATAAAATTATTCTCAGGAAGTTACCGGTTTGATACCTAGAGCCGGTGTGGTCGAAAAAGGAGACCGGCCCACTAGGGGCAAAACAGTCATTTTGTACCGGGTTGGCCGGAACTGACTTGGAATGATCTGGAAAGGTAGAGAAGGATTGAGAATACTACAAGAAGTATTCTCAGGAGGTTACCGGTTTGATACCCAGAGCCGGTGTGGTTCCTGGGGCGTTCGGATGCCTAGGGGCCAAGTGGTCATCTTGACCGAAAAGTCTCGGAAAAGTTTCAAAGGGCAGTTTGGTTATTTTTCACCGAAGCGGGCTAACAGACACTGGTGTTGGCCTGGGTTTTGAGTGTTTCCTCCACTCTAACGGTGGTCGTCGTGACACAGGGGTTTGTTGGCAATTCTCTATATCGACCTATTTGTGAGTATTTCCGCTACTCTAACGGTTTTGTGAGTAGTTTCGCTACTTGGACCGTCTCGAGGAATAAACTGTCTCAAGAGAGGGATTGGAAAGGGGACTTACCGTCTTCGAAAAGACGTGCCTGGATTGGAACCGTCTCGAGGAATAAACTGTCGAGAGAGAGGGGTTGGAAAGGGGTCTTATCATCTTAAAAAAGACGTGCTTGGATTGGAACCATCTCGAGGAATAAACTATCTCGAGAGTGGGATTGGAAAGGGGTCTTACCATCTCCGAAAAGACGTGCCTGGATTGGAACCGTCTCGAGGAATAAACTGTCTCGAGAGTGGGATTGGAAAGGGGTCTTACCGTCTCCGAAAAGATGCGCCTGGGTTGGAACCGTCTTGAGGAATAAACTATCTCGAGAGAGGGGTTGGAATTGGAATTTGAAAGAAACAATGCCCCCAAAGGGCATTTTGGTCATCTTGCCTCTATTTGGGCCTAATGGGCCCGCGAGGCGATGGATTGACGGGATTTGGACTTAGAAAAATCGGTTTCGATTGGAATACACCCACAATGACTTGAAAATAAGTCTGGACGGAGTGTAAACTGTCGAGCGGTCAAAAATCGGGTGCTTATAAATTGGTCAAAAAGAGTCAGGATGGATTGGGGTGGCATAAGCATGCCGGTCTATTTGAGAACGGTCCTAGAAGGTGTATTTACTATTTGGAGGGATTTGTACTATGCTCGGGTGCCTAGGGGCAAAACGGTGATTTTGACCGGAACGGGACTGGAATTGGTTTGGATGGTGCATTGAGTGCACCTAATTGTCTAAGGACATCTTGGAAGGGTAGACTTACCATCTTGAGATATTTTGAACATTCTCAAAGATGTGCCTGGAGGCTTAAGGGGCAGATTTGGTTATTAGACTTCTGTTAGGCCTAGCAGGCCCAAAAAGCGATTGACTAATTCGATAAGGGTCTAAAAATTGATTTGGGCTTAAATATGCCTACGAAGATTTGAAAGGGAGTTCGGTCAGGCCGGAGATTGCCGAGTGGGCAAAAATAGGATGCTTACACACATAATAATTGCATTTTCTTTTTCTTTTTCTTTTCCAGGTTAAAGAGCATAACTAAACTCATGGAATCCCTCCAGCATCCTACCTAATTCAAACTCATGGAAGGATAAGCCCAATTATTGGAAGAGGCCGACCCATATTGAAGAGTAAGAAAAATTGGTTGTTGATCTGCAAGATGTCACCTCTAAGCAATTACCTCCGCGCCATGTCACGACAATCACAACCCATGTAGAATAGGACGTCACCATTTGCAAAGTTTTGTCAGTCCCATGCATTGCCACAGCAGAACCCTCCAACTTCTAAGTGTGTGTTGCAAGCACCCCATTTTTGCTCGCTCGACAATCTCCGGCCTAACCAAACTCATATTCACACTTCACAGAGACATTCAAGCTCAAATTAGCTTTCTAGACTCAATCAAGTTAATCAATTGCTTAGCAGGCCCGCCAGGCCCAATAGAGGTAAAATAACCAAAATACCCTAAGAGTATTACTTGGTCTAATTCTAGTTGGTACGTCTTCTTAAAAGATGGTAAGTCTGTATTTCAGACTCAATTTAAATTCTGATTCCAATCTAGACCAGTCAAAGTCAATTCTGGTCCATCTTTCGAGAAAATTAATTCCTCATATAGTAAATTAATCTAGCATGGCATGTTTACCGAGAAACTTCTCGAAACGGTAAGTCCTTTCCCACTCGTCGAATGTCACAGAACTCGTGTCCCGAGATGGTAGAGCAGTTCACTTCTAGCGTCTGCTAGCCCGTTAATGTAGAATGTCCCCTATTCGGTATGTCAATCGAGAAAGTATCTAAAGCCCCGAGAGGATAAGATTATCCAGCAGTTTCTCGAGATCAGGCAATCTTTGGAATGAACGCGCACCATCAAAGTGACAAAAATACTCGCGAACATCGCAACCGTCAAAGTAGTGGAAACACTCGGAAATAGGTCGACATTGGGAATTACCAACAAAGCCCCTATGTCACGGGACTGAATCGCCTCTTGGCCGTGACATGTTTACTAAAGGGCAGGATATCTTTGGAAAACAACTTGTCACAAACCATCAGAGTGACGAAAACACTAAAAACCTATGTCAAAACAAATGTCTACTAGCCCAATCCGGTGAAAAATAACCAAACTGCCCCTTGGGCCCCACAGGCCTGCTTCTCAAGAAAGTACCTAAGTCCTCAGAACAATAAGTCCACCATTCCAAGATTGTCCCAAAGACAATCCAACACATTGAAGTGCCTTACATTTGGTTCCGAATCAATTTCGATATCATTCAATTAAAATGACCATTTTGCCCCTAGGTATCTAATTGTCTCCAAGAACCACTCCAGCTCTGGGTATTAATCTGGTTACCATCTAAGGATACTTATAACAATATTCCCAACCTCCCGGTACCTTTCTAGGTCATTCCGAGTCAATTTCGGTGTTTCCCAGTTCAAACGATCATTTTACCCTTGGTGGGCCAGTCACCTTATTCAACCACACCGACTCTAGGTATCAAACTAGCAATCCTCTAGAGCACTCTTAATAGTGTTTCCAACCTTGAATTCTTCTCCCAGTAAACCCCGAATCAATCCCGGTGTTTCCAGTATCAATTGACCATTTTGCCCTTGGTAGGTCAGTCACCCTTTTCAACCATACCGGCTCTAGTTATCACTCGCATTATCCATGGGATACTTTTTTAAGGATTCTCGTCCATCTTTGGCCTCCCAAATCATTCCCCAAACTTTCTGGCATCACTCCTAGTGGAGTCAGGCCAAAAATTGTGTGCTAGTGACTAGGATAGGAGCCCAAATCTTTTGTCTTGGACCCCAAGAGTCGAAAGATTTGTTTCTTATCACTCTAACAACTTTCCTAAGAGAGTGGTGCCACTAGCAGTGGCACCAAGGCAAAATTAAGCCTGGCACCATTAGTAGTGGCGCCAATGAAAATTTAACCCTAGCACCACTTTAACAAGCACTAAGGTCAGTTTGGTTGCTTATAATTGCATACCCTCCCCCCATGTATTTTGGATCTGTAAACTCACTTCAGAAATGATGTGTCTCTGAAGACAGGCCTCGAAACCCTAGTTCTCTCAAGTCTCCCTCAAACCCTAGCCTCATTTCAACCTATACACTCAAACCTTAACATCCATATACTCAAACCAAAGCCTCCAAGCCTCCATTGAAGATTAAGTGCTGCTTATTCAAGACTCCCAGTGAAACAAACAAGGCAAACAGAGCAAACAAAGCAATCAAAGCAAAGAGAAGACAAGGTTGGTTTTCAATTTAGCTTATGCAATTCCCCATCTCTATTCTCTCTCCTAACCCACTTGGGTTCTCTTCTATTTTAGTCTCCATCTTCTACCGACCTTTCTTGCATTCTTGCAATAAGGGACTTCTCGAGTCATGCCTAAGATTGCCCTGGAGGAGGTCACCATACTGGAGGCGTTCTTCAAGTGTAATCTACGATGGTGCGGGCCCGACCTCCTTGGTTATGCAGTGAAGCCTAACCTTGTATGTTCATGACCCTTTTTGCATTGTGGTTGTCATTTTCATGCATTGCTTTTAAACTTGCATTCAAAGTTATTTTCAAACTTGCATTCAAAAAACCTTCTTTTTTTTTTCAAACTTATTTTCAAAACTATAACCCTAAGAATATTCCAATCATTCCATGGTTAGAATCATTTTAGGAAAGTGTTATATTCAAAGTGATTATCAAAGTCCCAAAGTTTGGGTTCAAACCCTAAAGTGTTTTTTCAATAAATCACAACTCTAAAATGATTCTAGTCATTATATGATTAGGATTGCTTTAGGAAAGTGTTACATTCAAAATGCTTTTCAAACCCTTGCTGTTTTCAAAATACAACCCTAGAATGGCTCTAATCTTCTCATGATTGGAATCATTTTAAGAAAATGAGATATTCAAGAGACTTCCAAAAGTCTACATTCAAATCTTTCTAAAATAGTTTTTGAAAATTCACTTTCTAAAAGCTCTTTTCAAATATTTGCTTTCCAAAAACTCTTTTCCTTGGAGTCCAAGTCAAAACCCTAGAAACTATGTTTAGGAAACCCTTGGATCTTTCCATAAAATCCAATCTCTCTATTTCCACCAAATCATAGATTTCTAAATTTAAGATTTCGAATTTCATGTGAAATCAAATCTTGTCCAAATAGGAAACTAAATCAAATCATTTATTTTGGGAAATAAAATCCAATTGTCTATTTTAGGAAATGGAAATCAAATCTTTTATAACTTCAAACTTTCAAATCTTTCTAAATTCAAATATTTTGAAAACCAAATCTTTCCAAAAACAATTCTTTCTAAATTCCAACTTTCCAAGTTTCAATTCTAAATCAAACCTTTCTATATTCATACATTCCCAAATTCAAATCTTTATAAGTTCAAAATCAAATCTTTTCTGATCATCCCTAATTTGAAACTTTTCAAAATCAAGCTTTCTAAAACCAAACTCTTCAATTGCAAGTCTAAACCGTAGGTTACCTAAACCCTATGATTTATAAGCCCTAGTCCAACCGTAACCCTAAGTTAGGAGATTTCAACTCTATTCTAAATCTATAATCTAAACCAATATGGTATTCAAACCCCTATTTCAAATCAAGATGATTTCAAAGTTTAATTCAAACTTTCCAATTTCAAATTTGAGTTGTATTTCAAGATTCGATTTCAAATTCAAGTTCTATTTCAAACTTAACTCCGAAAGTCAATTTCAAATCAAAGTTCAATTCCAAATCTTCCACTTAAAGTTCAATTTCAAGTCTTTCAAATCAAAGTTCAAATCAAACCTTTTTTTCAAGTCAAACTTTCCAAAGGCCTTAATGTGCCTATTTTCAATAGGACCCCAAGTTCGTACTACGATTGACCTAATTTGCAACAAAGAGATACATAGGCAACCCTCATGGGTGCGGTCACAACATTTTTCATACTTCAAATCCCCATTTTTTAATTGATTTTCGAAATAAAATTATATGCATGCACTTGCATATCATGCATCATTCGTGCTGGTTCAAACTCCTTTTTCCAAAGTTCTTTTTCAAAGTGGATATAATTGGACATTGGTTAATCGAAGATTCTAAATGAGTGAACCAAGGGTAGAAAGACATGTAGGTACCAAAAGGGCAAGATAGGGTGATAGCCTAGTGTATCTTTTTTATACGTAACCAACCCCCGAACTTACATCAATGTTTTCGAAAGATCAAAACTGGAGTTAGTTTTCTAAAAGGGCTTAAAACTTTTTCAAAGGTTGCCAATCAACCTGTTTTTCCAAAAAACCATCTCTTGAGGACGTTTTCCAAAATATTTTTAAAAACCCTAAGTTTAATCTTTGGATTATGCTTAGTTTTAGGTGACCTTACTCACCTTAACAAAATTAGGTGGCTACTCCAATTCTTTTTTCAAGGAGCGCTTATTCAAATCAATTTCAAATTTAAATCTAGTCGCACTGGTCCTTCTAGGAGCATGAGTTCTCGCTAGAGAGTACTGCGTGTTTCCCACCAATTCTTGAGTGGCGAAATATCGGGGCACAAAAGTTGATGACTTAACTGGAGACACTTAAAGGGTTAGTCCAATAGCATGCCCTTCTACCTTTCACTCACCCGAAATCTTCAATTAACTTGTCAAATTCTATCCACTTCAAAATTTTCAAAATCAAAATTTTCAAAGTTGTTTTCAAACTATCTCGTCACCTGTATTTAATTCATGTTCAATCATTCAATTAATGCTCATATTCAATCATTCTATCCTGTATTTAGTATGTCATCATGATACTGACTTTTTGCATCTTATTTTGTAGGTAGACCTTGTTCACATTTATTTTTATTGTCTATATAAATTGCCATGAATGACAAGATGGAATGTACAAGATGGATAGGAGTTGTTGGGCCCTTTTCACAATTTTTAAAAATGTCACACACATACTGCACGTGCACAAGCATTTGCATACTTGTATTCTCTACCTGAATTTGTCCCTTCTAGTTAGAAGGGGGAACGGTATATTAGTTGTGGGCAAATGTTGTGTCAATTTCTTAGCCTATGGCCTGTTGATGGTTGCTCCACTTGGATCACCAATCGATAACGGCACTACCTCTAGGGCTGGGCCTAGGTTTGAATATCTGAGAACCAAGCCTTCTTCGGAAGCATTAGTAAACCCTCAACATCATGCTCATATAGAAACTCATGCATAGCTGAACCTCTACCAGATTTAAGATACGCACTTTAATTTCAAAACCATAGAGGAAAGGGCGATTGCTTTACTTTCTTTTATTCTTGCTTATTCTTGCTGTTATAATACTTTTATAATGATCATGCATTCATATTTACTTTACTATTGCACTCTCTCTCTCTCTCCTTATACTCTTGCATACATGTACGTGCATTCAAAATGTCATTTCGAGGCAAGAGTTCCAAAGTAACTCAAGTCACTACATTCTCATGCATATGAACAACCCATAGAGAGTGACACTAAGCTCAATCTCCCTTGTATAAAACCTACCAAAGTCCTAAGGGTTCCTAAGCAACCCTAAGGAGTTATGGCATGCATGTCAAGACATCTCATAGAAAAGGCCCCTAATCCCTCTCCACCTACGGAGATAGAGTTACCAAGAAGACAAGGGACAAGACTGGAAGTAAGGTCCCTTATCAACCTCCACCAAAGAAAGCGAATCTAAAAACTCAAGAGTAGTTTAAGATTTCAAATATAAAAGTAGATAGGCGGAAGTCCCAAGGAAAATGTGGATATACATTGCTCAAAAACTTTCAAATCAAGACACTATAGAACTTATCTTTTGTTTCTTTGATTCTATGCTCCGCCCTCATCTCTAAGTACCAAAAAAATTGAAGGCATAGGCAAGACAAGAAAGGGGTCTTCCAAACCATTCATTTGTTGTTATCATGTTGTTCATATATTCACTTCCATTATGCTCATCATCCATATCTATTCCAAGATAAGAGTTCCAAGAAACTCAAATCATTGCATTCTCATGCATTTAGTCAACCATAGAGAGGAAGGAGCAATCCAATCTCATGTTAATAGAACCTACCAAAACTCCTAGGGGTTCTTCAACCCTAAGGATTCATAGCATGCATTGAACCATATCTCAAGGGAGACCCAAAACTCTCTCCATCCATGGAGGTGGGATCGCCTAAATAGGGAAGCATCAACCGGCCCAGGCCAAAGAGCTATTGTAATGCATACATGGACAAAACCCCACCTCTAAAATGGACTCAGCATCATGCCTATATTCTCTCAAAGAAAGGACCTCCATAGGACATACATTGCATAAAACCCCTAACTCCACATGATAACTACATTTTGTTTTTGTTTTTCTTTTCCCAGGTCAAAGTGCACAACTGAATTCATGGAATCTCTCCAGTATCCTACCCAGTTTAAACTCATATAAGGATAAGCCCTGTTATTAGGAGAGGCCTACCTCACATTGAAGAGTAAGAAGAACTGGTCATTCATCTGCAAGATGTTACGTCTAAGCAAATACCTATGCGCCATATTGTGACAATCACCATCCATGCGAAAGAGGACTTCACCATTTGCGAAGTTCTGTCGGTCCCATGCATTACCACAATAGAAGCCTCTAACTTCCAAGCCTTCAAGCGCATGTCAATCAACCAAAAAGATTCAGCCCATTCTAGTCACTCGACAGTTGAGAAAATGGTCACTAACCACCTTAGCAATAAAAACTTCCAACTCGGGAAAGGACTAGGGGCACATCTACGGGTTGGTGTTCATTTGAAAGAATTCAACAGTCAGCGTCATACTCGTAGACTGGGATATTGTCCCCCTCCAAAGGAGAATAAGCAAAAGGGTTGACCTGAAATCCAACCGTAAATAGCATACCACAAATCCACAGTTCACCATAGCAGTCCCGATCATTAACTACAAATCTGTTCAACATCCCAGAAGAGTCACTATCAAACTTGTTTCACAAATAAGATGTCTCAGTCTTAGACATTGATCCTCAAGCATTAGCTTACCTTACTCAAAGTTCCATCTATCCAACTACAATAGACAATGTAAGGGCCGATTGAACTACTTGTCATGTTCCCAGACCCTAAAGGACCTGGTAAAGCCTACATAAGGAAAGTAGTTTATAGAATATCAAGTATATAACGAGCTAATTTGAAATAAATTACTCTTGATCATGAAATGCTTTCTTTGTCATGTTAAAATATTTCTTAGAAAACAAAACTTGCAGGGTATTCAAAGCTTGGCATCTTTTGACCCTAAAAGCCTCCAAAAGTCCTCTACAAGTTTGGCCTCTCCGAGTCTATCGTAACAGATAAATGTAAGCAACCTCAACAATGACATGATGGTAAAGCTTCAACAAACTTTCAAGATCAATCCCCACAACTTGGTAGTTTACCATCCACGAACAAAATGAGCCATCAAAGTAGCAAGACAAAAAATATATAGAGAATCCCTTGCAATAAAAATAACAACCACAAGGATTAGCATGAGCATCTACCTTTTGCACTAACAGCATATAGAATCTCAGTCACAATCTCAACTAGGGCATCACCATTCTCCTTGGTCCAAGGCAACGAGGCAGTTGTAAACATCCCATTTTTACCCGCTCGGCAATCTCTGGTCTAGCTGAATCACTTTCAAAACTTTCTAGGCACATTCAAACTCAAATCAACTTTTAAACCCCTATCCAATCAGTCAGCCGCTTCTCAAGCCTATTGAGCCCAACAAAGGCCTAATAACCAAACCTGCTCCTTGGGCCTCCAGGCATGTTGTTAAGAAAGTTCAAATTCCCTCAAGAGGATAATTCCACCCTTCTGAAATGTTCCTAGGCGGTTAGGCATACTCAATACGCCATCTTGACCAATACCGGTCCCATTCTGGTGAACTCTGACCAAAATGACCGTCTTGCTCCTAGGCACCCTGACACAATACAAATCCCACCAAACAGTGAAAACATCTTCCAAGACCATTCCTGAACAGTTCGACACACCTAATATGCCACTCCAATCTTTCTTGACCATATTTGATCAATTCTAATCAAAAAGACCATTTTGCCCCTAGTGGTCCAAGCATGCTCCAAAACCACATCGGCCCTGGGTACCAAATTGGCAAATCCTATCGTATGCCCCTATTTAACCTAAGCTAAGTCTCGTGACTCTAAACACTTCCAACTCAACAAAAGTCCCTTGAAGCGTCTCATAGACGCTTTGCTAGAGTTGTCTTTTCTCTCGATTCCTTGGTTATAACTCACCATCAAATGACTTGAGAAATGTGTAAATCAGAAAATTTCCAAAAGCTTGACCACAGGTCTTTTTATCGATACGGCTCAATTCAATAGATTGCTTCTCGAGGCCACCAATGGCATAGCTAAAAAATTGTCAGTTTCAGTAACCCTTGGATCATCTCATAGACGCTCTACCAAGGTTGTTTTTTCTCCATCAGCAAAGGACTTGAGGAATGTGTAAATTAGAGAATTCCCAAAAGTATTTCCATAGGATTTTCCATCGGTACAGTCCAATCGGAGAGATCGCTTCCCAATGACCCAAATCGCGTGGTTAAAAAACTACTACTTTTGAACATCCATAGAGCGTATCACAAACGCTCTGCAAAAGTGTGTTTTCATACACACTTCCCTAGATGATATATCACTTTTGTAGACACCTTTCAGGTTCCCCAAAAATTCCAGGTTCTTGGGAAACATTAGTGGAACATTGTGGACGTGACCAATTTCCCCGAATGTTTTTCGAATTGCACAATTATTCGAGATAAAGTTTAAACAAACATTCCCGACGACAGAGCGTATGCTACATGCACCCAGATTTTGATCAAATCAATCAAAACTTTGCTTACTCCCTAAGATTGGGTTAGTACAAAGTGTGTCACGTGGCATTCAACTAGTGGAATAGTACTAGCGAATGTAGCAGGGCAAAAGCCCTATCCAGATTGCCTATAAATACAGGCCTCCCCCTTTGCATATTTCAGAATTGAAAACAATAGCAAAGCTCTGTTGAAATATCCTCTGAACCTCTAATTTTCATATACATCTCACCTTCCAAGCACTTAGGTTAGATTCCACCTCCCTCTAGCCCATACACTACACCTACATAGCTCCAAATGCCATAAAAAAAAACCCCATTCTAGTCCCTTTAAGCCTCTCTAGGGCCATTTAAGTTCAAGTCAAAGCATCTATGGAAGTTTGAAAGTGTTCGAAGGCAAAAGGTGGTATTCTCTTTTACATTTTTGTCATCCCCACTCTTCTCTTCTCCCTCCTACCCTACTTAGGCTATTCTCTATTTTAAACCCCCATCTTATACCTCCCTTTCTTGCATACTTGAAATAAAAGAGCTCCTAGTTCATGGCTAGAGGAAAGCTTCTGAGAGCCACTGTGTAGGGGGATCTCTCATTAGCCTACTTTAAGATAGTATGGCCTTGAAGCACTTTACAATTTTGTGTGTCCTATAGCATTGTCTGAATTCATGACCCCCTTGCATATGGTTACCATATTCATAAATTGCATCCTTAGCCTTATTTTCATGTCCATTATCATTTTGTAAAAATTTTTACCATCTCCATTTCTATGTGTTCTTCAAAATTCATATCCAAGTGTTTTCCTAAAAATGGATTTAAGAGTTGGTTCCTTGAAGCCTATGTCAATTTTTCATATCTTAGAAAACCCCCTTTTAAGCCCCTTGACTTCATTTTGCAGCCTTGTATTTCTTTGCAGTTTATGTGATATAAAATTGGTTTTCAAACTCTTCTCTTCTATATTGATTTTGTAGAATCCACTCTCTTGAACCTTGTGGTTGAAATGTTCCATTGGGTACCTCTCCTGAGTGATTTTCTTATTATCTTGACCATATGAACCCTAGTTCATTAAAGTTGGTTTCTACACCCCAAAAAATGGTTTTAAAAAACAACCCCCTTTAAGAAGGGTTCTCAAAAGTTCATTCTCTTTAATTTGCATAAAAATGATTTCTCAAAACTACCATTTTCATCTTGATTTTTAAAAGTTTTGCTCTCTTGAATATTGTGGTTGGAATGGTCCCATGGAGTCCTCCTATGAGTGATTTCCTTCAAATAAACCATATGAACCCTTAATCATTAGAGTGGATTTCAAAATCTTAAAAGTGATTTTCCAAACTCCCCTTTTCAAAACTAATGTTCAAAGGTTCATTCTCTTTAATTTTCAAGTCTTCAAAACTATCTATTCAATGTTGATTTTCATAAGTTTTACTCTCTTGAGTTAGTGGGTGAAGTGGTTTCGAGACAACCCTCTTCTGAGAGGTTTCCAAATACCAACTGTAGGACCCCAACACTCACTTAAGTGGATTTCAAAAATGGTTTTCAAAAACACACTCTCAAGTTTCATGCATAAAACCACATTTCCAAAACCATTATGTCAAAATCGTAGTTCAAAACCACCTTTCCAAAACCACTATGTCAAAACCCTAGTTTAAAACCACCTTCCAACCCTAGGTTAACTTGACTCTAGTTGTCCAACCTTAGGTTAACCAAACCCAAGTTAGTTAACCCTAGGTCAACCAAACCCTAGGTTAACCTAACCTTGGTTAGTTAACCTTAGGTCACCATAACCTTTAGTTCAACCTAACCTTAGTTAGTTAACCCTAGGTCAACTGAACCCTAGGTTAACCTAACTTTGGTTAGTTAACCCTAGGTCACCGTAACCCTAGGTCAACCAAATCCTAGCTTGAACTAATCTTGGTTAGTTAACCCTAGGTCACCTTAACCCTAGGATAACCCAACCTTAATTAGTTTACCCTAGGTCAACCCAACTTAGGTTAGTAAGCTTCAAGGAACCCTTTTCAAATAATCCTTTAACTAAAAAAAAAAAAAAAACTATTTTCATAACATACTTTCAAAAAACATCCTCTTTCTTGATATTTCAAAATCAACTCCAAAACATTTTCAAATATTTCCATACTTTATCTTCAAAAATGTTTCCAAAAAGTTCTCTTAAACTTGTCTCGACTAAAAGGGCCAGACACTTAACATTTACCAAATATTATTTTCAAAATATTTCTAAGAACTCACATTCCTAAAGTGTCCCTAACCCTCTATTGTTAAGGATTTCAAAGGAAGGTGATACATTAAATACAACATTCAAGGTTGTCCATATTAGGGTTCCAAAACCCTAAGTATTTTGAAAAGCTCTTTTAAAAAAATTGATTTTCAAATATCGAATTCTTGAAAGAACCCTAATCCTTCCATGGTTAGGATTATTCAAGTATGAGTAAGATATTCAAGAAGGGTTCTATAACCCTAAAGTTTTAAAAAACCAAAAGGAAGTTTCTAGCCCCTTTTCTGAATATGTTTTCAAAACTCATAACCCAAAGAAGAGTTTAGTTATTCAATGACTAACGTCCTAAAGGTGATGAAACATCAAACATGTCTTTCAATAAAGTATTCAAAAACTACTTTCAAAAGCTTTTCCAAGACAAGTTCACAAGAACATTTCCAATCTAAACTCTACCTCCAAAATTTTCAAAACAAGACTTCAAAACATTTTCAAAACTCCCTTGAGTTATTCGAAAAACCTTTTCAAAACTTCCTTGAGTTGTTTCAAAACACTTCTAAAACTCCATTGAGTTGTTTCAAATACCTTTCCAAACTCTCTAGAGTTAATTTTAGAGAATATTCAAAATCATCTTCAAACCCAAATTCCACTTCAAACATCCCATGTCCTATTTCAAAGGCATTTTTCTAAAACTCTCAAGTTCTCTTTTTTCAAAAGACCTCAAAGTGTCTTCAAACTTTTTCAAAGAGCTTAATGTGTCTTCAAAACGTTCCAAAGGCCCCAATGTGCCTCTTTTCTATCGGGCCCTTGCCTGAACTACGAATGACCTGATTCTTACCAAATGAGATATGTAGGTAACCTAAAATGTTGCGGTCATAACCTTTATTTCAACCCAAGCTTTCTTTTCAAATGTTTCTATCAATTCAAAATTTCTATCTCAATTCTATTTAAAACTTGCATGTTTTCAAATAACTTTTTCTAAACATGCATCATGCATCACTCATTCAAAAGGTGATGACCAAACCCTGTTTTCAAGACTCTAAACTGGATATTAAGTGGATAATAGTAACCGGTAATTCAAGCGAGTGAATTAAGGGTGATTAGACATGTAAGTACCGAAAGGATAGGGTACGGTGATGATTTTAGGATATATTCCCTGCACGTAACTAACCCTTAGATCATGGATTTCTATTTCGAATACCAAAATCATAGTCACGTTTTCAAAAGGGCTTTCAAAAGGTTATTAGGACCTCTTTTTCAAAAACCTTCGTAAGAATGATGTTTTCAAAATCTTTTTGAAAAACTTAAGTTTAGTTTTCGGATTACACTTAGTTTTAGGTGACCAAACACATTTTTAACTATGTTAGGTGGTGACTCCCATTTTTTTTAAAATGCCCTTAAATCAAATCAAGTCTTCAAGTTCAAATATAGTCATACTTGTTCTTTTAAGAGGATGAGTTCTAACAAAAGAGTATCGTACTTTTTCGGTGCCAAGAGGGTTTGGTTAAAAATTATGGTGCTATAGCAGTTCTACTAGTCAAAGTATAAATTCAACTCACTAAAGCAGACTGAATCAAAGACTGACATGAGCAACTATTCTTCCTAGATGAAAAGAGAATGGCAACCATCTACCATGCCCAATGCCATCAAAGACGCGTCGCTAGAACCTTCAATAGGAAAGCCAAGCCCCGTCAATTCAAAGAAGGGGATCTTGTTCTCAAAAAGATACTTTTAAGTTAGTAGAAAACCAAAGGCAAGTTCGCCCCTAACTATGAAGGCCCGTTCCTAGTTCACAAAGTCATGGCAGGAAGAGCATTGTTCTTAGCAGAGGTGGAAGAAGAAATATTTGCAACACTTGTCAGCTCAAGTTAAGTAAAATACTACTATGTGTAATTCGAAACTTTGACAAAGCAATGATAGCAATGATTGAAATGAAGAGAGACCCTCAATTCCTTTACCATATAGTTAAAAGAATCCCCTTGCAAAACCTAGTTGAGCCGATTACATTCTTTCGAAAAACCAGACCTAATGATCACTGCCCACAAATAAAGAGCGGATATAGGCTTAAGGAATGCCCAAGAGAGAAATCAGGAAAAAAAGAAGAAGAAATGAAAATCTCAAACTCTTTCAAAGCTTAAAATCAAAGAGTCAACGCTACAATAGAAGAGAATACTGACCTTTAAAGGAATGATAGAAAATAATCATAAATAGCATGACCTCGAGGACACAATGAAATCCCAAAGAGACACAGTTGGTAAAAAGGTAGAGGCATGGCAAAATACAAAAATTGTCAACCAGGTGAAAATCTATAAGAACACCATAGTGTAAAAGTAACAGATCGAAAAAAAAAAAAAAAAAGGATGCCATCTGGAAACACAAGAGTCGAGATAGGTCCATAAAAGGGGAGAGTGTCAAAACAATAAAGGGAAGAAAGTGAGCAAAAACAAAAAAGAGAGAAAAGGAGAGTCCAGCTGTCAAAGGTGATCATAGGTCTTAAAAACTAAGTACAAGCAAAATATTTAGATTCTTTATCCCTTCCTTTCAGATACCCCATTAACCTAGCCTACATTATAGTCCAGAATAAAGACTTTTCGGATCAGTCATTGCTATCATTGCTCTTCAAAAGAAGACGATTATATTAGAAAATACTTAATCTAATAGAAATTCCAACCCAGCTCTAGGCTCAATGTCAAAAGTAACATCAACAATCTTCAACCAAAGCAGCGACTTCAATCAGCATTCGATTTCATCATTAATCAATCAAAGCACTTAACATTTCTCTTCTTATTCAGCAAGGCGTCGTTTTCGTCAGCATCAATGATAGAAATGAAAAGACAAAACATGGCCTAAGGACATAATAAAAACCTTTCTGGGCATTATGGACGAAAGAGTAGGGTCACGACAAGATGCAAAACTATCGAAGTAGTGAAAACCCAAAAACAGGCACTGGCGTGCAAATATGGTAGAACCGGCATCTGTGAAAACCCGTAACGGCATGAATGGTAGAAATAGTTTAAATGAGAGAGAAAAAAATAGCCACATCTCCCGATTAGTAGTTCAAGCATCACTAACAAGACGGGTTAAGAGATGCTAACCTGTGGAAAACCTACATTGGTAACAAATTTTTAAACTCAACATGACAAAGTAATAGGCATGAATATCTTAAGTAATTTATTAAGGATTAGTCTGTTTCATCTTGATATTACTAACGAAATACTGAGATAGTACAAGTTCATGGGTCATCTCCCTAAGCTTTATCAGGTTCCAAGGTGTCCTCAAAATAACATCCTGTTGTCGCAACCCGACAAAGTTCAATATCTAGCCATCCAGAGTGTTCAATTACCCAAAGCATCCAGCTATTCGAAACAATTAGTGATCTAGAACATCCAGTCATCTAGAGTATAACCTAAGTGGGGCAGTTAACAGCCAAAACCATCAACATAGCTTAATTCACCAAAAGTCCATTTCAGCAAACCATATCTTCCAGTAATCATCAAATCGATTCTCTGACTCAATAAGGCGTGTCCCCGCACTACATAGCTCAGGGATCCAAACGTCTCAGTCTTCTGATCTCCAACACACTACCAGACTTTCTACACATCAACTTGGGGTAAGCTAGCAAGTCAGCATAGCTCCTAGATAACAGCCTAAACTATATGCAGCCCTCCTAGATAAAGAGGTTTAACTATCTATGTTGCTCCTAGACTACTCCCCTTAGTCAATGGAGTCAGCCCTAACAGTTTGAGCCATGATCCTGCCCTTCACAGCTAGTAAGAAACAGAGAATGCGATGACGATCCAGCCTCGACCTCCTTAATCAACTTTGAACAACTTTTTCAAACCACAAAAACTAGGACAATCAACTCAACAGTCAAGATACTTAACTTCAGAGAAACATAATCCTTTGTCAACAGGAATCCTATCATACTTGCCAAAATCAAAACTCAACAGTCATGCCAACATCATGCATTCCAACGTCAAAAGATCTCAAACAAAGGCAGACAAATTACTTCACCTCCAAACTTCAAGACAAAAGTATCACATGTATGAAATAATCTCCCATGGCACCATGCTCAAGGCGAAGGTATGATTCTTACCAACTCAAAACAAAATCTTTCAAAAGCAAAAGCTCTTACTTTCTTTCAAATTTGAAAATTTAAAAAAAAAAAAAATTCAAACCTTTCATCTATCACAAGTTTCCATTCCAAATTCAAAATGCATTTCAAAGTGGAGGCTATAGCTTTCTTTCAAATTTAAAAGTATTTTCAAGTTCAAAAGTTTTCATATCTTCTCTATGTCAATTTCAAAATCAATTTCAATGTTGAAATCTCTAGTTTTTTGTCAATTTCAAAAATCATTTCTCAAAATTTCAAAAGTTTTCAAATTTTGTCTATAAAAGTTTTACCTTTCAAATTCAAAAGATCAAAACACTTGTTTTCTTTCAAATTAAAAATCAATTTTCAAAAGTTAATTGAGTTTTTCTAAAATATTCCTTAAAAAAATTCCAAGTTTCAAGCCAAAACAAATTTCTTACACGTTTTCCTATCCAAAATGAATTTGCTACACATTTTGTTCAAATTTCAAGACAAAATGAATTTTCTAGATTTTTGGTCAAAGTTTCAAATCAATCTGGTTTTCAAACTTTTTCCTTCAAAAAGTTTATTTCAAATCAATCTTAGTTTTCCAAAACATTTTCTTTCAAAAAGTTCAAATTCAATTAAAACCTCTATTTTCCCGGGTTTTTCCCTTCAAAAGCCCCGTTCCAAATCAAGTTTAAAGGTTTTTAAGGCTTTTTCCCTAAAAAGGTCCAAGCTTAAATTCAAAATTTTATCTCAAAATATTTCTAGGTTTTCCAGACATTTTTCTCCAAAAAGTTACAATTCAAATCAAATTCAAGGTTTTCTAAACCTTTTTCCTTCAAAAAGTTTCATTCAAATCAGGTTTCAAGCTTTTCAAACTTTTTCCTTAAAAAAGTTTACTCAAATCAAATCAAATCAATCAGTTTTAGAACTTTTTCCTTCAAATCACATTCTATGTTTTCTAACTTTTTCCTTCAGAAAGTTTGATTTCAAAAATACCTTCTAGGTTTTCCAGTTTTTTCCTTCAAAAAGTTTGATGTCAAAAATACTTTTCTAGGTTTTCTAGTTTTTTCTTTCAAAAATTATCATTTCAAAATCAACCTTCGGGTTTTTGGAACTTTTCCCCAAAAAAATTAAATAAATAAATCCACTCAAAAGGTTTTCTAAATTTTTTCCTTCAAAACGTTTCGTTTTCAAATCAACTTCCTAGTTTTTTGAGTTTTCTCCTTCAAAAGCTCCATTTTCAAAACATATTCTCTAGGACCCTTAATTTATCTTTTTCTACCTTTGACAAGCAAAGATAAAAAAAGAGGGAAAAATTCAATTCTAATTCCGATTTCAATCCAGACTAATCAAACTCAATTTTGGCCCGTCTTTTGAGAAAGTTGTTCCGTTAAATGGTAAATCAATCTAGCATGGCACGTTTACCGAGAAAACTCCTTGGAATGGTAAGTCCCTTCACACTCGTCGACCGAGATGGAATCCAAGTCCCCGAGTTAGTAGAGCGGCTCACTTTTGGCTCCTACTAGCCCGCCAACATAGAATGTTCACTATTTGGCACGTCAATCGGGAAAATAACTAAGGTCCCGAGATGGTAAGACCATTCAGTGGCTTCCCGAGATCAAGCAAACTCTGGAATGAACGCACATCGTCAGAGTGGTGGTAACACTCACAAACATCACAACTGTCAAAGTGGCAAAAACACTCGCAAATAAGTTAACATTAAGAATTGCCAACAAACCCCCTATGTCACGGGACAGAACTCGCCTCGTGGTCGTGTCATGTTTACCGAGGAATGGGATACCTTTGGAAACCAACTCATCAAAAACCATCAAAGTGACGAAAACACTCAAAACCTATGCCAACACCAGTGCCTGCTAGCCCACTCCGGTGAAAATAACCAAACTGCCCCTTAGGCCCTACCAGTACGCTTCACGAGAAAGTACCTAAGTCCTTAGTACTATAAGTCTACCATTCTAGGATTGTCCCAATGACAATCTGGCATATTTAAGTGCCTTCCAGTCGGTTCCGAGTCAATTCCGATGCCATTAAGTCAAAATGACTATTTTGACCCTAGGCATTCAATTGCTTCCAGGAACCACACCAGCTCTGGGTATCAAACTGGTTACCTTATAAGGATTCTTATAATAGTATTTCTAACATCTCTATACCTTTTTGAATCATTCCAAGTCAATTTCGGTGTTTCCTAATCCAAATGACCGTTTTACCCTTAGTGGGCCAATCGCCCTATCTAACCATACTAACTCGGGGTATCAAACCCGCAATCCTCTGAAGCACTCTTAATAGTGTTTCCAATCTTCAAATCTTCTCCCAGCCAACCCTGAATCAATCCCATGGTTTTCAGAATTAATTAACCATTTTGCCTTTGGTAGGTCGATCACCCATTTCAACCATATCGGCTCTAGTTATCACTCTAATTATCCCTGGGATACTTTTTTAGGGATTCTTGTCCAACCTATACACTCACACCCTAGCATCCTTTCAACCTATAAACTCACACCCTAGCATCCTTTCAACCTATACACTCAAACACTAGCCTCCTTTCAACCTACACATTCAAACTTTAACATCTATGTACTCAAACCTAAGCCTCTAAGACTCTCCAAGTGAAGCAAACAAGGCAAACAAAGAAAACAAAGAAAATAGAAGACAAGGTAGCTTTTCAATTTAGCTTATGTAATCCCCCTTCTCTATTCTATCTCCTAATCCACTTTGATTCTCTTCTATTTTAATCCCCTTCTCCTATCGCTCTTTCTTGCATGCTTGAAACAAGGGACTTCTGATTCATGCCTAGGATTGCCTTGAAAGAGGTCACCGTGCTAGTGGCCTTCTTCAAGTGTAACCAAAGACGGTGTGAGTCGGGCCCCCTTCATTATATGGTGAAGCCTAACCTTGTATGTTCACGACCCTTTTGCATTGTGGTTATCATGTTCGTGCATTCCTTTTAAACTTGTATTCAAACTTGCATTCAAAGTTTTCTTTCAAAGCTTGCATTCGAAAAACCTTTTTTTTTTCAAACTTGTTTTCAAAACCACAATCCTAAGATGATTCTAACCATTCCATGGGTTGGAATATTTTAAGAAGGTGTTATATTCAAAGTGACTATCAAAGTCCCAAAGTTTAGGTTCAAACCCTAAAGTGTTTTTTCAATAAATCACAACACTAAAGTGATTCAAGTCATTCCATAGTTAGGATTGCTTTAGGAAAGTATTACATTCAAAATGTTTTTCAAACCCTAGTTGTTTTCACAATCACAATCCTAGAATGGTTCTAATCTTCTCATGATTGGAATCGGTTTTAGGAAACTGAGATATTCAAGAGACTTCCAAAAGTTTACATATCTTTCTAAAATAGCTTTTGCAAATTCACTTCCTAAAAACTCTTTACAATTATTCGCTTTTAAAAAATTCTTTTTCTTGGAGTCCAAGTCAAAACCCCAGAAGCTATGTTTAGAAAACCCTAGGATCTTTCCATAAAATCTAATCTCTCTATTTCCACCAAATCATAGATTTCTAAATTCTAGATTTCCAAAGTTCAAGCTTTCCAATTTCATGTTAAATCAAATCTTGTCCAAATAGGAAACTAAATCAAATTATTTATTTTTGGAAATAAAATCCAATCTTCTATTTTAGGAAATAAAAATTAAATCTTTTTTAATTTCAAATTTTCAAATCTTTCTAAATTCAAATATTTCTAAAACCAAATTTTTTTTCTAATTTCAACCTTCCAATTCTTTCTAATCCAAATATTTCCAGAAACAAATCATTCTAAATTTCAACTTCGTAAGTTTCAATTCTAAATCAAACCTTTCTATATTCAAACCTTCCCATATTCAAATCTTTCTAATTTTAAACTCTCCCTAAATCAAATCTTTCCAAAATCAAATCTTTCCTAAAATGGAAACTTTCTTAAAGTGGAACCTTCCTAATTCAAAACTTTCTTAAGTTCAACCTTCTAAATTCTAACTTGCAAAGTTTTCAAAATCAAATATTTCTATATCAAAATCAAATCTTTTCCGATCTTTCCTAATTTGAAACTTTCAAAAATCAAGCTTTTTAAAATCAAACTCTTCAATTGCATGTCTAACCTAAGTTACCTAAACCCTACGATGTATAAGCCCTAGTCCAACACTAACCCTAAGATTGGAGATTTCAACTCTGTTCTAAATTTGCAATCCAAACCAATATGGTTTTCAAACCCCCATTTCAAATCAAGATGATTTCAAAGTTCAATTCAAACTTTTCAATTTCAAATTCGAGTTATATTTGAAGATTCAATTTCAAACTCAACTCCAAAAGTCAAGTTCAAATCAAAGTCAATTTCCAATCAAAGTTCAATTCTAAATCTTCCAATCAAAGTTCAATTTCATGTCTTTCAAATCAAAGTTCAAATCAAACCTTTTTTTTCAAGTCAAAGTTTCCAAAGGCCCCAATGTGCCTATTTTCAATCAGAACCCGAGTCCGAACTACTACTAGCCTAATTCCCAACAAAGGGATACATAAGTAACCATCATGGGTGCGGTCACAACCTTTTTCAAATTTCAAATCCCACTTTTCGAATTTATTTTCAAAATCAAATTATCTGCATGCACTTGCATATCATGCATCATTTGTGATGGTTCAAACCCCATTTTTCAAAGTTCTTTTTCAAAGTGGATATAATTGGACATTTGTTAATCTAAGATTCTAAATGAGTGAACCGAGGGTAGAAAGACATGTAGGTACTGAAGGGGCGGGATATGGTGATAGCCTAGTGCATCTTCCTTATACGTAACTACTCAAACTTAAATCACTGTTTTAGAAAGACCAAAATTGGAGTTAGTTTTCTAAGATGGGTTAAAACATTTTCAAAGATTGCCAATCAACCTTTTTTTCCAAAAAACCATCTCTTGAGGAAGTTTTCCAAAACTTTTCCAAAACCCTAAGTTTAGTATTCGAATTATGTTTAGTTTTAGGTGACCTAACTTACCTTAACAAAGTTAGATGACGACTCTAAATCTTTTCCAAAAAAGCATTTATTCAAATCAATTTCAAATTCAAACCTAGTCACACTCGTCCTTCTAGGAGGATGAGTTCTCACTAGAGAGTATTGCGTGTTTCTCACCAATTCTTGAGTAGCAAAAAATCAAGGCACGACACATGTCAATTGCCCAAAACGATTCAGCCCATTCTAGTCATTGGACAATTAAGAAAATGGTCACCAACCTCCACAATAGTAAAGCCTTCGAACTTGGGAAAGGACTAGGGGCACAGCTACAGGATGATCTTTATCTCAAAGAATTCAACAGTCAGCGTCATACTTGTAGACTGGGATAATGTCCCCCCCCCCCCCCCCCCCAAAAGAAAACTAAGCAAAAGGGTTAACCCAAAATCCAACCTTAAATAGCAGAGCACAAATCCACAGTTTACCATTGCAATCCCAATCATTAACTACAAAATTATTCAAAATCCCAGAAGAGTCATTATCAAACTTGTTCTATAAAGAAGATGCTCAGTCTTAACATTTGCTTACCTTACTCAAATTTCATCTATCCAGTTACATCAGACAATGAAAGGGCAGACTGAACTGCTTCTTATGTTCCCAAACCCTGAAGGCCCTGGTAAAGCCTATAAGAGGAAAGTACTTAATAGAATATCAAGTATATAATGGGGTAATCTGAAATAAATGACTCTTGATCCTAAAATGCTTACTTTGTCATGCAAAAAATATTTTTCTGAAAACAGAACTTGTAGGGTATTCAAAGCTTGGCATATTTTGACCTTAAAGACCTCCAGAAGTCCTCTACAAATTTGGCCTCTTCGAGTCCAACATCACATGTAAATGCAAGTAACCTCAACAACGACACGATGGCAAAATATTGTCAAACCTTCAAGATCAATCCCTTCAACTCGGCAACCTACAGTCCACAAATAAATAGAGCTATCGAAGAAGCCAAACAAAAAAACATCCAGAGAACCCCTCATCAGAAAAATGACAACCACAAGGATTGGCACGAGCAGCTATCCTTTGGGCTGATGGCATATAGACTCTCAGTTAGAATCTTAACTGGGGCATCACCATTCTGCTTGGTCTAAGGCAACGAGGCAGTTCTACTAGTCGAAGTATAAATTCAACCCATTGAAGCTGACTAAATCAAAGACCGGCATGAATAACTTTGCTTCCAAGATAAAAAGAGAATGGCAACCATCTACCATGCCCAATGCTATCAAGGATGCATCACCAGATCCTTCAATAGGAAAGTCAAGCCCCGCTAGTTCAAGGAAGGAGATTTTGTTCTCAAAAAGATACTTCCAAGTCAGTAGAAAGCCGAAGGCAAGTTTGCCCCCAACTATAAAGGCCCGTTCTTGGTTCACAAAGTCATGTCAAGAAGGGCATTGATCCTAATAGAGTCGAAAGAAGAAATCTTTGCAGCACTCATCAACTAGGTTAGGTAAAGCACTACTATGTGTAATTAGAAACTTTGACAGAGCAATGATAACAATGATTGAAATGAAGAGAGCCCCTCAATTCCTCTACCATACTGTTAAAAGTATCCCTTTGCAAAACCCAGTTGAGCCGATTACATTCCTTTGAGAACCCAACCTAATGATCACTACCCATATTGGGTTGAGACACAGTAAATAGGAAAAGAAAAATAAAGAGCAATATAGGTTTAAGGAGTGTCGAAGAGAGAAAGCAAAAAAAAAAAAAAAAAAAAAAGAAAGAAAAAGAAAAGCCTCAAACTCTTTCAATGCTTAAAATAAGTGAGACAATGCTACAGCATACGAGAATACTAACCTTCATAGGAAGGATAGAAAATAGTCATAAATAGGATGACCTCGAGGACATAGTGAAAGCCTAAAAAAACACTGTGGGTAACAATGTGGAGGCATGGCAAGATACAAAAATGGTCGATGTGGTGAAAATATGTAAGAACACCGTGGTGCAAAAGTAACAGAAGGAAAAAAAAAAGCCATCAGGAAACACAAGAGCTGGGATAAGTCCATAAAAGGGGAGAGTGAAAAAACAACAAGGGGGAAGAAAGCAAGCAGCAACAAAAAAGAGAGAAAAGGAGAGTCGAGCTGTCAAAGGTGAACATAGGTCTTAAAAGACAAGTACAAGCAAAATATTTTGAGCCTATATCCCTTCCTTTTAAATACCCCATTAACCTACCCCACATTATAGTCCAGAATGAAAGACCATTCAGATCAGTCATTGCTATCCTTAGTCTTCAAAGGAAGATGACTACACTAGAAAATGCTATCTTTAGCAAAAATTTCAACTTAGCTCTAGGCCCAATGTCAAAAGTAACATCAACAGTCTTGAACGAAAGCAACAACTTTAGTTAGCAATAGATTCCATCATTAATCGTTCTTCAAAATTAAAGCACTTAGTACTCCTATTCTCATTCAGCAATGAGTCGTCTTCATCGATATCAACGAGAGAAATCAAAAGACAAAGTATAGCCCGAGGACATAGTGACAACCCTCTAGGGAGCTATGGGCAAAAGAATAGGGTCATGGCAAGATACAAAACTACCGACGTAGTGAAAACCTAAAAATGAGCGCTGACTGTAAGCACCCCATTTTTGACTGCTCGGCAGTCTATGCTATGTCCAAACATCTACTCAAGTCAATATGGACGTATTCTAATCAAAACCAACTCTCTAAGTCTAAATCCCGTCTGTCCATCACTTTGCAGGCCCACTAGGCCCAAATAGAGGCTAAATGACCAAAGCACCCTTAGGGGCATTGTCTTTTCCAATTCCAACTCCAACCCCTCTCTCAAGACAGTTTATTCCTCGAGAGGGTTCCAAATCAGGCACGTCTTTCCAAAGATGGTAAGTCTCCTTTCCAATTCCAACCTCTTTCTCGAGACAGTTTATTCCTTAAGACGGTTCCAAATCAGGCACGTCTTTCCGAAGACGGTAAGTCCCCTTTCCAATTCCAACCCCTCTCTCGAGACAGTTTATTCCTCAAGACGGTTCCAAATCAGGCACGTCTTTCTGAAGACGGTAAGTCCCCCTTCTAATTCCAACCCCTCTCTCGAGACAGTTTATTCCATGAGACGGTTCCAAATTAGGCACGTCTTTCCACAGACAGTAAGTCCCCTTTCCGATTCCAAATTAGGCACGTCTTTCCGAAGACGATAAGACCCATTTCCAATTCCAATCCCTCTCTTGAGACAATTGATTCCTCGAGACGGTTCCAAATCAGGCATGTCTTTCCGAAGACGATAAGACCCCTTTTCAATTCCAATCCCTCTCTCGAGATGGTTTGGCACGTTTTTTGAAAAAAATCTCTTCGAAACGGTAAGTCCCTTTAAACCTGTCGACCGGGATGAGACCCCAAGTCCCCTAGATGGTAGAACAGTCCACCTTTGGCGCCTGCTAGCCCGCCAATGCAGAAATGTCAGTTTAGGCACGCCTTTCGAGAAAATTGACTTCTTAGGCGCTAAGTCCCTTTAGTAGTTTCCTGATATCAGGTAGTCTCGGGAATGATCGCAAACCGTCAGAGTAGCGAAAATACTCGCAAACATCACAACCGTTAGAGTAGCAGAAATACTTGCAAACAGGTCGATATAGGGAATTGCGAACAAACCCCTGTATCACGCGACCACCGTCAGAGTGGCGAAAACACTCAAAACACAGGTCAACACCGGTGCCTGCTAGCCCACTTCGGTGAAAATGACCAAACTGCCCCTTGAGCCTTTTCCGAGACTTTTCAGTCAAAATAACCATTTTGCCCCTAGGCATCCGACCGCCCCGGAAACCACATCGGCTCTCGGTATCAAACCGCTAACCTCCTGAGATTGCTTCTTATAGTATTCTCAACCTTCCTCTACCTTTCCAGATCATTCCGAGTTAGTTCCGACAAACCCGATACAAAATGACCGTTTTGCCCCTAGTGGGCCGGTCACCTTTTCCGACTACACCGATTCTGGGTATCAAACTGGTAACTTCCCAAGAATGCTTTTTATAGTATTCTCAACCTTTCTTTATCCTTTCGGATCATTCCGTGTCATTTCTGGCAAACCCGGTACAAAATGACCATTTTGCCCCTGATGGGCCGGTCACCTTTTCTGACCACACCGGCTCTAAGTATCAATCCAGTAACTTCCCAAGAATGCCTTTTATAGTATTCTAAACCTTTCTTTATCCTTTCCGGATCATTTCGAGTCAATTCCGGTAAACTCGGTATAAAATGACCGTTTTGCCTTTGGTGGGCCGTCACCTTTTCCAACCACACCGGCTCTAGGTATCAAACCGGCAATCTTTGGGAACATTCTGAATAATGTTTTCAAATCTCGAGTCTTCTTCCGGGACAGTTCGAGTCCGTCCTGGCAACTTCCTGATCCGATTGATCGTTTTGCCCCTAAAGGCCCGGTCAACCCTTCCAACACATCCTATCCTCATTTTTCAAGTCAAATACCTCCAGGACACTGTTTTGAGTGTTCCTGCTCTTTTCCAGCCTTCGGGGTTATTCCCGGTCTCCCAAACTCCTTCCTGGACTTTCCGAAGTCACTCCTAGTGAAGCCAGGCTGAAAATTGTATGGTAGTCACTAGTACAGGCACCCAAATCTAGTCAAAGATACATTACTTGCCGACTTACAAACTTTCCTAATTGGTTAGCGCCCCTAGTAGTGGCGCCAAGCCAAGAATTGGCCTAGCGCCACTCCTAGTGGCGTCAAGAGGAATTTTGCCCTGGCGCTATTACAACAAGTGCCAGGTCTATCCCACCTCTATAAATATAGAGCCTCTTCCAGCGTGAAAGGGGCCCTCAAACTCAATCTACAAACACCAATATTCGATATACAGAGCTCGAACACTCCCCAAACCCTAGCTTCTCTAGGTTTTCCAAACCCTAGCCACCATACAAAAACCCTAGCCTCATATACACTCGTACACACCCCTATACACTTATACACAAGCCTCTAAACCTCCTTTGAAGACTTGAAGAGCTATAATTTGAAGTTTGAAGAATGAGGACAATTCTTGAAGATTGAAGACAAAGATCAAGACGAAAACTGAAGAAAAGCAAGGCGCGCAAAGCAAGCAAAATAAACAAGACACAAGGTAGGCTTTCGTTTTAAATTTCCGCACTTCCCCCTCTCTCTTCTCTCTCCTAACCCACTTGGGTTTTCTCTATTTTAATCCCCCATCTCTTTCCCCCCCTTTCTTTGCATGCTTGAAACAAGGGGATTCCCGGTCCATGTGTAGAATTGGATTATTGGAGAGTCATCGTGTCGGGGAACTTTCTTTTAATCTAACCGGAGACCACGTGGGTTCAGCCCCCTTGATTATGTGGTGAAGCCTTAGCCTTGTATGTTCACGACCCAAACTTGCATTGTGCATATCATGATTCTTGCATTCTTCCAAAAGTCATTTTCAAAGTTGTTTTCAAAATTTGCATTAAATTTGTTTTCAAAATTGCATCAAAATCTCCTTTTCAAAAACATGTTTTCAAAATCACAATCCTAGGGTGATTCTAGCCTTTCCATGGCTAGGGTTGTTTTAGGAAAGTGTTACATTAAAAGTGACTTTTATGGTCCATATTTTCAAATCTTATTGTTTTCAAAACTACTTTCCTAAAGTGGTTCTAGCTTTTTTATTGTTAGAATCGCTTTAGGAAAGTGAGACGTTTTTATACTTCCCAAAAACTCTCTTTTCAAAAATCTCTTCTTAAAAATCTCTTTTTCAACATACTTTCCTAAAACTCTCCTTTCCAAAGTTGTTTTCAAAAACTCCCTCCAAAAATCTATTTTTCAAAACTCCCTTTTTCAACTCCTTTCCAAAATACTCTCCTCAAAACACACTTTCCAAAAACGTTCCCTAGGTCTCCTTCCTAGAAAAACTCTCTCCAAAAATCTTTTCAAAAACTCTCTTTTCAAAACTTATCTTCTAGAAATTTCTCTCTAGGTTTTCTTTCCAAAAATCCTCGTTTCCAAAAAACGCACTTTCTAAAAAACTCTTTCCTTAGAGCCCAAGTCAAGCCCTAGAACCCACAATTAGGAAACCCTAATTTTTTTTCCAAAAACATGGTTTTCAAACTTGCCTTAAAACTTAAGTTTCCAAACCTCTTGTTTTCACATCCAAACTCTACACATTTCCAAAACCTTTTTTCTACGTCAAAACTATAGTCTTCTAAATCTAGGGTTTCTAAAACCTCCATTTCCAAATCCTTGCCAAATCCTATATTCCCTTTAGGAAACCAAATCCCAGTTTTTCTTTAGGAAAACAAATCCAATCTCCCCATTTAGGAAACTAGATCCAATCCTCCGTTTTTGGAAACAAAATCCAAATATTTCGTAATTCAACTCCTTCCTAATCTTCTACTTTCTTAAATCTTAAGTTTCCAAAACTTGAACATAAAAATCTTTCCTAAATTTTAAAACTTAACTTTCAAATCTTTCTTAATTCAACCATTTCCTAACTCTAACCCTTTTCAAATCTTAACTTTCCAAAACTAGGTTTTCCAATCTTTCTTAAACTCAAACCTTTCCTAATCTCAAGATTTTCTGAAACTTTAAAACTTTCTAAATCTTAAACTTTCCAAATTTCAAATCTTTCCAAATTCAAAGCTTTCTAAATTCAAAACTTTCTTAAGTTAGATCTTTCTAAATCCAAATCTTCCTAAATTCTAAACTTTCCAAAACTTCAAAATATTTCCAAATCTAAAACTTTTCTAAACTCAAAACTTTCTTAATTCAAGACTTTCTTAAGTTGAAACTTTCTTAATTCAAACATTTCCTAAATTGAAAACTTTCCTTTTTCAAACATTTCCTAAAACAAAACTTTCCTACTTTGAAAATTTTTCTATTTCAAAACTTTTCTATTTCAAAACTTTCCTAATTCGAAACTTTCCTAAACTGAAGATTTCCTAAACCAAAACTTTCCAAAAATGACATTTTCCTATTTTGACACTTTCCTAAATCGGACATTTCCTAATTCGAACCTTTTCTAAATCTAATCTTTTCTAAAACTCTTTCAAGTCAAGTCAAAATTTTTTTAAACCCTTCCAAGTCAAATCTTTCCTAAGTCTCCTCTCTTTCCTAAGTCTAGGTTTCCTAAACCTCAATCTTTTCAAAAGAAGTCTAAATCATTCTTCCAAGTTCTATCTTTCCAAATCAAAATCCAATCTTCTCAAAAAATTCCAATTTCTAATCTTCTACTCTAAATTTCAATTCAATCTCTTTTTCCAATCCAACTTTTTATCTTCAATTGGACTCTTGTCCGAACTACGACTAACCTAATTCCTCCAAAAGGATACGTAGGCAACCCTCATGGGTGCGGTCACAACTTCTTTCAAATCTCAAATTCTACCACATTTTTCAAATCTCAAATTCTTTCACATTTTTCAAATCTCCAATTCCACAACATGTTTCAAATTTCTATTTCTATAACTTCTTTCCAATCTCCAATCCCACAACTTTTTTTAAGTTTTCAATTCCATAACTCTTTTCAATTCCAATCTCTTCTAAAATCAAATCAAATTCTTCTTTTCAAATCTATTTCCAAATCGATTCTCTTTTCTTACACTTGCATATCATGCATAATGTTAGTTTCTTTTCAAACATTAGTTTTTAAAGTGGATAGGATTAAACATTAGTTAGTTAAAGACTCTCATAGGTGAATCTAGGGTAGATTGACATGTAGGTTCCGAAAGGGCGGGGTAGGGTGATGGCTTAGTGTATCTTCCATACACGTAACCAACCTCCGAACCTAGGATCATTGATTTCAAAGACCAAAAACGAAGCTATTTTCAAAAAATGGCTTAATATTTTCTAAAGGTTGCCAAACAACCTGTTTTCTTAAAAACCCTCTCTTAAGGAGATATTTTCAAAAACCTTTTTTCAAAAACCCTAAGTGTAGTTTTCGGATTATGCTTAGTTTTTAGGTGACCTAACTCACCTTAATCAAGTTAGGTGCTGACTCCAAACTTTTTCCAAAAGCCCTTAATTCAAATCAATTTTCAATTCAAACATAGTCGCACTCATTCTTCTAGAAGGATGAGTTTTAACAAGAGAGTACAGCATTTTTCTCGCTTGTGTGAGTATTCCTCGAGTGCGAATAATCTGGGCGCGACACTGACATGCAAAAATGGTAGAACTGGCATATGTGAAAATCTACAAGGGCACTAGTGAAAATAATGGTTTAAATGAGAGAAAAAAAAAAGAAGAAAAGAGCCACATCTCCAAATCAGTGATCCATGCAACACCAATAAGACGGCCTCAGCAAAGTAGCAAAATCTCATGCCCCAACAATGGGTCAAGAGATGCCAACCTATGGGAAACCTGCATTGGTAACACATTTCTAAATTCAGCATAGCAAAGTAATAGGCATGAATATCTTAAGTCATTTATTAAGGATGAGTCTGTTATATATTGATATTGCTAACGAAATGCTGAGATAGTACAAGTGTAAGGGGCATCTCCCTAATTTTTCTCAGGTCCCAAGGTGTTTTACAGCCCAACATCCTAATGTTATAACCCAACAAAGTTCAATACCCAGCCATCTAGAGCATTCAACTACCTAAAGCATCCAGCTATTCAAATCATCTAGTAATCCAGAGCATCCAATCATCCATGGATATCCAGCTACCCAAAGCACACAGTCATCCAGAGTATAGCCCAACTGGGGCAGGTCAGAAGCCAAAATCCTTCAACACAACTTAACTCACACAAAGTCCATTTCAACAAACTATATCTGCCAATCATCATCAAATCAATTCTCTGAATCCATAAGGCGTGCCCCATGCACTACATAGCTCAGTGATCGTAACATTTCAGTTTTCTAATCTCTAACACAATGCCAAAGCCTTCTATAAACTAACTTGAGGCAACTGATTTCAACTCAGCTTGTAAGTCAGCACAGCTCCTAGATAAGAGCCTAAACTATCTGCAACCCTCATGGATAAAGAGATTAAACTATCTATCCTACTCCTAGACTGCTCCCCTCAGTCAACAAAGCTAGCCCCGACAGGGTGAGCCATGATCCTACCCTCCATAGCTGACAAGAAATAGAGAATGGGGCAACGACCCACCCTCAACCTTCCAATCAACTTTTGATAACCCTTTTCCAAACCATAAAAACTGAGGCAATTACCCATCCTACACCTCACATTCAATTTCAAACCAAGGGACCCATTCAAGAAGAACTAGCCAATCGACCTTCCAGATGTCTCGAGCTTTTCAAAAGAGACTTCACTGCATATAGAGATCAACTTAAGACATTCAAATTCAGAGAAACAAAATCCCTCTAGAGACATGTCAACAAGAATCCTATCATACCTGCTAGAATCAAAACTCCACAGTCAACTCAACATCATACAATCCAACCTCAAGAGACCTCAAGCAAAGACAAATAAATGACCTCACCTTCAAACTCTAAGGCAAAGGCATCACAAGCATGAAGTAATCTCTCATGGCACCATGCTTAAGGCAAAGGTATGATTCTTACCAACTCAAAACAAAATATTTTAAAAGCGAAAGCTCTTGCTTTCTTTTAATTTTTAAAATTTGAAAAAAAAAATTTCAAGCCTTTTATCTATTATAAGTTTATATTCCAAATTCAAAATCCATTTCAAAACGAAAGCCCTAGCTTTCTTTCAAGTTCAAAAGCATTTTCAAGTCCGAAAGTTTTCATGTCTTGTCTACAAAACTTTCAAGTTCAATGTCAATTTCAAAATCGATTTCAAAGTTGAAAGCCCTAGCTTTTTGTCAATTTTAAAATTTTAAAAAATTTTCAAAGTTTATCTACAAAATGTTTAAACTTTCAAATTGAAAAGAACAAAACTATTGCTTTCTTTCAAATTCAAAATCAATTTTCAAAAGTCAACTAAGTTTTTCTTAAATATTCATTCAAAAAGTTTTTAGTTTCAAGCCAAAATGAATTTCGTACACGTTTCGCTATACAAAACGAATTTTCCATGTATTTTGTCCAAATTTCAAGTCAAAACGAATTTTATACATGTTTTGTCCAAGTTTCAAAGCAATTTGGTTTTCGAACGTTTTCCTTCAAAAAGTTTACTTCAAATCAATCTCAGTTTTTCAAAACTTTTTCTTTCAAAAAGTTCAAATTCAATTAAAACCTTTGGTTTCCCAAGCTTTCCTCTTCCAAAGCCCACGTTTCAAATCAAGTTTCAAGGTTTTTCAAGTATTTTCCCTTAAAAAGTTCAAGCTCAATATCAAAATTTTATCTCAAAACATTTTCAGGTTTTCCAAACATTTTCCTTCAAAATGTTTCAATTCAAATCAAATTCGAGGTTTTCTAAACTTTTTTCCTTCAAAAAGTTTCATTCAAATCCAAATCAAGGTTTTTTAACTTTTCCCCACAAAAAGTTCACTCAAATCAAACAATCAGTTTTAAAACTTTGTCGTTCAAAAAGTTCATTCAAATCACATTATAGGTTTTCTAACTTTTTCTTCAAAAAGTTTGATTTCAAAAATACCTTCTTTGTTTTTAGCTTTTTCCTTCAAAAAGTTTGATGTCAAAAATACCTTACTAGATTTTCTAGCTTTTCCTTCAAAAAGTATCGTCTGAAAAAGATTCCACTCAAAAGGTTTTCTAAACTTTTTCTTTCAAAGAGTTTCGTTTCGAAATCAACTTCCGTGTTTCCTGAGCTTTCTCCTTCAAAAGCTTCATTTTCAAAGCATCTTCTTCGGTTTCTCAAGCTCCACTTTTCAAAAATCTCGAGTTTCCAAGCTTTCGCCTCAAAAAGCCTAACTTTTCAAATTTTTGGGTTTTCAAACTTTCTTCTCAAAAAGTTTCATTTCAAACAATATTTTCTAGGTTTTCAAACCTTTTATTCAAAAGTTTCATTCAAAATTCTAGGTTTTCAAACTTTTTCATCAATAGTTTCATTTCAAAATTCTAGATTTTCAAACTTTTTCCTCAAAAGTTCCGTTCCAAGTTTCAAAAGCTTTCCAAACCCTTTCAATTCAATTCCAAATCAATCCTTTCAAATTATGAACCTTAATTTCAGAAGCATTTCAAAAATCATCTTCAATTTCAAAACCCCGAATCTCCCTAAAAGCAGGTCATTCTAATCGATTGGAATGTCAGTTCAGGAAGAATTAATTTCAAAGTCGTTTCAAAAGCAAGTTATCAAAATTCCAAATTTCAAAAAATCAAGACAATCTAGTTTTCAAACTCAAAACTCCAAATTCTAATTCCAATCCCTCTGATCGCTTCGTGGTCAACATAGAACTCTTACTCTATCATTTTCTACATTCAACAAGCAAAGACAGAAAAAGATGGGCAGCTATAAGCATATCATTTTTGCCTGCTCGGCAATCTCCGACCCAACCAAACTTGTATTCAAACTTCACAGATATATTCAAGCCTAAACCGGCTTTCCAAAGTCCATTTACTTAATCAATAACTTTGTAGGCCCACCAGGCCCAATTGAGGCAAAATTACCAAAATACCCTAAGGGCATTGCTCGGTCCAATTCTAGTTGGCACATCTTCTTAAGATGATAAGTCCGCATTTCATCCACAATTCCAATTCCAATTCCAATTCCAATTCTAATCCAGACCAGTCAAACTCAATTTTGGCCCATCTTTCGAGAAAGTTGATCCCTCAAACAATAAATCAGTCCAGTACATCATGTTTACTAAGAAAACTCCTTAAAACGGTAAGTCCCTTCACACACTTGACCGGGATGGAACCCAAGTCCCCGAGATGGTAAAGTGGTTCACTTCTTGTGCCTACTAGCTTGCCAATGTAAACTGTCCGCTATTCGGCACGTCAACCGGAAAAGTACCTAAGGCCCTGAGATGGTAAGACCATCTAGCAGCTTTTCGAGATCAAGCAGTATCTAGAATGAACGCGCACCGTCAGAGTGGCAAAAATACTGGCAAACATCGTAACCGTCACAGTGGCAGAAACACTCGCAAATAGGTAGACATTGAAAATTGCCAACAAACATCCTATGCCGAGCTCACCTCTTGGTCGTGGCACGTTTATTGAAGGATGGGATAACTTTGGAAACCAACTCACCATAAACTGTCAGAGTGACGGAAACACTCAAAACCTAGGTCAACACCAATGCTTGCTAGCCCACTCTAGTAAAAAATGAGGCATCCAATTACCTTCGAGAATCACGCCGGCTCTAGGTATCAAACTGGTTACCTTCGAGGGATACTTCTAACAGTATTCCCAACCTCGCGATACCTTTATGGGTCATTCCAAGTCAATTTTATTGTTTCTCCGTTCAAATAACCATTTTGTCCTTGGTGGGCCCGTAGCCCTATCCAACCACATTGGCATCAAACCGACAATCCTTTGGGGTGCTCTTAGAAGTGTTTTCAACCATCTAGTACCCTTCCGAACCATTTTGAGCCCAATGTGGTGAACCCAGTGTGAAATGACCTTTTTGCCCCTGGTGGTCCGTTCACTATTTTCAATTACTCCAGCTCTAGCCATCAAGCCATTTACTCCCAAGACACTCTCCTTGGGGTTCCCATCCATTTCTAGCCAATTTTGGCTTCTCAAAAATTTTTGGATCATTCTCGAACTTTCTAGAGTCACTTTTAGTGGAGTCAGGCTAAAAATTACAAGGTAGTCACTAAGATAGACGCCCAAATCTTTTTCCTTGCGTCCCAAGCGTTGAAGATATGTTTCTTGTAGCCTCAAACGTTTCCCAAATTGACTGGTGTCACTACCCCAGCCAAAAAGTTGTTTAGAAGCTATATTTTCGATTTCTTTGAAAATTATATTTTTTGTAGCTTGACAATTTACACGAAGTAAAAATTCTTGATTTAATAAATCACTTTGAAATTTATAAATACATAAAAAAATAGCCAAAATTTCATTTTTGATAGTAGTATAATTATTTTAAGTAGGGTTCCAAGTAACTAAAGTAAACCTAACCAATTGTTCTTTATTATTGAGAACTTGTTTTAGGATACTGTCATAACCTGTATCTGACGCATCGGTTTCAACTATTTTGAAGGTGTTAGGATTTGTTAACTTAAGATAATGAAGGGTCTAGACATATTGTTCAGAGTTTTGACAATTTTGGTAGGCTCTCTAGACTAGGCAACAGGATCCTTTTTAAGGCATTGTTGTAAAGGAGCAGCAATTTAGCTTAAATTTGGGTAGAATTCAGAGACATAATTGAGACTACCTAAAAAGCATTGTAATTGATTTTTGTCTTTAATTTCATCAGGAAACTTATTAGAAATTGAAGAGATCTTTCGATGGGAGTAATTGTACCTTGGAAAATGTAATGGCCTAAGTATTGGCCCAAAAGGCAACCTAAGAGGGGGATGAATTGGGTTTTTCAAAAAATTAATACAATTAAGATTAATTAAAAACTAATTTAATCAATAGAATAGCAAATTAAGATATATGCAATGCAAAGTAATCAACAAAGGAATGAAAACATAGCAAGAGAAATCACACCAACAATTACCAAGGTTCAACCACAACTTGTGATCTACGTCCTCACCCCAAGATCCCCTTAAAGTTTCCTTCCACTATGCAATCTTTAATTACAAAGTAAATACTGATTTCCCAAGTGCTCAGCTCACTTTTAGACAAAAACTTCTTCTCAAGTTCTTCTAGCTACTAAGTAATTTTGTCCAATATCCACTTCAACTTACAAAAGTTTTTCTTTTACAAGAGAATGCTCAAACTCTCACTTACAATTGTATGAAAGTTATACAACTGAAATGCAAACTCTCTATTAAGAGTAGATAGGAAAATAATAGCTCATTTAATGCTAAAATGAAGACAAAAGGAATGTTCAGATTTTTCTAAGCTTGATCAATCAGTGGATGTTGTTTTTCTTGTCTATCTCCTTTATAAATGCAGTTGAAAGTTTGTATATAAACCCCAGTATGGATTTTTTCCATTGGTGGTTGTTGGGGGTTTATTTAATGCAAGTCTAGTCCATTATAACGTTAGAAAAACTAGCCGTTAGTCCCTAGGTGTCGACACTTGGTTTCATATGTCGACACATCCAGCCTGCAATTTTCAGATGTTGTTCACTGTCTCTATGTGTTGACAAATCAACTGCATGTGTCAACACTTGATCATGCTATCTTCAAACTCTGGCCTCTGTTCTCATGTGTCGACTCTTCATTTTCATGTGTTGACACATTACCCAGAAATCTTCATTCATCCTTCCTTTGATCAAGTTTAGCTTCAACAATACTATAAGATTTTTAAGGATTCTTCTCTTTGGGGTATTATAATAGTTTTAGATCTATGATCCATCAAAGCTTTCTTCCATTCAATTTGGATTGAATTTCCTTCTTAATAGTCATATCTTCTTTGTTGCCAAGTTGTTAGAACTCCTTTCCATTAATGTCGAGCTTTTCTTCCTTAGAGTTGAGCTTTTTCCATTTACTGCTAATGAATTTTTCATCCATGTAGAATTTTATATTCATGATGCCCCATTGCCGAACTCTTCTTTTTGCTACTAGTCCTTTCTTTTTTAAGATCACTTCAATGAGTCTTTTATAAGCTTGATGAAATCTACTCTTGAACATCTTCAATTTCTTTGAACACATATCATCTTCAGATCCCATATGAAGTCTTCACTTAGATTCTTTGTAGAGATTTTGCAATTATGATGAATTCCCTTTTCGAACACCTATCAATCTCTTTCAAAATTAAGTCAACTTTATTGAGTCTATGCACACATGATGAAATCTTCTTTTTGAACACCTTCAATATCTTCGAATGCAAATCATTTAATTAAAGTTTGAATATTTTTCATTGCTTTGTTTGGGGCATTACATGACTCTTAGAGTGCATTACTTGACTTGGCTTGTTGTGCATCCACTTTGACATGTATTTAGACTTGAAGTTAAAACCTTTAAGTCTAAATTATAATCTTTATTAATCTGCATACTAAGTAAATGTAATAGTAACATAACACAATGTTTAGTTATCATCAAAATCAACATGGGGATCAACCTTGAGTCAACAATCTCCCTATTTTAATGATGACAAAACATTTGCAAATGAAATTGATATACGATTAAGTGAAATGGCAAAATCAGATTTCGTACCAGTAGAGAGCTCCCGCTTTGTCTTATAATTAGGCAACTGATGCTTAAGGGACAAAGTCTTTTTGTTCATTAATTATCAAAGGCAACTCTCAAGGAGTTTTTATCAATTAGTTTCAAAACAAATTGAGGGAAATAAGATCATTTATCATGTTACTCCCCCTAAGAACACGCTCTATAAAGTTTTATAGATTATATCATGCAATTTTCATCATTCAACAATCATTCATCATTTCTATTCAACAATCATCTTCCATTTTACTTCATTTTACCTCAATTCTTCTCCCCCTTTTTTTCAATTCAGCAAAAAGAGAAGAAAAAAATTTGTATAACAGAGTTAGGTACAACAACAAAGAATCTTATAACAGGATAAATTGTATAATCAGAAAAGCAAGCAAGCAAGCAATCAACAAGGCCTCAAATTTGCAAGAGAACAAGATTATATTTCATTCATTCAGAAAGTATTACAAAATGTTCGACAATTCATATCCACAAAATGTTAAACAAAAAAGGTTCTATGTAAACGCAAAATGATGGGGCAAGAGAGAATGTGAGATGAATAAAGAAAGGATAAGGAAAGAGAGGTATGGGTAGATAGGATAAGGAAAGGAGAAACTAGTGATCATCAGATTTGGTGGCCGAAGAGTCTTCTTCTTCTCTGGCTTCTTCTCCTTCCTGTTCTTCCTCCTCATTATCTTTATCTTCTTCATCAACTTCTTTATCTTCTTCTTCCTCTAAGATTTTGCTTTTGCCATTTCTCAACATTTGTACTTCCTTTTTGAGTTCTCTCACCTTCCTTTCGTTGAACATCATTCTTGTAACTGCAATATCTGTCTTTTTATTCAACTTGTCCAAAGATTCCATTACTTGATCCATAAAAGTGGTCAAATCCCCTACACTTCCTTCAAATTCTAGATTCAAACTTCTTTTTATGCTTCTCTGCCTGGAGCTGCTCCCGGATGGAGCCTGTCCCTTTGAAGTACTGTCTCCTTCAGTTTTCTTTGGAGTCCACTTGTTGTTCTTTAAAATATACCCCATTCGCTTGAGTGTCTTTTTATTATACTCATCACTAATTGCCTTGGGGGCTCTCTTCTTCTCATTGCTGAAATAAATTTTGAAATGCTTAAAAATTTTAGTTAAGAAAATTTCATAAAGCAAACTAATTCTTGAAATTGTAGCCTTGTACATATGGTCCAAAATAAATAAAGGCAAATCAATCCTTGAATCAATCAAATATGCCCATAAGAAAAACAACTCATTCTTCGAAACATATTCATACTTTTCAGTTTTATGAGTAAAAACAGTGCAGGTAAAGTGCTGAACTAGCCTTAATTCAAGAGGTAAATCAGTGGCAAGAGGTTGTATACTTTCATTTACATCCCTTCCACAGAGGGTTTTAGTTGATCTTTTCTACAGATATTATCTCTGTAAACCTCCTCACCAAGTTTGATTCTAAGAATATGTCTGATCACATCTCTATCCAAAGTGAAGGAAACACCCTTAACATAACTTATAATGGACACCTCTCCAGGATCTATAACGACCCGGCTAACCAGGCCGTTAATAAATAAAACATGAAGAACCTCAACTCTCGTGATGAACTCTCCACAAAGTAGATAAAGCATAATCATGCCTTAAAGAGGATTATTTATTCTTCATGTCTAGGAACTCCGAGATAACAATTACAACTCCACAAATTCAAATACGACATTCCCTCAACTACAAGTATCTTGTTACAGTAATTTCTACTAGGCTCCAAGATATTTAATGCTCAATATAATGCCTCTAAAGTAAAGCTTTAAACTGATGCTCGACCAACACCTTATATGCTTCTACTTGAAAAATAAAATTTTACCAGGAAGTATACAATACACAGGAGCACAAACGCAAAGTTCAAGATAGCCAAAGCAAAGCTTAATGAATAAATCCGTTTGACAGAGTAATAAAATAATAATTATTTGTCAATCTAAATTATAAACAAAACATGTTGGCAACAAGTATTTAAATATTTTCATGAGGCTTGTACCCAGCCCTTCTTAGTACAATGCCAAACGCCACCTGTGCCACATAACCATTGCCACATAGGGCATCCAGTAACCAAACTTTGCCGCACAAGGGCATCCAATAACCAAACTTTGCCACACAAGGGCATCCAAGAACCAATCCTAGCCAATAGATGTGTTTGAACACGTACTAATCCGTTCCATGGCACATTAACCAAAATATATTCTAGATATGTTCAAAACTATAATTTTGTAGTTGAGGCAACAAGCATGATAAGCAAGGATGTGTCAGAGAATATCATAAAGCCAACAATCAGATAATCAGGAATTTAAGATACTAAGTAAGAATGCCCAAAAGGAAGCATATTGTATACAACCCGGTTACCTCAATCGCATTCCACTTATCTCACAAAGATCACCACACAACCCGAAGCATTGCTGTGAAGTTAATATAAAGAACCATTCTTAGCTTGATACTTAACCACGTTTAGAAATAATGAAAATCTCTTCAACGAGTGCTCATGAGGTTGGAAACGTAGACCTAAAAACAACCCTCTTCCAACTCGAATAGGTTTTAGGCTTAAACACCAAAATCCACCAAGTCGACTAAGTTACCGAATCTGACACAGGCTTACTAAAAGGGACAGAACTGATTATTCTCTTGTCAACCGAGTCCCAAACTTATGTAAATACCAATAGACATCCTAAGGAACATCCATACCAAAGTTTTATAATTAAAGGACAAGCTAGGTATTTATTTTGCATTTTAGAAAACAAAACAGTGCAGTAGAATGGAAGATCCTGCAGCAGATGGTCTGAATTTCATATGTTCTAAACATAGGAAGACGATACTCAATTGACCTGAATTTTGGCACAAAGTCTCATCCTACCATCCAGTAGATACAGTAAACATTTCATGATCTTCGAAGATTCTAACTTGGTCAAAACTATTGCCAAAAGGGAGGGGTCTCAGGATAGAGTTTCAGAATTCTGCAGTGGTAGCTCGACTTTGAAACATCACCATAATTCGGATATTAAACATTTTTGACTAAAACCAAAGCCAAAATTTTCCTAAGATCTCAAAGTTTAAATGTACAAAAATTCAGCATGAAATAAGATTTTTGGATAAGCCAAATCGTCTCCAAAAATGGCTACTTCTGCAGATTTTCGTAGTAGGAAATCTTTTTTAAGTTTGAACATGGTTCTCTCTTTCAATTCTCAATGTTCTTGTGCGAATCTAGTGTCTAAATTGATGGCTTTTAAAAGTTCTATCTATCGATGATTTCAGAATTAAAATCGGATGTCATTTGGCCATAGAAATTGAGCTCTGAAAATTACTGCGCATGAAAGAATTTCACATAGTGCTCTAGAAGCTTTTCCATCTCTCATAAGTACCCATTTCTTGCAAGACCTTTAAAACTTAAAATCAACTGATGAACTACTAATACACAATCTAATCATAAGTTAATGCATGCAAAGCCTTATGGTACCAGGGGAAGAATCCTTATACCTCAATCCACTTTCCTTTCTTTGCTCTTATTTACCAAAAACCCCTATTAATTTCTTTGCTTGGCCTACAAGTTCTCCCTCTTTCTCTCTTTCAATTTCCGATCTCTTGCACTCTCTATAATTCTCTCCAAGTATAATGGTCAACACTTGCAGCCGAGCTATATACATATAGAGGGAGCATGGGGGGGGGGGGGGGGGGGGGGGGGGGGGGGGCGGGGGTGTCAGTTCATGTGGCGGCTCACACGCCTGCCTCATCTCTCCAATTCTCTATCTTCCACAGTTGCTCTCTCTCTCTCTCTCTCTCTCTCTCTCTCTAGTTCTCACTCTATGCCTCTCTATAACAGCCCACATTTAGCTTGGAATAGACACCTTATTGTCGGCAAATGGGGAAGCAAGGTGGGGGTGTGTGTGATAGATTAATCCTATGTATTATACTATACTTGGTATGCTACTATTATACCAAGGCAATAACTTCAAAGGATGTAAATATGACCAAGAATGGTCCAAGTGTGCCTTGTGTTCAACACAGGGGCTACAATTGCATGGGTTCTATGTTTCGTGCATGCAACCTCCATGTCGTGCCCAGATTTTTCGCACTCGAGGAATACACACATAAGCAGAAAAAATACTGTACTCTCTTGTTAGAACTCACCCTCTTAGAAGAATGAGTGCGACTATGTTTAAATTGAAAATTGATTTGAATAAAGGGCTTTTGGAAAACATTTTGAGTCGCCACTTAACTTGATTAAAGTGAGTTAGATCACCTAAAAACTAAGTATAATCCGAACACTGCACTTAGGATTTTTGAAAACGATTTTTGAAAATGCTACCTCTAGAGAGGGTTTTTAAGAAAATAGGTTGTTTGGCAACTTGTGGAAAACTTTTAAGCCCTTTTTGAAAATAAACTCCATTTTGGTCTTTGAAAATAGTGATTCTAGGTTCGGAGGTTGGTTACGTATAGGGAAGATGCACTAAGCCATCACCTTACCTCGCCCTTGCGGTACCTACATGTCTATTTACCCTAAATTCACCTATGAGAGTCTTCAACTAACAAATGTTCAATCCTATCCACTTTAGAAAAAGAATGTTTAAAAAGACATAATGCATGATATGCAAGTGCAAGAAAAAAAGTAGTTTGAAATTTGATTTGGAAAGAAATTTGAAAAGAAATTAATTTGTTTTTAGAAAGAGATTTGAAAAGATAGAATTGCAATTGGAAAGTTTTGAAAATTGAAAATAGAGATTTGGAAATAGAAATTTGGAATTAGAAAAATAGATTATGGAATTGAAAACTTGAAGAAGATGGTAGAATTGGAGATTTGAAAGAAGTTACGGAAATAGAAGTTTGAAAAGGATTGTGAAATTTGAGATTTGAAAAAGGTTGTGATCGCACCCATGAGGGTTGCCTACATATCCTTTTTGAGGAATCAGGTCAGTCGTAGTTCAGACAAGAGTCCGATAGAAAATAGAATGTTTGATTTGAAAAAGAGATTTTGATTAGAAAAATGATTTGATTTGAACTTAGAATAGAATATTGGAAATTGGAATTTGGAATTGTTTTGGAAAGATTGAGATTTAGGAAACCTGGACTTAGGAAAGATGGGATTTAGGAAAGACTAGAGGTTTAAGAAAGATTTGACTTGACTTGGAAGGGTTTGAAAGATTAGGAAAGACTGGATTTAGGAAGGGTTCGAATTAGGAAAGTTTTATTTTGGGAAAGTGTTATTTTAGGAAGGATTTGGATTAGGACAAATTTGGAGTTTATTCCTAAGAAGTGTTTTGATTTTGTTTTCAAAAACGGAGGATAGGATCTAGTTTCCTAAATGGGAAGATTAGATTTGGCATGGATTTGGAAGGGGAAGTTTTAGAAACCCTAGATTTGGAAGACTATAGTTTTGATGTAGAAAAGGGGTTTTGGAAATATATTTAATTTTGATGTAGAAAACAAGAAGTTTTGAAAACCTAGGTTTGACGCCAAAATAAGGGATTGGAAATCATGTTTTTGGGAAGGAAAATTAAGGTTTCCTAATTGTTGGCTCTAGGGCTTGACTGTGGCTCTAAGAAGAGAGGTTTTTGAAAAGTGAGTTTTTAGAAAGGGAGATTTTTTGAAACAAATCCTAGAGACGAGTTTTTAGAAAGTGAATTTGGAAAGAGAGTTTTTGGAAGGCGATTTTTGGAAGGAGATTATTGAAAAGAGGTTTTAGGAAAGAGATTTAGGGAGAGAGTTTTCTGAGAAGAAAACCTAGGGAGTGTTTTTAGGAAAGGAATTTTGAAGAGAGCTTTTTGGAAAGGAGTTTAAAAAGAAGTTTTGAAAAATAGATTTTTGGAGGGAGTTTTTTAAAACAATTTTGGAAAGGAAATTGGAGAGAGTTTATAGAAAGCATGTTGGAAAAGAAATTTTTAGAGGGAGAGATTTGAAAAGAGAACTTTTAGAAAGCTTATAAAATATCTCACTTTTCTAAAGTGATTCTAACCATAAGAAGGTTAGAGCCAGTTTAAGATAGTGGTTTTGAAAACAAGGATTTTGAAAATATGGACCATATTGGTCACTTTAAATGTAACACTTTCCTAAAGCAACCCTAACCATGAAAATGCTATAATCACCTTAGGATTGTGATTTTAAAAACAAGTTTTGAAAAAGAAGGTTTTGATGTAAGTTTGAAAACAATGTTAATGCAAGTTTTTGAAAACAAGTTTAAAAACGAATTTTGGAGGAATGCAAGATGATGATATGCACAATGCAAGTTGGGGTCGTGAACATGCAAGGTTAAGGCTTCACCACATAATCAAGGGGGCCGAACCAACGTGGTCTCCGGTTAGAATAAATGACCCAAGCAAAAATGGAAAAACACCCTCTCAGGCTGTTCGAACGCTAGGAAGGGTCGTTCGAATGCCAGGCTAAATGGAAAACTCCGCTCTTGAGCCGTTCGAACGACCCTGTCGGGCGTTCGAACGCTCCCTTTTGCGCAGCAATGATTCTCAACCCAAAACTCTCTCAAAACCTCTCCAAACACAACCAAACCTTCCCAACACTCTTAGGGCTCAAAGATTAGCCCACAAGGATGACAATAACTCAAAATGGGAGAGAAAGAACAATTAAAACAAGGGGATCTAAAAAAGAAAACAAAACCCTAACATTTCACATAATTGGGGATTCTTCATACCACCACTCCCAATCTTCAACAATGATCTTCAAGCTCTCAAAATCATGCAAATGGGACTTAAGGGATCCCCCAAACTTAATGACTACACTCCAAGATACATATATACAATATCCCAACATTTTTTTACAAGATAGATACATATACATATATAATTGTAGAGAGAGAAAAATGAAACCTTACCTTCTTCAAGCTTGGTGAAGTCTTCAATGGCTTCAATCCCTTCCTTCAAGCCTTCTTCCTTCAATTTTCCCTTCCTTCTTCCCCTTTCTCTCTTCCTTCCTTTCTCAATCGGTTGGTGAGAGTTTTGTATATGTGTGTGTGTGTTTTGTGTGTGTTAGTAGAAGACACACATGGGAAATAATCCCATGTGTCTCACACCTCTAACACCAGCTACAACACAAGTTCTTATTGGTCAATTTTGACCCAAAAGAGAAATAATTACTATCAAATATTGCATAAACAAAAAATTCTCATTAATATGATTAAATAGAGGTTTGGGATATCACACTGCCTGATCTCAAGAACCTACTAAAGGGACTTAGTGCTTGAGAAGTCAACTTTCTAGGAAGGTATGCTGAAATAGACATTTCTGCGTTGGTGGGCTAGCAGGTGCCAAAGGTGGACCGTTCTACCATCTAAGGGACTTAGGGTCTCGTCCTGGTCGACATGTTTAAAGGGACTTACCATTCTGAAGAAACTTTCTTCAGAAAACGTGCCGGAAAGGATAGACTTATCGTCTCAAGGAATCAACTTTCTTGAGAGAGGGATTGGAATTGGAATTGGAATTGGAAAAGGAATTGGAAAGGGGCTTACCATCTTCAGAAAAACGTGCTTATTGGAATTTGGAAAGGGGACTTACCATCTTCGAAAAGACGTGCCTATTGGAATATGGAAAGGGGACTTACCATCTTCGGAAAGACGCGCCTGTTGGAATATGGAAAGGGGACTTACCATCTTCGGAAAGATGCGCCTATGGGAATATGGAAAGGGGACTTACCGTCTTCGGAAAGACGCACCTGATTTGGAATTGGACCGAACAATGCCCCTAAGGGTATTTTGGTCATTTTGCCTCTATTTGGGCCTAGTGGGCCTACGAAGCGATGGATAAATGGGATTAGACTTAGAGAGTTGATTTCGATTGGAATACGTCCATATTGACTTGAGTACAAGTTTGGACGAACCATAGACTGCCGAGCGGTAAAAAATGGGGTGCTTATAGCTACTTTTTTTTTTTGTCTTTGCTTGTTGAAGACAGAAAACGATAAAGAGTCCCATGTTGACCGTGAGGCGGTCGGAGGGACGGACTTTGAAAATCTTTCGACAACAGGGGTTCGAAAATGGATATTGGGCCCAAAAGGCCTTCGAAAACAAGTTTTGGCCGGAAAAAGGGCGAAGCTGCCCAGAATTTGGAAACTGGCACCACTAGCAATGGCGCTTTTGGAAAGTTTAGCTTGGCGCCTTTGCTAGTGGCGCTAGGCTTGGGATTAAAACTAGAAAAATTCGGGTTCGAATACTTGCGGCATTTGAAGAGTTTTTGAAAAGTTGAGAGTGTTTGTAGGGAAACTGACTTTAACCTTGAAGGAACACTTGCTGGAGACCGCGGGTGATTACCAGAAGGAGACCACGTCACCAGAAAAGTCGTCGGAAGAGAAGATTTTGCCGGAGAACTCCAAAAAGTGAGTTTTCAAATTTCTGTTGATTTTGATGTGCAGAATTCCGTTTGAGTCGTGTGAATAGTGAAAATTAATGTTTTGATATGTTTTGAACATTATGGTGATGTTATTTTTAAATTTTAGTGTTTGTTTGATTGAATTTGAGTGATTTTACGTAATTATGTGAAGAGGGTTTTCTGCAAGAATTGGAGGTTTGTTCCTGCAGGCTTGGGCATTGGGTTTTCTGGTTAGATTTTTATTCCATGTGCCTTAGAAAAATGTGTTTAACAACCGCATGAAGTTTTGTGATTTTTTGAAAACTTGGTGAATTTTTTATTTTTGAAAAATAGGAAAATTCTTAGAAAATCAGGAAAATTGAAAAACTTAAGAAATTGGTGAAATTTTTAGAGTTTAAAATTTTGAAAAATGTAGGAATATTTTAGAAAACATTTGAAATGATTTTGAGGAATTTTAGGACATTTTTGAAAACCATTGATTTATTGGAAAAATAAAACATGTGTTTCGAAAATTTTAAAAAATTAAAAAGTGTGCGGGTGCTAATTTCATGTGATTGTAACGTTGTGAAGTGCACGGTTTGTGTTTTGTTTTGATGATGTGGGTGTTGTAGGGACTATTTTTAAACAAAAATCTGCTGAAATTTTTAGAAATTAGGGAAAGAGTTAGAAAAGATTTATAAATAAAATCTTTTTGAAGGAAAAAAAAGAAAACCCTTGAGATTTGATTTGAAGTTGAAAAATAAAAATGTGTAGAAATTTCGTTTTGACTTATCATTTGAAATCTTTTTATTATTTTTATTGTTTTTTTTTTATTTTGTTTTACTTTATTATGTTATTATTTATCTGCATGTATGGTACATTAACACCTCTTACTTTGGCTTGCCTTTTAAGGATGGCAGACGCGATTTTGAGTCAACTGAGAGCTTGGCATGACATTTACCCTCCAGATGAGCAGGATATCTTTCACCGATCCTTTGGTTGGGTGGCTTCACTTCTATCAATGTAGCTTATTTCTAGGTTCATGGAGGCAGTGATTCCCTTTTGGCAGCCTGGTTTATCTCTTTTTCGCTTCGAGGAATGCGAGCTTACCCCTACCCCTCACAAGTATAGGTTTCTTCTTGGTTTCCAAGATGGTTTTGCCGACATTGTAGGACCCCTATTTTCAGATGGTTGTATTATAGTGGTCTCATCCCAGCTTGGACTCAGACACGCAGTTCTTTTATCTTCTTCTTTGTCCCAGTTTCCTTACGTCCCAGCAGAGTTCCTCCTTTCTCACTTTGAGTTTCCCATGGGTATGCGAGCCCACTCAGGTGATTGGCACACTTCCCAGGATTGGCCTGTCTCCCATATGGTTGCGTGGGCCCTGCTTCTACTGAACTACTTGGTGTTCCCATGAGGAGATGATTTAGTTGACTGTCGACTATGTGCACTGCTGGCCTTGATTCGTAAGGGGCATTCCTATGCTCCCATGATTGTAGGAGAAACCTTTGTGAGTCTTACGAGATTCTAGCAGACTATTGACGCTCATTTCTGGGGATACATTGCTCTCTTCTTGCTTTGGGCAATTGGGCACTTGTTTGTTATTCCTTTATTCCAGCATACATGGTATCCCGAGCTTGACCATATACATTCCCTGGCGAGATCTCAGAGAGTCATAGAAGATGAGGGGAGGCTTCCACGGACCATTGCGGCCTGGGCTGACTACCTCCGGACCATGAGGTCAGGCATAGTCAGGTGGTATTCAGGACCGGTTGGTAGGTATTGCTTGAGAGTTCGAGCTCGACCTTTTGAGAGGGCCTTAGTGCCCCTAGCAGGCCTGCGGGGCATTGCCCCCTTCTTTGGGATTCGGGTTCTGAGACAGCTTGGCAGGAGTCAGGATATCCCTTATTCGGCATCTGCAGCTGAGTTCACTCTTGTTTTATAGGCATCGATCCCGAGAGCGCTGGTAGAGAGGGTTATGGATACATGGAGATCTTTACTTCCTCACATAGATGACGACAGTCCATTCTCTATCATGTCCCTTGAGACTAAGACTTATCACTATTGGCTTCAGCGTTATGTGCTGGGTTGTAGCAGACTTGGGAATTTTCTCATTGAGACAACTCCCGTAGGGTACACCGACTTCTTGACAGCTATGATTGTTTAAGGGCGTCGTCACAAGCGGCAAAACCGCCAGTTGATACGGATATTGCATAACCGGCTGGGAGTGAGGGACGTTGAGGTAGCTTCTTTGGAGATACAGTTAGCAGTGGCCCGATCAACACATGATCGCCCACAGTTGAGTATCTCGAGGGGACTTAGGCAACCACGAGGTGCTCTAGATTGTTCCGCTTCCCCAGAGGATGGTGTGACGGATAGTCAGTCTTTGCGGGAGGTTGTGGAGTCCCTTACCTGAGAGAGGGATATGCTTCTAGCTAGGTGTGCAGACTATGAGCGAGCCCGACTTGGATCTTCTACAGCTAATACTTCTTCGTGTGCTCCTCTTATGGTTGGCGAGCCAATTGATGCTTGCCTAGCGGATTCCTCCTCTGATGACAATGGGGAGCGATATATTTTTGCCCCTCACTCTTAGATTTATTGATTCCTGCATTTGTAGAAAAACATACTTTGTTTAGTATTATACCCCTTTTTGTCTTATGAACTCACGGACTCCCGTACTTTTGTTATGACTTTCCTGCATGGTTAGTATAGCAACAAACTTGAGGAAAGTTGAATGAAAGTCGCAGCTTAATAAAAAATAACTCCCTTTTGTTTGATACTCTGACTAACTGATTGTCTCGCGAAAGGAACCCCTGCTTCCTTTAACCTTAACTGTGCTAAGCCGGAGAATGCCTTTTGAGATGCCTTCTGACTTTCACACTATTGCTTTCATACATATAACTTCTAGGGAATGCTATAGCTTGGGTTGTTTCTTACATCTAATTCTCTTCACCCCCCCCCCTCCCCCTCCCCGGCCCCTTTTTTTTTCTTTTTCTTTTCGCTATTTTTACTACTGGTGCCCATTAGGGTTTTCACCAATCCCAGCTCTGTCATTTTTGCATCAAGGCACCTTTGCAGGTTTTCACTAGGGTTGACAGTTTTGTATCTTTCCACATCCCTACTTTCTACCTACAGCGCCCTTTCGAATTTTCACCACATCCATGGGAATGCGCTTATTTTCTCTCTTCTTTCTCTCTCTTTCCTTAGCTTGGTCTCTAGTTTCTGTTGAGAAGCTCCTAAATACTACTTAGGCCATCCTCCAGCTGATAGCATATTTCAGTAAGCTCCTTTGGACTAATAAATTTAGCTTTGATCTGAGAGGACTTTTAGGGTTTGTGATGTGGGTTTTTTTTTTTTACTTTTGAAAAACAAGGAAAAGGCTCAAACCTATCATTTTACTAGTGATCACCGTCAATGATTTTTGGTCTAATAGCACTTTTTCTGTGTATTCTTATCTTTCTTTGGGCATCTCATCACCCTCTTCTTTTTTTTTTTTTTTTTTTTGAATTAACCACGTTATCAACAATGTTTGTGCGGACTTAAGGTAATACTCCAAGGATTTTTTTTTTTTTTTTTGACACATATCTCCAGTGCTTCTAATTTGACCTAGTGTGATCACTTTGTTAGGGAATGTTCCTGAAGGAAAGTAACCGGCTCTAAGGGTTTGACAACGGTTATATGTATTTTATTTGTATAGGAAATGAAACGAGGGCCTCTTGTCATCTCAGAATTAAATTGTGTAGTCCATAGAGCTTTACCACTAAAGCACTACCTTATTGATTAGTGGAGAATGAGGGGAGTATATTTTATTGTTTCTGTACAGAAACCAAAGGTCTAAATTTGGGAATCATATGTAGTAGTGTTTGACAGCATCTAAATTCAACGGACTAGGGAATTCTTGACCATCCATTTCCTCCAAAACGAGAGCTCCTCCAGACAGGACCTTTTTTTTTATTTTTTTATCACGAATGGTCCTTCATAGTTTGGTGCAAATTTTTCCTGCGCTGCCTCCTGATGGGGGAACACCTTTTTGAGCACCAAATCTCTTGGTTGGAATGATCGAGGTCATACCATCTTATCAAACGCCCTGGCCATTCGTCTTCAGTAGCATTGAGTGTGATAAACCGCGGCTAGCCGCTTCTCATCGAGCAGGCAGAGTTAGGCATACCGGTCTTTGATCCATTCTGCTTCATCCAGTTTGGTTTCTATTAAGATCTTTAGCGAAGAAATCTCAATCTCAACGGGGATGACTGCCTCGGTGCCGTAGATTAGCTCGAAGGGGGTGCTTCCGGTGGAGACCCTTATAGTAGTTCGGTAAGCCATAAATGCAAAAGGAAGTTTCTCATGCCAATCTCTGTAGTTGTCAATCATCTTTCAGAGTATTCTCTTAATGTTCTTGTTGGCTACTTCCACTGCTCCGTTCATTTGAGGTCGGTAGGTGACCGAATTCTGGTGCGTAATGTGAAATGTTTGGCACAGCTTTGATATCAACTCATTATTCAGATTGGAAGCGTTGTCAGTAATGAGTGACTCGGGAATCCCGTACAGGCAAATGATATAATTTTTTATGAACCTTTCCACGACCTTCTTAATAACGTGAACATAGGAGACGGCTTCCACCCATTTAGTGAAATAATCAATGGCGACAAGGATGAAGTGGTGGCTGTTGGAGGCTTTGGGAGTGATAGGGCCAGTCATATCTATCCCCCACATTGAAAAAGGCCACGGGACTAACATGGAATGGAGCTCAGTAGGCGGTGCTTTAATCTTATCCCCATGTATCTGGCCCTTGTGACATCGAAGAACGTATCTAATACAATCTGACTCCATGGTTGACCAGTAATACCCTGTTCGAAGAATTTTTTTTGCAAGTGTGTGGCCATTCATGTGGGGACCGCAAACTCCCCTGTGCACTTTCTCCATGATAATCTTGGCTTCGATGGCATTAACGCATCTTAGAGGTCCAAACCATGATCTCCTGAAAAGCTCATTTCTAGCCATGAAATAATGTCTTGCCAAAGGACAAATGGTCTTCCTATCCCGTTGTGATGCTTCATCGGGGAATGTCCTGAGTTGGATATACCTCTGGATGTCATAGAACCATGGTTGCTCGTCGGGCTCAACGGTTGTGTGCAGGCAATAAGAAGGGATATCCCTATTAAAAATCTGTAGAGGGGGTATCTTGATGCCCTTGTCGACCTTGATTGTTACAGTTAATGTAGCTAAGACATCAGCTAAACTATTCTCTGCTTGGGGCGCATGATGAAAATCCACGCTTCTAAATAGTTGACACAAATCTTTGACCTATTGATTATACGGGGAGAATTTGGTATATGTCCTTGGATTATTGAATAACCAAATCTAAATCGCCGAAAACAACCAGTACGTCAATTTTCATTTCTAATGCCAGCCTTAGTCCCAGGATGCAAGCCTTATATTCGGCGATGTTGTTGGTGCATGGTTTGAGTTATAGCTTAACCATAATAGGATAGTGACTGCCTGTTCTTGATACTACTACTGCCCCAATGCCAGCTCCCTTTTTGTTAGCAGCCCCATCGAAATACATATTCCATCCAGCCCCAACTTGCTCTTTAGATGTGTCGTCAACGCATAGTACATTTTCATTGGGAAATTGGGGTTCCATGGATTCATAATCATCAATAGGGTTCTCAGCCAGATAATCAGCTATCACCTGCCTCTTGACTACTTTAGGGGTAGTGAACACGATGTCGAATTCTGACAGAATCATGTGCCATCGGGCAATTCTGCCGGACTGGGTTGGTTTCTCAAATATATACTTGAGGAGATCCATCTGAGAGATAATGAAGGTGGTATGATAGAGCATGTAATGCCAAAACTTGTGAGCTGCCCAAGCTAACGCGCAGCAGGTTTTCTCGAGATCCGAATACTTTGTCTCATATGGCAGAAATTTCTTACTGATCTAGTAAATGGCTTGTTCTTTTCTTCCCGTTTCATCATGTTGTCCCAAAACACACCCCATGGAAGTATCTAACACTAACATGTACATCAACAAAGGACACCCCAGGGTTGGTGCCACCAGGATAGGTGGATTCCGTAGGTATCCTTTGATTTTCTCAAAAACTATTTGACAGTTATCATCCCACTCTTTCGGTACATCTTTCTTAAGGAGCTTGGAAATAGGTTCGCACAAATGGGTCATTTGGGCTATAAATCTGCTGATAAAGTTTAACTTTCCCAAAAAGGACCGGACCTCCTTTTCCCCCTTCGGTACTGGCATTTCCACAATGGACTTAACTTTGGCAGGATCTACTTCTATCCCCTTTTCATTGACTATAAACCCCAGCAACTTCCTTGAAGATACTCCAAAGGTGCACTTGGCAGGATTTAGCTTAAACTAACACTTACGAAGATGATCAAACACCTTTTGTAGGTTGAACAGGTGGTCTTTCTGCTATTTGGACTTGATGATCATGTCATCCACATAGATTTCTACTTCATGATGCATCATATCATGAAATTAAGTTACCATGGCCTTTTGGTAAGTTGCCCCTGCGTTGTGAAGTCTGAATGACATGACTTTATAACAATACACTCCCCAGGGGGTGATGAAAGTAGTCTTCTCTCGATCCTCTTCAGCTAGCTTGATATGATTGTAACCCAGAAAACCATCCATGAGAGAAAACATTTCATGACCAGCCGTGTTGTCAACAAGCAAGTCTATACGTGGGAGAGGAAAGTCTTCCTTTGGACTGGTCTTGTTGAGGTCCCGAAAGTCAATACACATCCGCACCTTGCCGTCTTTCTTGGGTACCGGAACAATAGTAGCCAGCCATTGGGGATACTCTACTACTTGCAGGCATCCTGCCTAGAACTATTTAATTACTTCCTCCTTGATCTTCAGGCTCCATTCAGGCTTCAATCTTCTCAATTTTTGCTTAAAGGGTTTCATTTGCAGGTCTAAGGGTAATCTATGCTCCATAATGGATTCATCCAACTCGGGCATGTCTTAATAGGACCAAGCAAAAATATCCAGGTATGCCCGCAATAATTCCAATAGTTCTTTGCGCTGCCATTGATCCATGCCTGTACCGATTCTAAGCTCTTTTGGATCCCCTTCATTCCCCAAATTAACAGTTTCTGTTTCCTCAATGTTTGGGGTGTTACGGTTCTCATGTCTTTCTATTTGTTCCCAAATTTTCTCTGGCACCTCCTCTGAATAATTTACATCTTCTGTAACTCCCAGTTGTTGGTAGTCAAACTCGGTGTTAAATTCATCATTTGTCAGGATTGGCATTCTCTAGTTTAGCTGAGTTTAGCGTCGGATGCAAGGGTCCCTGACATGGAAAATAGGGTGTAATGAATCAAACAACAAGGAGTATTTTTCCATTAATAATTTAATTTGAAAAGTTAAGACAAGTAAATTAAAAGGACAAAGTTTGTTTATTGCAAATCAGCTGCTTCGGGATCTCGCTCTAGTGAGCTTTGTACCAAAACTTGCGAGCACGAATGATGTCTTTGCTGGCCGAGTTATGCAAATTTTCGCCTGGCAGCATCGCTCGAATGGATCCACCTTGAGTTATTCTAGTGTCAGTTGTCATGACGGGTGCTTCTTCTTGGACTTTTCTCTTCTTCTTATTTAATGTAGACATTCCTTTCCCCATGTCCAACTTCTTGAATCGATCTGAGAGTTCCATGAAAGCTTTCCTATCAGCCCTCTTCTTCCGCGCTGCTTCTATTTTCTCCTTTCTCGTGGGTTCATACCCTAGCCCAAAGGTGGGTTTAGTCGACAATATTTCTACGACCTCAGGCCTTCCTTGTAAGCATCTCCCTAAGCCTTTCCCCAGATGAAAACCATTAGCTTTAAAGTAACGCACTATCATCTGAGAGTTTCGGGAATATTTCGGCTCCACTTGATTTTCTTTCTGCACAACAGTGATATATTCGAACAACTGAAAGCAAGAGGGAAGTTCAATGTCAAATGCAATGACATTAGCTTTGTATACAACAAATTCTTTTCCAGCAAAAATAGAGATTATCTTGGAGCCCACGATGAACTTGACTTTCTGATGAAGGCTAGAAGGAACTGCACCCGCCGAATGAATCCGGGGCCATCCTAACAGCAAATTGTAGACAACCGGAATATGCAAGACCTGAAACTTAATTGTGAAGGTTACTGGTCCTATCTCAACAAGCATTTCAATTTCCCCTATAGCTTCCCTCTAAGAACCATCAAAGGCATGAATGATCATACCACTATTTTTCAAGTAAGTTTGGTCCATTCCAAGCATTTCTAGGGTAGAATACAGGCACACATTCAAAGCCGACCCATTATCTATCAATACTTTGGCTACCATTTTTTCTCTTGTTCTTATAGCGATATGCAAAGCCCGGGTGTAGCCTGCTCCGTCAGCAGGAATCTCGTCATCGGAGAAGGTGATGATGTTTGGAGCCATGATAAGGCTCGCCATGTTATGTAGGTTATCTGGCGTGAAACTCTCAGGCACATGAGCATCCTCAAGGATCTTCATGAAAGCATCCCAGTGCACTTCAGAAATGACCAACAAACCCAACATCGAAATATAGGCTGGGGCTTTTCTTAGTTGTTCCATGATGTCATACTCAACCTTTCCTAAAGCTTTGGTGAATTCCGTCATCTCTTGATCTGTCAGTTGGTTGGGGCATTCTCTCTCCTTATCCTTCCTTTTTTTTTTCTTTCCACTTCCGCAGAGGTGTAGAGTCACCCTGACCGAGTTATCCCTCCTATTTCTGTTACAAGCTCTCCAGTGCCCCTATCAGGTGGGTAGTTCCATGGGACACTATGAAGACTGAGTATTGGTGGTTGGGTTACAATGGGAAGAGTTACCCTTGGGTTTATGGGCAAAGGGATTACCATAGGTGAAGGGTTGGTGAGGATGGGTAAGGTGATGGGCACAATTGGTTTCTTTGGCAAGACTAAGGGTAGCTTAGGGTGTATAACTCCTTGGATATTGGTTTGAGGTTTAGGCTTAGCCACAACGACCCTAGGTTCAGGTTCAAACAATGAAGTAAGGACAAGGTGATAATGAGGGGGGTTAGGTGGGGTTTCTATGGTTAGGTTCATGTTGGTTTGGTGAGATTGCATGGTTAGGAAGGAGTGGTCTTGGTTTTCGAGTTCTTTTAGGGTATAAGTTGTCCCTTCTGGAGTTACAACAAGTGGGTTGTGCAAGGTGCCTCTACTAACATTCCTGCTTTCTAATGGTATGTTCTCCTGAAGCTTGTGAACCATGGCCTTCACTATCACGGAATATATTGGACTAGTATTCATTTCCCTTGCCTATAACAATAAGGACAACAGTTGCAAGTTAGAGTTCGGTTCTTGGAGAGTTCTATGCAAATGCTCTAGGGTGCCCTCTTTAGGAGGGAAACTAAACATGGTGAATTGGCTCACTTTTAGAGATAGGGGATTTGCCCCTGTATATAGATATCTTACCGTTAGCTGGGAACCTTTCCTTCGTTCATGCATTTATTCACTCACTCATTCGCAAAAAATAAAGAAATACATTTAACTTCGAGTTTAATATATAAAAGAATTGAAATACATTTTAACAAGGGGAGAGGGAACATATTCCTTCGGGGGTTCTACCTATCTAATTTTACAAAGAAAACCCTAAACTACTCTTGAGTCTTCGGATTCGTCTTCATTGGATTTGATGTCGAAGAGGTCACTGAGAGACCTTGTTGATCGATTGCCCCTTGTCTTCTTGACAATCCTATCTTCATGAGCATAGAGGGATTGTGGCCCCCCTCATGGAATGAGTTGATGTGCATGCCATAAGTCCTTAGGGTTACATGGGAACCCTTAGGGTTTAGGCAGGTTTAATGCAAGGGAGAGTAATCTTGGTGTCACTCTCTTTGGGTTGATCATATACATAAGAATCTAGTGACTTGAGTTACTTGGAACTCTTGTCTCGACATGAATACGGGATGCATGAAAATGGATGCATAGAGTATAAGGAAAGAGAGTACAGTTGAAGTACATATGTATGTCTGAGCAGTTAGACAGTCATTATAACAGTAGGAATACAGTCATTATAACAACAGGAATAGACAGGTATAAATGAAAATAAGAGCAGTCACTCATTCCTCCATGGTTTTGGAAAACGGTGCATGTGTCTTAAATCCGATAGAGGTTCAGCTATGCATGGTGTCTATATGAGCATGAGGTTTTAGGTTGAGTAATGCGTCCTAAAAAGGCTCGGTCCTCGGATCTTCGAACCTAGGCCCACTCCCCGAGGTGGTGCCATGATCGGTTGGTGATCTAAGCGGGGGAACCATCAAGAGGCCGTAGACAAAGAAACTAACACAGTATCTTGCCCACAACTAATATACCGTTCCCCCTTTCTAACTAGAAGGATCATATCAGGGTAAAAATGCAAATATACAGAATGCAGGTGCATATGCAGTGTGTGTGTGATTTTTGAAAGCAGAGGAAAGGGCCCAACAACTCTCATCCATCCTATTCATCACATTTATGCATAAAAATTAAACAAAAAGCGCACCTACAAAACAAAGATGCAAGAGTTAGTATGTGAATGGCAAACTTAATACAAGATAATATGAATGCATGCTTTTTGACAACAATTTTGAAAATTTGATTTTGAAAATTTAAAGTGAATAGGATTGAACAAGTTAATTGAAGACTCTACATGGGTGAAGGGTAAAGAGACATGACTACGGCCTAATCCTCTAAGCGTCTCCAAGTGGAGTCGCCAGCTATCGCACCCAGATTTTTTACACTCGAGGAATACACACATAAGCGAGAAAAACATGTACTCTCTCGTTAGAACTCACTCTTCTAGAAGAATGAGTGCAACTATGTTTAAATTGAAAATTGATTTGAATAAAGGGATGTTGAAAAACATTTGGAGTCACCACCTAACTTGATTAAAGTGAGTTAGGTCACCTAAAAACTAAGCATAATCCGAAGACTACACTTAGGGTTTTTGAAAATGATTTTTGAAAATGCTACTTCTAGAGAGGGTTTTTAAGAAAATGGGTTGTTTGGCTACCTTTGGAAAACTTTTAAGCCTTTTTTGAAAATAAACTCCATTTTGGTCTTTAAAAATAGTGATTCTAGGTTCGGAGGTTGGTTACGTGTAGGGAAGACGCACTAAGCCATCACCCTACCTCGCCCTTGCGGTACCTACATGTCTATTTACCCTAAATTTACATATGAGAGTCTTCAACTAAAAAATGTTCAATCCTATCCACTTAGAAAAATGATGTTTAAAAAGACATAATGCATGATATGCAAGTGCAAGAAAAAAAAGAGTTTGAAAATTGATTTGGAAAGAAATTTGAGAAGAAATTGATTTGTTTTTAGAAAGAGATTTGAAAAGATAGAATTGCAATTGGAAATTTTTGGAAATTGGAAATAGAGATTTGGAATTAGAAAAATCGATTATGGAATTGAAAACTTGAACAAGATTGTAGAATTGGAGATTTGAAAGAAGTTGTGGAAATAGAAGTTTGAAAAGGATTGTGAAATTTGAGATTGGAAAAAGGTTGTGACCTCAACCCTGAGAGTTGCTTACGTATCCTTTTTAAGGAATCAGATTAGTCATAGTTCGGACTAGAGTCCGATAGAGAATAGAATGTTTGATTTGAAAAAGAGATTTTGATTGGAAAAAGGATTTGATTTGAACTTAGAATAGAATATTGGAAATTGGAAATTGGAATTGTTTTGGAAAGATTGAGGTTTAGAAAACCTAGATTTAGAAAAAAAGGGATTTAGGAAAAACTTGAGGTTTAAGAAAGATTTGACTCGACTTGGATGGGTTTGGAAGATTAGAAAATATTGGATTTAGGAAGGGTTCGAATTAGAAAAGTGACATTTTAGGAAGGTTTTGGATTTAGAAAAATTTGGATTTTATTCCTAAGAAGAAGTGTTTTGATCTTCTTTCCAAAAACAGAGGATAGGATCTAGTTTCCTAAATGGGAAGACTGGATTTGGTTTTCTAAAGGGGAGATTGGATTTGGCATGAATTTGGAAGGGGAAGTTTTAGAAACCCTAGATTTGGAAGACTATAGTTTTGATGTAGAAAAGGGGTTCTGGAAATATATATAATTTTGATGTAGAAAACAAGAAGTTTTGAAAACCTAGGTTTGATGCCAAAATAAGGGATTGGAAATTATGTTTTTAGGAAGGAAAATTAGGGTTTCCTAATTGTTGACTCTAGGGCTTGACTTGGGCTCTAAGAAAAGAGGTTTTTGGAAAGTGAGCTTTTAGAAAGGGAGATTTTTGGAAAGAAATCCTAGAGATGAGTTTTTAGAAAGTGAATTTGAAAAGAGAGGGTTTTTGGAAAGGGATTTTTGGAAGGAGATTATTGGAAAGAGTTTTTAGGGAAAGAGATTTAGGGAGAGAGTTTTCTAAGAAAGAAACCTATGGAGTGTTTTTAGGAAAGGAATTTTGAAGAGAGCTTTTTAGAAAGGAGTTTAAAAAGAAGTTTTGAAAAATAGATTTTGGAGGGAGTTTTTTAAAAACAATTTTGGAAAGGAAATTGGAGAGAGTTTATGGAAAGCATGTTGGAAAAGATATTTTTAGAGGGAGAGATTTGAAAAGAGACATTTTAGAAAGCTTATAAAAATATCTCACTTTCCTAAAGCGATTCTAACCATAAGAATGTTAGAGCCACTTTAAGGTAGTGGTTTTGAAAACAACAAGGATTTTGAAAATATGGACCATATTAGTCACTTTAAATATAACACTTTCCTAAAGCAACCCTAACCATGGAAATGCTATAATCACCTTAGGATTATGATTTTAAAAATAAGTTTTGAAAAAGAAGGTTTTGATGCAAGTTTGAAAATGATGTTAGTGCAAGTTTTTGAAAACAAGTTTAAAAACGAATTTTGGAGGAATGCAAAATCATGATATGCACAATGCAACTTGGAGTCATGAACATACAAGGTTAAGGCTTCACCACATAATCAAGGGGGCCAAACCAACATGGTCTCCGATTAGACTAAAATAAAGCCCCCAACACGGCGACTCTCCAATAGCCTAATCTTACACATGGACCGAGAATTCCTTTGTTTTAAGCATGCAAGAAAAGGGCCAAGAAGATGGGGGATTAAAATAGAAGAAAACCTAAGTGGGTTAGGAGAGAGAAGAGAAGGGGGGAAGATGCATAAACGTAAATAAGAAGCCTAACTTGTGTCTTCTTGTAAGCGCCCCATTTTTGACCGCTCGGCAGTTTACGGTCTATCCGCACTTGTAGTCAAGTCAATATGGACGTATTCTAATTGAAATCAACTTTCCAAGCCTAATCTCGTCTATCCATCATTTCGCGGGCCCCGCCAGGCCCAAACAGAGGCAAAATGACCAAAATGCCCCTAAGGGCATTGTTCGGTCCAGTTCCAACAAATACGTCTTTACGAAGACGGTAAGTCCCCTTTCCATATTCCAAACCAGGCATGTCTTTCCGAAGACGCTAAGTCCCCTTTCCAATCCCATCAGGCACATCTTTTCGAAGACGGTAAGTCCCTTTTCTAATCCTACCAGACACGTCTTTTCGAAGACGGTAAGTCCCCTTTCCAATTCTAAATCAGGCACATCTTTCCAAAAACGGTAAGTCCCCTTTCCAATTCCAATTCCAATCCCTCTCTCAAGACAATTGATTCCTCAAGACAGTAATTCTATCCAATCTGGCATGTTTTTCGAAGAAAATCTCTTCAGAACGGTAAGTCCCTTTAAACCTGTCAATCGGGATGAGACCCCAAGTCCCCTAGATGGTAGAAGGGTCCACCTTTGGCACCTGCTAGCCTGCCAATACAAAAATGTCTATTTAGGCACACCTTCTGAGAAAGTTGATTCTCAGGCGCTAAGTCCCTTTAGCAGCTTCCCGAGATCATATAGTCTCGGGAATAATCGCGAATCGTCAGAGTAGCGAAAATACTCGCAAACATCGCAACCGTCAGAGTAGTAGAAATACTCGCAAACAGGTCGATATAGGGAATTGTGAACAAACCCCTGTATCACAAGACCGTTGTCAGAGTGGCGAAAGCACTCAAAACCCTGGTCAACACTAGTGCCTGCTAGCCCACTCTGGTGAAAAATGACCAAACTGCCCCTAGGATCATTTTTTGGCACGTTTCTTGAGAGCACACCTAAGTCCTTAGAACGATAAGTCCACCCCTCCTAGATTGTCCTAGATATGATCCGGCATGATTAGGTGCATCCAGTCAATTTCGGGTCAATTTCGAGACTTTTCGGTCAAGATGACCATTTTGCCCTTAGGCATCCGAGTGCCTCGGGAACCACACCGGCCCTGGGTATCAAACCGGTAACTTCCCGAGAATGCCTCTTACAATATTCTCAACCTTTCTTTACCTTTCCAGATCATTCCGAGTTAGTTCCGGCAAACCCAGTGCAAAATGACCGTTTTGCCCCTAGTGGGCCGGTCACCTTTTCTGACCACACCGGCTCTAGGTATCAAACCGGCAATCTTTGAAAAAATTCTGAATAAAGTTTACAAATCTAGAATCTTCTTTCGGGATGTTCCGAGTCCATCTCGGCAGCTTTCCAGCCCGGTTGACTGTTTTGCCCCTAATGGCCCGGTTAACCCTTCCGACACATCCTATCTTCATTTTTCAAGTCAAATACTTTCGGGACACTATTCTAAGTGTTCCTGCCCTTTTTCTGGCCTTCCGGGTCATTCCCGGTCTCTCAACTTCTTCCCAAACTTTTCAAAGTCACTCCTAGTGAAGGCAAGCTAAACATTACATGGTAGTCACTAATACAGGCACCCAAATATTCCCAAGGTACATTGCTTAATGACCTTAAAACTTTCCTAACTGGCTGGCGCCACTCCTAGTGGCGCCTAGAGTAAATTTGGCCTGGCGCCACTGCAACAAGCGCTAGGTCTATCCCATCTCTATAAATATAGAGCCTCTTCTAGCGTGAAAGAGGTCCGCAAACTCAGTCTAAAAACCTTAATATTTGATATACAGAGCTCGTGGCCTCCCTAAACCCTAGCTTCTCTAGGTTTTCCAAACCCTAGCTACCATACACAAACCCTAGGCTCTTATACACTCATACACACTCCTATACACTTATACAATAGCCTCTAACCCTCCATTGAAGACTTGGATTGCTGCAACTACAAGCTTTGAAGAATAAAGACAAGCCCTCGAAGACTGAAGTGAAGCGAAGACCGAAGAAAAGCATGGCCCGCAAAGCCAAGCGAAATAAACAAGACATACGGTAGGTTTTCTCTTTGAGTTTCTGCACTTCCCCCTCTCTCTTCTCCCTCCTAACCCACTTGGGTTTTCTCTATTTTAATCTCCCATCTTCTTCCCCCCTTTCTTTGTATGCTTGAAACGAGGAGATTCCCGGTCCATGTGTAGGTTTAGACTATTGGAGGGTCACCATGTCGGGGGCTTTCTTTTAGTCTAATTGGAGACCACGTGGGTTCGGCCTCATTGATTATGTGGTGAAGCCTTAACCTTGTATGTTCACGACCCCAATTTGCATTGTGTATATCATTATCTTGCATTATTCCATAAATTGTTTTCAAAGCTTGCATTAAACTTGTTTTCAAAATTGCATCAAAATCTCCTTTTTCAAAACTTGTTTTCAAAATCACAATCCTAGGGTGATTCTAGCCTTTCCATGGCTAGGATTGATTTAGGAAAGTGTTATATTTAAAGTGACCAATGTTATTTATATTTTCATATCTTTGTTGTTTTCAAAACCACTTTCTTAAAGTGTTCTAAGCTTCTTATGGTTAGAATCGCTTTACGAAAGTGAGACTTTTTTATACTTTCTAAAAACTCTCTTTTCAAAAGTCTCTATTTCTAAAACCCTCATTTTTAACATGCTTTCTTAAAACTCTTCTTACCAGAGTTGTTTTTAAAAACTCTCTCCAAAAATCTATTTTTCAAAAACTCTCTTTTTAACTCTTTCTCAAAATGCTCTCTTCAAAATCCACTTTCTAAAAACATTCCCTAGGTTTCCTTCTTATAAAACACTCTCTAAATCTCTTTCCTAAAAACTCTTTGTAACAATCTCCTTCCAAAATCTTGTTTCCAAAACTCTCTCAAAAGTTTTACTTTCCAAAAAACTTCCTTTTTAAAATTCTTTTCAAAATTCGCTTTCCAAAAACTCCTCTCTAGGATTTCTTTCCAAAAATCTTCCTCCCTAAAACTCACTTTCCAAAAATTCATTTTCTTGGTGCCCAAATCAAGCCCTAGAACTCACAATTAGGAAACCCTGGTTTTCTTTCCAAAAACATGATTTTTCAAACTTGCCTTAAAACCTAGGTTTCCAAAATCTCCCTTTTCACACCCAAACTATACATATTTCCAAAACGTATTTTCTACGTCAAAACTATAGTCTTCCAAGTCTAGGGTTTCTAAAACTTCCTCTTCTAAATCCTTCTCAAATCAAAATTTTCCTTTAGAAAACCAAATCCAAGCTCTCGTTTAGGAAACTAGATCCCATCCTCCGTTTTTAGAAACAAAATCAAACGTTCTCTTTTAAGAAACAAAATCCAATCCCTTGTTTTAGGAAATAGGAATCTTAACCCTTCCTAGTCTAAATCTTTCCTAATTCAAATCCTTCCTAATCTTCTATTTTCCTAAATCTCAAGTTTCCAAAACTTGAACATAAAAATCTTCCCTAAATTTTAAAACTCAACTTCCACATCTTTCCTAATTCAACCCTTTCCTAACTCTACCTCTTTTCAAATCTTAACCTTCCAAATCTAGGTTTTCCAATCTTTCCTAAATTCAAACCTTTCCTAATCTCAAGATTTTCTCAAACTCAAACTGTAAAACTTTCTAAATCTTAAACTTTCTAAATCCCAAATCTTTCCAAATTCAAAGTTTTCTAAATTCAAAACTTTCTTAAGTTAAGACTTTCTAAACCTAAATCTTTCTTTAATTCTAAACTTTCCTAAAACTTCAAATCTTTCCAAATCTATAACTTTCTATACTCAAAACTTTCTTATTTTCAAAACTTCATTATTTTCAAAACCTTTCCTATTTCAAAACCTTTCTTAAAATGAAACTTTCTTAAACCAAAGCTTTCCTAAAATAACACTTTCCTAAAACAAAACTTTCCTAATTTGAATCCTTCCTAAATCCAATCTTTCATAGTCATCCAAACCCTTCCAAGTCGAGTCAAATCTTTCTAAATCTCAAGCTTTTCCTAAAAACTCATCTTTCCTAAGTCTAAGTTTCCTAAACCTCAATCTTTCCAAAATAAGTCCAAATCTTTCTTCCAAGTTCTATCTTTTCCAATCAAGTCCAATCTTTCTTTTCTAAGTTCCTAAGTCTAGGTCTTTCAAAACCCATCTTTTCAAATCTTCCAATCAAAGTCCAAATTTCCCATTCTTCGAATTCCAATTCGAGTTACAACTCCAACTCTTTTCCAAATCAATTATTCTATTCACAAACGGACTCTTGTCCAAACTACGACTGACCTGATTCCTCCAAAAGGACACGTAGGCAACCCTCATGGGTGCGGTCACAACATTTTTCAAGTTTCCAATTCCATAACTCTTTTCGAATCTCTTTTCAATTTCAATTTCAAATCTATCTTTTCAAATCTCTTTTTAAATCAAATCAATTTCTTTTCAAATATTTTTTCAAATCTATTTCCCAACTCTCTTTTCTTACACTTGCATATCATGCATCATGTTAAATTTCTTTTTAAACATTTCTTTTTCAAAGTGGATAGGATTGGTCATTAGTTAGTTAAAGAATCTCATAGGTGAATCTAGGGTAAATAGACATGTAGGTACCGCAAGGGCAGGGTAGGGTGATGGCTTAGTGCATCTTCCCTACACATAACCAACCTCCGAACCTAGATCACTATTTTCGAAAGACCAAAAGGAGTTATTTTTCTAAAAAGGGCTTAATATTTTCTAAAGATTGCTAAATAACCTATTTTCTTAAAAACTCTCTCTTGAGGAGATATTTTCAAAATCGTTTTTCAAAACCCTAAGTGTAGTTTTCAAATTATGCTTAGTTTTTAGGTGACCTAACTCACCTTAATGAAGTTAGATGGCGACTTTAAATGTTTTACAAAAACCCTTTATTTAAATATATTGTCAATTCAAACATAGTCTCACTCATTCTCCTAAGAGGGTGAGTTCTAACGAGAGAGTACAGTGTTTTCCCCGATTGAGTGTGTATTCCTCAAGTGCAAAAAATCTGGGCGCGTCACTTCTTTATTTTGCTTAGCTTTGCACGCTTTGCTTTGCTTGTCTTGCTTCGGTCTTCACTTCAGTCTTCAAGAGTTTGTCCTCAATCTTCAAAGCTCTGTAGTTGTAGCAATCCAAACCTTCAATGGAGGGCTTGAGGCTAGTGTATGAGTATGTGAGAGTGTATGAGTGTATAGGAGACTAGGGTTTAGAGAGGCCACAAGTTCTGTATATCGAAAAGTAGGGTTCTTAGACTGAGTTTGTGGATCTCTTTCACGCTGAAGAATGGTCAACCTTTCTTTAACTTTTCAGATCATTTCGAGTCAGTTCTGGCAAACCCAGTGTAAAATGACCGTTTTGCCCGTAGTGGGCCGGTCACCTTTTCCGACCACACCAGCTCTAGGTATCAAACCGGCAACCTTTGGGAACATTTTGAATAAATTTTCCAAATCTCGAATCTTCTTTTGGGATGTTCCAAGTCCATCTCGACAGCTTTCCAGCCCGGTTGACTGTTTTGCCCCTAATGGCCCGGTTAACCCTTCTGACACATCCTATCTTCATTTTTCAAGTCAAATACTTTCGAGACACTGTTCTAAGTGTTCCTGCCCTTTTTCCGGCCTTCTGGGTCATTCTCGGTCTCTCAACTCCTTCCCGGACTTTTCAGAGTCACTCCTAGTGAAGGCAAGCTAAACATTGCATGGTAGTCACTAGTACAGACGCCCAAATCATCCCAAGATACATTGCTTACCAACCTTAAAACTTTCTTAACTAGCTGGCACCACTAGCAGTGGCACCAAACCAATAAATACCTTGGCGCCACTCCTAGTGGCGCCAAGAGTAAAAGGAGTGTATACGTGTATAGGAGGCTAGGGTTTGTGTATGGAGGCTAAGGTTTAGATAACCTAAAGAGACTAGGGTTTAGAGAGGTTACGAGCTCTGTATATCGAAAAGTAGGGTTCTTAGACTGAGTTTGAGGACCTTTTCACGCTGGAGGAGGTTCTGTATTTATAGACAAAAGAATCACTTGGCGCCTGTTGTAGTGGCGCTAGGGCAAATTCTTCTTGGCACCACTAGGAGTGGCGCCAAGCCATTTTTTGGCTTGGCGCCATTACTAATGGCGCTAGCAACTTTGGAAAGTTTATTAAGTCCGCAAGCAACGTATTTTTGGAAGATTTGGGTGTCCGTACTAGTGACTACCATGCAATTTTTAGCCTGGCTTCACTAGGAGTTACTCTAGAAAGCCCGGGAAGGACTTAAGGGACCGAGAATGGCCCGGAAGGCTAGAAAAGGGCAGGAACCCTTAGAATAGGGTCCCGGGGGGTATTTGACTTGAAAAAGGATGACAAGATGTGTTGGAAGGGTTGATCAAGCCATTAAGGGGAACAGAATGAATGGGAGTTGTTGGGCTCTTTTCTCCACTTTTAAAAATCACACACACACTGCATGTGCACCTGTATTCTGCATATCTGCATTATGACCCTGATGTGACCTTTCTAGTTAGAAAGGGGGAACGGTATATTGGTTGTGGGCAAGATGCTGTGTCAGTTTCTTTGCCTACGACCTCTTGATGGTTTCCTCGCTCGGATCACCAACCGATCATGACACCACCTTGGGGAGTGGGCCTAGGTTCGAAGATCCGGGGACCGAGCCTTTTTAGGACGCATTAGTCAACCCTCAACCTCATACTCATATAGACACCATGCATAACTGAACCTCTGCCAGATTTAAGACACGCGCACTATTTTCCAAAACCATGGAGGAAAGGGCGATTGCTCTTACTTTCATTTATACCTGTTTATTCCTGTTGCTATAATGACTGTATTCTTACTGTTATAATCACTGTCTAACTCGTCATGCATGCAGGTTTACCTTGCTATTGCATTCTCTCTCTTTATACTCTTTGCATATCCATATTCATGCATTCAATATCCCACGTTAAGACAAGTGTTCCAAGTAACTCAAGTCACTGCATTCTCATGCATATGACCTATTGAGAGTGACACCAAAGTCACTCTCCCTTGCAATAGACCTACCCAAACCGTAAGACTTCCCACGTAACCTTAAGAAATCATTGTATGCATTCTTAAGTCATCTCATAAGAGGGGCCCCAATCCCTCTATGCTTACGGAGATAAGATTGCCAAGAAGACAAGGGGTAATCGGTCAACAAGGTCTCTCAACGACCTCCCCGACATCAAATCCGATAAAGGCTAATCCGAAGACTCAAGAATAGTTTAGGTTTTTCCTTTGTAAAACTAGATAGGTGGAAGTCCCAAGGAAAATGCTCCCTTCCCCCTATTGAAATGTATTTTAATTCTTTTGTAGCTTAAACCCGAAATTTAATGCACTTTTTTTTACTATTGCGAATGAATGCATGGATGGCTGAAGGCTCCCACTTGACGGTAAGGTATTTGCATACACGGGCAATCCCCTATCTCCAAAATTGAGCTAATACATCATGCGTAGCTTCCCTCCCAAAAAAGGGGCACCCTAGAACATGTATTGCATAAAGCTCTCTAAAAACTAGAAACTGACTTGCAATTTATGTTTCTATCATTTCGTCTTTTTCTTTTTATAGAGGTCACCCTGCATTAAGTCAACATTGCTCCTAAGAAGGGGCAACATCCACCTAGGGATTCCATTATCACCTGGCAAAGAGCATCACCGATGGCTACTAAACCTGAAGAATCCTCTTAAGTTTCTCGGGAAGAAGTCAATGAAATGAGGACCAAGATGGATGAGATGCTCAAGCTTATTCAAACTATGGCTATGAAGGATCCCATCATCATCTATGACTTCATCCAAGGACCATGAACCCTCTAATCCAATGATTGTGCTTCAGTCTGACAATGCTGGGAGGAATAAAGAGGATGCCAAAGGGATCAGTGCTGAAGAGGAAGAGACCATATTGCTTTCACCTGCCGTAAAGAAGGTCCCCCTAGACCCTCTCAATCTGAAAATCCAAGGGTTAGAGGATTCGCCGTGAAGTCTCCATGGCCACGACACTTACGGGTTCACTTCCTATGATGAGCTCTGTTTCTTCCTTGACCACCCGAGACCTGCTACGTTTAAAATGCCCGACTTCCAGAAGTACCGGTAACCCCGTTACTCATCTTCGTCTCTATGCTGGAGCGCTAAGCAGTCACGGCAACGATTCAAAACTCCTCATGCAGCTATTCTAACACACTCTTACAAGGTTTGCTCTACAATGGTTTGCTCGTCTGGACTTAAGGAAGATCACAACCTGGATCGAGTTGGTCAATGCATTTAAAGCCCAATATCGTCACAATATTGATCTTACCTCTGACAGATGGTCCCTAATGACTATGAGCAAGGGTGAGAAGGAAAGCTTTAAAGGATATGCCCTAAGATGGAGGGAGGCCCCTGCACAAGTCAATCCCCTACTGGAAGAAAAGGAGTACATACAACTATTCATACATACTTTCCAGGGTATATTCTACGAGAAGCTTTGCACAAGCATGGGAAAAAGCTTCTCTGAACTAATCATGCAAGGGGAGATGATAGAAAACGGTCTCAAGACAAGGAGGATTACGGACCCCTACGCCAAGACTGGAGAGTATACCGCCAACATAGTCAAAAAGGTGGCTACTATAAGGGGCACGATCAAGAAGGAAAGTGAGGTGTCTGCCATCCTGCACAGCCAACCACCACAATACCGTCCGCCACTACAATCACTCCTTATCCTGCCCTTACCCACCTTAACAATGCCTGTTCCAACCTCTAACTATGGCCTCACTGGGGCATGACCCAATTTTAATAGACCTGCTCGACACATCCGTACCTTCGACACCTAAGCCTAAACCCAAACTGAGACCTACCATAACTTGCTGAAGAACAGTATCCTGAAGCCCATACCTGCTCGCCCGTTGCCAAGCCCTCTACCCCCAACCTTTAATGCCGCCCTTACATGTGAATACCATTTGGGTGGTCAAGGGCACGACACCGAAAGCTGCTTCGCTCTTAAGCACACAATTCAAGACTTGATCGACAACAAGACCATTGATCTACAGCCGATACAACCTGCTCCGACCCCCAATGTGACCACTAACCCTCTGCCGGATCACACCGTCAACATGATACTAATAGAAATGGAAGGCGAGGGAGATTTCAATGAGCTTAGAGCTGAGGGTTGTGAGGATGATTGGGAGACCGATGAAGCGGATGACTGGGAGGAGGATCTCCCACTATGCCCGATCTATCTCTATAACCCTAATGAAGTGCCTGATGCTTCTAATTGGCCAGTTGAAGAGCTAGTGTTTCCAGTTGAAGAGCTTGTTGAAAATGTGGTTATTGATGGATGGGGTGCTGAGTTTTTACACCCAAAGTATGCTGCGGCAGAGTGTCATTTACTAGAGAATCCTTGGCCTGTAATTGAATGCAGTTATGAAGATTTGGGCTGGGAGCAAAAAGAACCAAAGACACCAATAGAGCCATTCAAATTGGAAGGAGGCGAGTTAGCCACACTATTTCCGGAAGAGCCACCACCAAGGACATCAAAGGGATCAATGAAGTTGCCAACTGCACTATCACTGCCAACATGCCTGAAGCTCTAGAAGAAGCCTTTGCCTGTCTCGCCTTGGCCGAGGATCCGGGTCACGAAGATGTGGGCATTATCCCAAAGCCCTAGTAAAATAGGAACCCCATCAAAAGCGTACAAGAGATGGGTGTTTTCACCCACTTTCTTTCTATCCCTTTTACTTCCTGTCTCTAAATTGATGTTTTCATTTTCTTAACTGCTCAAAAACTTTATGTTTTTCATAAAAATGATGGTAATAATTAAATGATAGTTCTTTCATTCACTACTGCTATCTTATATGTTGCTTGTGAATAGTAACTATTTCCTCCGCAAGGGGCATGATGTATCTTATGGAATGATCCGGCTTGAAAGGATGATAGCATGAGTTAGTCACTCACCAAATGATCAACTTTCTAGAGAGACAGAGAGGATAAGGATGAGTGAGGATACTACCCAAAGGCAACACTTACAAGACACTGAAGCTAAGCGATGTGTGGTCAGTTTTTCGAAATGAAGAGGAGCCATCTTTCATTTCCCCACATATAAATAAAAGAATAAATAACTAAATAAATAAACAAATGTGCTTATAATCCCTTTGCTTAACCCCTAGTGCCTCACGGAAAGCGAAAATCTTCCTTGTCAACCCCGATCCAAGACTGTCCCCCTCACACTGGGGCAGACAATAGTTAAGAACTCTAGAAATGGTATCCATCTTCTATCATGTTAGGATAGCAGTGAAAGCTCTATAGGTCAAGTAATATAATTCAAAGTGAAGAGAGGCCCCCATTTGATTTTCCATATAGTTAAAAGCAACCCCTTGCCAAACCCTTTGAGCCGTATATCTTTTCTTAACAAAACCCCAACCTAGGGATCACTGCCCACACTAGGCAGATTGAACTACCAAGGAAAAGGTCTAAGGAAAAAGGGTCGAAGAATTATTCATCTCATGAAAGAAAAGAAAAGACAAAGTGAAGGAAAAGAATTGCCAGGGGGCAAGAGGCCAAAAGAAAAAATAAAATCTAAGGCAAGGCCTGAAGAAGTCCACAATTGTGACACAATAAGAAAAAAAGAAAATCATGTTTATCACAAAAAGCATATAGAAAGGGTGAAAGAGAAGAGTCATTTTCATCCGGAAAAGTATGTAGCAAAAGTAAGAAGGAAATTTAAAGGTGATCCTAGGCTACAAAGAAACCCAATGGAAGCAGTAGGTTCGAGCCTTTACCCTTTCTTGCTAAAACCCCAAAACCATGGCCTACATTACAACCTTATAAAAGTCCCCTCTGATTGAAAAATGAATTACTTGATCTAAATGAGTTGAACACGCTGCCAAAGCCAAGAAGGATGCTAGCCCTACTGAAAAGGTCAAGGACAGTATGGATCTAAACCCTACTGAAAACAACATCGAATTTGGGCCTATATATCCTATTGTTTCGAAAACCCCATAACTTAGCCTACATTACGGTCCTAAACAAAGTCTCCTCAGATTGAAAGGACTGGCCACTTATCACTCTGCTAAAGATCAGGTAAGTTGTTGCTAAAACCCCGAGAGTTAAGAGTTTCAGCCCAATAATCATATACACTAACCCTGAAACCGAGAATTAGAGAGGGTCAAAAGGTTGAGAAAGGTTTGAAGTGCTATCATCCAACCAAGGTAGGGTTGAGCTAGAAGAGATGTTAAACCCTCGAAAAGGAAGGAGTTAATATTCCAAATATACCAGGTCTAATAGCACCCCTCGTCATTCTATTAATGTATTTCTAACATGTGCATATGTTTGAAAAAAAAAAATAAAAGGAAAAAATCAGCTTGAGCTTTGCACACATAGGATATAACTCCATGTAAAAACAGAAGTCATCAACCTCAACTCATATAATAGATACATAACATCATCTTCCGTCACATGCATCTGATCATATGCCTAGCTGAAAAGATCATAAATATTTATATCTATCCATACTTCTAAATACCATAAATATCCATCCTTGTATATAGCTTACAAAATAAAAATGTCTAACATAAACACATCTCAGGGACAAGGGCCAAAAGAAGATCAGAGTCTCCACAAAGGGCATCTATCACAGGTCAAAATCAATGTCATCTGGATCAAAATTCCTGAAACTCGGCATCGAAGGAAGCGGATAGCTACTCGAAGCACCAACATCCTGTAAAGAAGGTAGAGCCAAAATCAGCTACACGGAAGAAGAACTAAACAATAGTAGAGCAAGAATAAGGAAGGGAAAGACAACATACCCCGCCACCCCCTAGTTGAGATAACCGAGCCATCAAGGAAACTACCTCAGCCTGGTACTGATCCTGCTCCATTTGATACTGATCCCTCTGGTCTCCCAAAGCAATAAACTCAGCCTGGGGCACATATCCTCCGACATGGCGCCACAAGTCAACCACCTCCTGGCCCACAGCATACCCGCCAACTGCTACCTCAAACCGAGTTAAGGCACCGACCGAATGAGCCCCAAAGTGCGTAGCATAATCTGTATCCAGAAGAAGTAAGAACTCAGCACCTGGCTGACGCTCCTGATAAGGGATAGGCAGTCCCGCCACCAAGGCTCTAAACGTATACTCCGGCAGAGCTCCTGCTGATCGGAACTCCTCATGAAACTATCGCCAGTTTCGCTCTCCGAGATAGGACTCCCAAGTGTCATCACTGAGAAAAGTAGCTCTCGACAGGGACAATGGAACCAAGTACCAGACAGTCTCATAATGAACTGATCCAATGAAGGGCCGCTAAGTCATATCCCTCGCCTCAAATAGCTCCAGGTTAGCTCGGAGCGTCACAAAATCAGTAATCTCCGATTGCTGGGCTACTCGGTCACGAGCCCACCTTAAAGCATAAGGATAGAGGTCATCCTCAACAACTGTAGGCCGACGAACAGGAAGGTACTTATAGCTCCACCAGATGAGAAAAGGCCAGAAACTAGTCATGCTGCCCCAATGGGAAGAAGTCCGGACCCGCATTGACCGAAGGAAGCAACCAAAGGAGAAGGACCCCCAGTCTAGCTCAGATAAAGCTCCAAGATCAGCTACTATACTCACCAACCGACATGGCACGAGCAACTTGTTGTTGTTGCAAAAGCAGCTAAAGATGATGTACAAAACAAGTCACATAATATCCCGCCTGGCAGGCGATGGCTCAGCAGCAAAGGTACGATCATCTTGACTGATTTAAGAGACTGGGATGGCAGAACGCTCAGGAGGAGGCAAGTCTAGCAGAATGCATGCCTTGTCTCTACGGACTGACTATAGAGTGATCTGTCGGCCAATGAAGGAAAGCCCTGTGATGATCGCCCAATCCAAGGGAGTGGAGTCTAACTCAAAGCCGACAAAATGGAAGGTCCTGGTCTCTCCAAATTACCGCACAACCAGCGCCAGTACCAAATGCTGGTTCAGGCGGTTAGCCTGTAATCCTCTGAAGGCTCTGAATCTGATCTTAGCCAAGAATGCAAGATACGACAGGGCAGCTCACTGCATAGTCACGAACACCTGATGAACATCCCCTTTAAAAGCTGTGTGTACCCGCGGAGGGGGCAGATGTTGTCTGGAGTATACACTGGGGTGGTAAGCTAGATCCCCAAGTGGTGGAACATCTGGTACCTACAAATCTCCCAAGTCGGCATCCGTCTGCCTGCGCCTAGAGGAGGCTCTCCCATAGCCAGTGACCTGGTTGCCCAGACCCAGTACCTCTTCCTTTGTGCCAATCTCCTCTACAAAAGCCTGCTCAACCAGAGGAAAGGGGTCGACAGGTGGCCCACTCCCCCTACCACTTTGACTAGACGCTGCTTGCCCAGTAGACCGTCAGCCACCCCTAGATCGACTGGAGCCACTAGTGGAATCTGTCTGAGCCGCCTTCCCCGAGCGGCGTCTCCTCTCAGAACCATTATCACCCGCGTCTGCCATCCTGAAAAGGTAAACCAAGGTAAGAGGTGTTAATGTACCGCACATGCAGATACATAATAACATAATAAAGTAAAACAAAATATACAAACAAAAAAGACAAAAAAATAATAAAATGAGTTCAAATGATAAGTCAAAAGAAATTTCCTACATACACCATTTGATTTTTCAACTTTAAGTCAAATCTCAAGGGTTTTCTGTCTTTTTTCTTCAAAAGGATTTTATTTCTAAACCTTTTTCAAATCTTCCCCTAATTTCTAGAAATTTCGGCAGAGTCTCATTTAAAAATGGTCCCTACAACACCCATGACATCAACACAAAACACAAAACATGCACTCCACAACGTTACAATCACATAACATCAGCACTTGCGCACACTCTTCAATTTTTCAAAATTTTCAAAACATATGCTTTATTTTTCAAATAAATCAATGGTTTTCCAAGTTGTCCTAAAATTTCTCAAAATCACCTCAAATGTTTTCTAAAATATTTCAATATTTTTTCAAATTTCAAACTCTAAAAACTTCATCAATCTCTCAAGTTTTCTTAATTTTCCTAATTTTCTAAATATTTTTCTATTTTTTAAAAAATAAAAAATTGACCAAGTTTTATAAAAAATTACGAAACTTCACACGGTTGTTAAACACATTTTTCTAGGGCACATTACATAAAAATATAGCCAGAAAGTAGGAACAAACCCCCAGTTCCTGCAAAAAATCCTCTTCACATAATCACGTAAAATCACTCAAATTCAATCAAACAAGCACCAAAATGCAAAAATAACATCACCATAATGTTCAAAACATATCAAAACATCTATTTCTACTATTCACATGGTTCAAACGAAATTCTACACACCAAAATCATCAAAAATTTGAAAACTCACTTTTTGGAGTTCTCCGGCGAAATCTTCTCTTTCGGTGACTTTTCCAGTGACGTGGTCTCCTTCCAGCAAGCACCCGTGGTCTCCAAGAGGTGCCCCTTCAATGTCCAAGTCGATTTTCTCGCACTGTCTCTCGGATTTGAAAAAATCTTCCAAAATACCGCTAGTGTTTCAACCATAAAATTTTCTGGTTTTGTTCCCATGCGTGGTGCCACTAGCAGAGGCATCAAGCCTTTGCTACCAAAGGCGCCACTCCTAGTGGTGCCAGTTTCCAACTTTCGGGTAGTTTTGCCCTTTTTCCCGTCAAAACTTGTTTTCCAAGGCCTTTTGGGCCCAATATCCATTTTCGAACCCTGGTTGCCGGAAATTTTTCAAAGTCCATCCCTCTAACTGCCTCGCGGTCAACATAGTACTCTTACTTTATCATTTTCTATCTTCGACAAGTAAAGACAGAAAAAAAGGGGTAGCTGTAAGCACCCCATTTTTTACCGCTCGGCAGTCTACGGTCCATCCAGACTTGTAGTCAAGTCAATATGGACGTATTCCAATCGAAATCAACTTTCCAAGCCTAATCCCATCTATCCATCGTTTTATGGGCCCCGCCAAGCCCAAACAGAGGCAAAATGACAAAAATGCCCCTAGGGGCATTGTTCGGTCAAGTTCCAACAGGCACGTCTTTACGAAGACGGTAAGTCCCCTTTCCACATTCCAAACTAGGCACGTCTTTCTGAAGACGGTAAGTCCCCTTTCCAATCATATCAGGCATGTCTTTTCGAAGACTGTAAGTACCCTTTCCAATCCTATCAGGCATGTCTTTCCGAAGACAGTAAGTCCCCTTTCTAATTCCAAATCAGACACGTCTTTCCAAAGACCGTAAATCCCCTTTTCAATTCCAAATCAGGCACATCTTTCTGAAGACGGTAAGTCTCCTTTCCAATTCCAAATCAGGCACGTCGTTCCAAAGATGGCAAATCCCCTTTTCTATTCCAAATCAGTAAGTCTCCTTTCCAATTCCAAATCAGACAAGTCTTTCCAAAGACGGTGAGTCCCCTTTCTCATTCCAATTCCAATCCCTCTCTTGAGACAGTTGATTCTTCGAGATGGTAATTCTATCCAATCCGGCATATTTTCTTAAAAAAATCTCTTCAGAATGGTAAGTCCCTTTAAACCAGTTGATCGGGACGAGAGCCCAAGTCCCTAAGATGGTAAAACGATCCACCTTTGGTGCCTGCTAGCACGCCAATGTTGAAATGTCCATTTAGGCACGTCTTCCAAGAAAGTTGATTCTCAGGCGCTAAGTTCCATTAGCAGCTTCCCGAGATTAGGCAGCTTCAGGAACAATCGTGAACGGTTAGTGTAGCAAAACTACTCGCAAACATCGCAACCATCAGAGTAGCGAAAATACTTGCAAACAGGTCGATATAGGGAATTGCCAACAAACCCCTGTATCACGAGATCGCTGTCTGAGTGGCGAAAACACTCAAAACCCAAGTCAACACCAGTGCCTGCTAGCCTAATTCGGTGAAAAATGACCAAACTGCCCCTAGGGCCATTTTTTGGCACATTTCTCGAGAGCACACCTAAGTCCTCAGAACAAAAAGTCCACCCTTCCTAGATTGTCCTATAGATGATCCGACTTGGTTAGGTGCCATGCAATCAATTTCGGGTGAATTTCGAGACTTTTCGGTCAAGATGACCATTTTGCCCCTAGGCATCCGAACGCCCTGGGAACCACACCGGCCCTTGGTATCAAATCGGTAACTTTCTGAGAATGCCTCCTACAGTATTATCAACCTTTCTTTACCTTTCCAGATCATTCCGAATCAATTTCGGCAAATTCGGTGCAAAATGACCGTTTTGCCCCTAGTGGGCCGGTCACCTTTTCTGACCACACCGGCTCTGGGTATCAAACCGGCAACCTTTGGGAACATTATGAAAAAAGTTTCCAATTCTTGAATCTTCTTTCGGGATTTTCCAATTCCATCTCGGCAGCTTTCTAGCCCGGTTGACTGTTTTGCCCCTAATGGCCCGGTCAACCCTTCCGACACATCCTATCTTCATTTTTCAAGTCAAATACTTCCGGGACACTGTTCTAAGTGTTCCTACCCTTTTTCCGCCCTTTCGGGTCATTCTCGATCTCTCAACTCCTTCTTGGACTTTCCGGAGTCACTCCTAGTGAAGCCAGGCTAAATATTGCATGGTAGTCACTAGTACAGGTGCCCAAATCTTCCCAAGATACGTTGCTTGCCGACCTTAAAACTTTCCTAACTAGCCGGCACCGCTCCTAGTGGTGCCAAGAGTAAATTTGGCCTGGCGCCAATGCAACAGGCACCAGGTTTAACCCATCTTTATAACTACAGAGCCTCTTCTAGTGTGAAAGAGGTCCGCAAACTCAGTATAAAAACCCTAATATTCAATATACAAAGCTCGTGGCCTCCTTAAACCCTAGCTTATCTAGGTTTTCCAAACCCAAGCTACCATACATAAACCCTAGCCTCCTATACACTCATGCACACTCCTATACACTTGTACAATAGCCTCCAACCCTCCATTGAAGACTTGGATTGCTGCAACTATAAGCTTTGAAGATCAAAGACAAGCCCTTGAAGACTAAAGTGAAGAGAAGACTGAAGAAAAGTAAGACGCGTAAAGCTAAGCGAAATAAACAAGACATACGGTAGGTTTTCTCTTTAAGTTTCTGCACTTCCCCCTCTCTCTTCTCCTTCCTAACCCACTTGGGTTTTCTCTATTTTAATCCCCCATCTTCTTCCCCCCCCCCTTCTTTATATGCTTGAAAATAAGGGATTCCCGGTCCATGTGTAGGATTAGACTATTGGAGGGTTATCGTGTCGAGGGCTTTCTTTCAGTCTAACCGGAGATCACGTGGGTTTGGCCCCCTTGATTATGTGGTGAAGCCTTAACCTTGTATGTTTACGACCCCAATTTGCATTGTGCATATCATTATCTTGCATTCTTCCAAAAATCCTTTTCAAACTCATTTTCAAAGCTTGCATTAAACTTGATTTCAAAATTGCATCAAAATCTTCTTTCTCAAAACTTGTTTTCAAAATCACAATCCTAGGGTGATTCTAGCATTTCCACGGCTAAGATTGCTTTAGGAAAGTGTTACATTTAAAGTGACCAATATGGTCCATATTTTCAAATCCTTGTTGTTTTCAAAACCACTTTCTTAAAGTGGTTCTAACCTTCTTATGGTTAGAATTGCTTTAGGAAAGTGAGATATTTTTATACTTTCTAAAAATTCTCTTTCAAAAGTCTCTCTTTCTAAAACCCTCCTTTTCCACATGCTTTCTTAAAACTCTTCTTTCTAGAGTTGTTTTCAAAAACTCCCTCCAAAAATCTATTTTTCAAAAACTCTCTTTTCAACTCTTTCTCAAAACGCTCTCTTCGAAATCTACTTTCGAAAAACATTCCTTAGGTTTCCTTCTTAGAAAACACTCCCTAAATCTCTTTCCTAAAAACTCTTTCTAACAATGTCCTTCCAAAATCTTGTTTCCAAAACTCTCTCAAAAGTTTTACTTTCTAAAAAACTTCTTTCCTAAAATTCTTTTCAAAATTCGCTTTCCAAAAACTCCTCTCTAGGATTTCTTTCCAAAAATCTTCCTCCCTAAAACTTACTTTCTAAAAATTCCTTTTCTTCGTGCCCAAGTCAAGCTCTAGAACTCACAATTAGGAAATCCTAGTTTTCTTTCAAAAAATATGGTTTTTCAAACTTGCCTTAAAACCTAGGTTTCCAAAATCTCCCTTTTCACATCCAAACTATACATATTTCCAAAACATATTTTCTACGTCAAAACTATAGTCTTCCAAGTCTAGGGTTTCTAAAACTTCCTCTTCCAAATCCTTCTCAAATCAAAATTTTCCTTTAGGAAACCAAATCCAAGCTCTCGTTTAGGAAACTAGATCTCATCCTCCGTTTTTAGAAACAAAATCAAACGTTCTCTTTTAAGAAACAAAATCCAATCCCTTGTTTTATGAAATAGGAATCTTAACCCTTCCTAGTCTAAATCTTTCCTAATTTAAATCCTTCCTAATCTTCTATTTTCCTAAATCTCAAGTTTTCAAAACTTGAATATAAAAATCTTCCCTAAATTTTAAAACTCAACTTCCACATCTTTCATAATTCAACCATTTCCTAACTCTACCCCTTTTCAAATCTTGACTTTCCAAATCTAAGTTTTCTAATCTTTCCTAAATTCAAACCTTTCCTAATCTCAAGAATTTTTAAAACTCAAACTCTAAAACTTTCTAAATCTTAAACTTTCTAAATCCCAAATCTTTCCAAATTCAAAGTTTTCTAAATTCAAAACTTTCTTAAGTTAAAACTTTCTAAACCTAAATCTTTCTTTAATTCTAAACTTTTCTAAAACTTCAAATCTTTTCAAACCTAAAACTTTCTAAACTCCAAAACTTTCTTATTTTCAAGACTTCCTTATTTTCAAAAGCTTTCTTAAACCAAAACTTTCCTAAAATGACACTTTCCTAAAACGAAACTTTCCTAATTTGAATCCTTCCTAAATCCAATCTTTCATAGTCGTCCAAACCCTTCCACGTCGAGTCAAATCTTTCTAAATCTCAAGCCTTTCCTAAAAACTCATCTTTCCTAAGTCTAGGTTTCCTAAACCTCAATCTTTCCAAAATAAGTCCAAATCTTTCTTCCAAGTTCTATCTTTCCCAATCAAGTCCAATCTTTATTTTCTAAGTTCCTAAGTCTAGGTCTTTCAAAACCCATCTTTTCAAATCTTCCAATCAAAGTCCAAATTTCCAATTCTTCGAATTCCAATTCGAATTACAACTCCAACTCTTTTCCAAATCAATTATTCTATTCCCAAACGGACTTTTGTCTGAACTACGACTGACCTGATTCCTCCAAAAGAATACGTAGGCAACCCTTATGGGTGTGGTCACAACATTTGTCTAGTTTCCAATTCCATAACTCTTTTCGAATCTCTTTCTAATTCCAATCTCAAATCCATCTTTCAAATCTTTTTCCAAATCTATTTTCAACTCTCTTTTCTTACACTTGCATATCATGCATCATGTTAAATTTCTTTTTAAACATTTCTTTTTCAAAGTGGATAGGGTTGGTCATTAGTTAGTTAAAGAATCTCATAGGTGAATCTAGGGTAAATAGACATATAAGTTTCGCAAGGGTGGGGTAGGGTGATGGCTTAGTGTGTCTTCCCTATACGTGACCAACCTCCTAAACTAGATCACTATTTTTGAAAGACCAAAAAGGAGTTATTTTTCTAAAAAGGGCTTAATATTTTCTAAAGGTTGCTAAATAACCTGTTTTCTTAAAAACTCTCTCTTGAGGAGATTTTTTCAAAATCGTTTTCTAAAACCCTAAGTGTACTTTTCGGATTATGCTTAGTTCTTAAAAACTCTAAATATTTTTCAAAAGCCCTTTATTCAAATATATTGTCAATTCAAACATAGTCTCATTCATTCTTCTAGGAGGGTGAGTTCTAATGAGAGAGTACAGTGTTTTTCCTACTTATGTGTGTATTCCTCGAGTGCAAAAAATCTGGGCGCGACACTTCTTTATTTTGCTTAGCTTTGCGCGCTTTGCTTTACTTGTCCTGCTTTGGTCTTCACTTCAGTCTTCAAGAGTTTGTCTTCAATCTTCAAAACTTTGTAGTTCCAGCAATCCAAGCCTTCAATGGAGGGTTTGAGGCTAGTGTGTATGAGTGTATAGGAGCCTAGGGTTTGTGTATGGAGGCTAGGGTTTAGAGTACCTAAAGAGACTAGGGTTTAAAGAGGCTATGAGCTCTGTATATCAAAAAGTAGGGTTCTCAGACTGAGTTTGTGGACCTCTTTCATACTAGAGGAGGCTCTGTATTTATAGACAAAGGAATCACTTGGCGCCTGTTGTAGTGGCTTCAGGGCAAATTCCCTATTGGCGCCACTAGGAGTGGCACCAGGCCATTTTTTGGCTTGACGCCATTACTAGTGGCACCAGCAACTTAGGAAAGTTCATTAAGTCGGCAAGAAACGTATCTTTGGAAGATTTGGGTGTCTGTACTAGTGACTATCATGCAATTTTTAGCCAGGCTTCACTAAGAGTGACTATGGAAAGCCTAGGAAGGACTTAAGGGATCGGGAATGGCCCGGAAGGCCAAAAAAGAGCAGGAACCCTTAGAATAGGGTCTCGGGGGGTATTTGACTTGAAAAAGGATAACAAGATGTGTTGGAAGGGTTGATCGGGCTATTAGAGGCAAAACGGTCAACTAGGCCAGAAAGCTGCTATGACGGACTCAGAATGTCCTAGAAGAAGACTCAAGATTTAAAAACATTATTTAGAATGTTCCCAAAGGCTACTGGTTTGATATCTAGAGCCGGTGCAGTTGGAAAAAGCGACCGGCCCACCAAGGGCAAAACAGTCATTTTGCATCGAGTTTATCGGAACTAACTCGGAATGGTCCGGAAAGATAAAGGAACGTCAGGAATACTATAAAAAGAATTCTCGGGAGGTTACCGATTTGATAACCGAAGCTGGTGTGGTCCCCAGGGCGTTTGGATGCCTAGGGGCAAAATGGTCATTTCGACCGGAAAGCCTCGAAATTGGCCTGAAACTGACTAGAAGGCACCTAATCATGCTAGATTGATTTTAAGACAATCTTGGAAGGATGGACTTACCATTCTGAGGGCTTGGGTATTATCTCGAGAAATATGCCGAAAAATGGCCTTTGGGGTAGTTTGGTCATTTTCTACCGAAGTGAGCTAGCAGGCACCGGTGTTAACCTGAGTTTTGAGTGTTTCTGCCACTTTGACGGCGGTCTCGTGATACAGGGGGTTGTTGGCAATTTCTTATATCAACGTGCTTGCCAGTATTTTCACTACTATGACAGTTGCAATGTTTACGAGAACTTCCGCTGCTCTAATAGTTCGCGATCATTCCCGACATTGCCTGATCTTGGGAAGCTGCTAAAGGGACTTAGCGCCTAAGAAGTTAACTTTCTTGGAAGGCGTGCCAAAATGGACATTTTTGCATTGGCAGGCTATCAGGCGCCAAAAGTAGACGGTTCTACCATCTAGGGGACTTGGGGTCTCGTCTCGGTCGACAGGTTTAAAGGGACTTACCATTTCGAAGAAACTTTCTTCAGAAAACGTGCCAAAAAGGATAGACTTGCCATCTTGAGGAATTAACTTTCTCGAGAGAGGAATTGGAATTGAAATTGGAAAAGGAATTGGAAAGGGGTCTTACCGTCTTCGGAAAGACGTGCCTATTGGAATTTGGAAAGGGAACTTACCGTCTTCGGAAAGACGCGCCTATTAGAATATGGAAAGGGGACTTACCGTCATCGAAAAGATGCGCCTGTTAGAATATGGAAAGGGGACTTATAGTCTTCAGAAAGATGCGCATATGGGAATATGGAAAGGGGACTTACCATCTTCAAAAAGATGCACTTGATTTGGTATTGGACCAAACAATGCCCCTAAGGGTATTTTGGTCATTTTGCCTCTATTTGGGCCTGGTGGGCTCGCGAAGCGATGGATAGACAGGATTAGACTTAGAGAGTTGATTTCGATTGGAATACGCCCATATTGACTTGAGTACAAATCTAGATGGACCGTAGACTGCCGAGCGGTAAAAAATGGGGTGCTTACACTCCCCCACCTCTCTCTCGGTTTCCTTCCCTATCCATACACGACATGCATGACACTCAACCCCCTAACTTTGACTAGCCAATGGGGGTTCATGCTTGCCGAAAATAAAAGGGGCAACGTGCTTAAACTTTACCTATTGATTTGTATATTTCATTGCAACATTTGATAGATATATACATATAGATGCATACACCAAGCACTAACAATATGATATCAATATGGCTAAGTGTGCAGTCGGCAATAAATGGGCAAGGTGTTAGGATTATAATTAGAGTGTTATCCATATGCATGTGATAGTCATATTGATGTGCATGTGCATATATATTGGACTTAGCTTTGCACTAGCAATAAAATTTAGTATTAACATGTGTTATAGATACATTTATTAGTGTATTTCATGCACTACATGTATAGGTGGCAGCTGGCCATGCAAAGGTGGTAAGGTGCAATAATTCAACGTGAAAGAAAGTGGCCTTGGCCTGAAGCAGCTGAGTTCGGGATTGCAAACCTTATCGAATGCTCATTTCGAGGCCATGGGTAGAAAGTTCCCTAAAATTTGATCGAATTACACTCAAATTTTATACGATTCCGATGAGAAACGAGAAAGAAAACTTGATCCGAAATTTCGGTAAAATTGCATACAAAGTTACTAGGTGCAGCAACTTTCGAGGGCTTGAGTTCTGAGAACACGAGGGGATCAGGCTCAAAGAGTAGATAATTTTAGACACTTGATTTGCCAAAATCTGTCGACAAAACAAGAAAGAAAACCTAGTTTAAAGTTAGGGTGAAAATCGGCGCGAATTTATCGAGTATAACGTGTTTCAAAGGGACCGACTTCCTATGAAGCCGAGTTCTAAACTTTTACCTAGATCAGGCGAAAAAGGGAACTTCATTTTAGGCATATAATTCCTATGGTTTGGTCCCTCTAGTCCAATAAGAGAAGTAATGCAGCCAAAGAAGTTGCAGGTATTACAGGATCCCTTTCGGCATTAGCATAAAAATGAGCAACCAAGTCAGGTTATACATCATCCTTGAATGTTGTCATAGATTTCCAACCTAGGTTGTCTAATTTGGTATCCAATTCAAACTTGTGATGATCAAAGAACTTATAATCCACCCATCTACCATTAAATACCTTTCTAAGAGAAAAGCTTGAATTGTATCTTTCTTGGGCTTTGTCCTCACTGAAATATAGTTCATTACATTCGAGGGTTGGTGAGGATGTCGGTTCTCTAGTCTTACTCTTCTTTCTTTTCCCTTTGTCCTTGCTAGAATCCCTCTTTGATTTCCTCTTTTGTCCTTTCAAAATAGGGGTTGTAGTTATAACTAGGGCTTTTGAAATCTTTTTCGGTTTAGAGGTTTTAGGAGCATTGCGATAGATTAAAGATTAGAAATAGATAAGAGGGTTGGGGATAGATGGTTATTAGAAGTTGGAAGGAAGTTGATTAGGGTTTATATGGAGAGTGGAGCGAAGGTTTGTGAAGGTTCGAAGTGACGATTATAAACACCTCAGTTTTACCCGCTAGGCAATCTCCGGCCTGACTAGGCTCACTTTCACACATCACATACATATTCAGACTCTAACCGGTCTTCTAATTTCCAATTTAGTCCACCAGTTGCTTATAGTATTTTACCCCTAGGCTAAATGACCATTTTACCCTTAAGCATCCGAAAGCCCCTAGAACCACACTGGCTTTGGGTATCAAATCGGTAACATCCCGAGAACGCTTCTTATAGTATTTCCCACCTTCTATTATCTTTACGAATCATTACGAGTCAACTCCGGCAAGCCCAATGCAAAATGACCGTTTTGCCCCTAGTGGGCCGATTGCCTTTTCCAACCACGCCGGCTCTAAGTATCAAACCGGCAACCTCCTGGAACATTCTAAGTAATGTTTCTGAACCTTGAGTCTTCTTTCAGAACATTCTAAGTAATGTTTCCAACTCGATTGACCGTTTTGCCCCTAATGGCCCGATCAACCCCTCTAAAACCACTTGACATCATTCTTCAAGTCTACTACCCCTGGGGTACTATTATAATGATTCATGTCTCTTTTCGGCCTTCTGGGCCATTCCCGGCCCTTTAAATCATTTACGGATCTTTCGGAGTCACTCCTAATGAAGCCAGGCTAAAAATTACATGGTAGTCACTAGTACAGGTGCCCAAATCTTCTGAATATACGTTGCTTGCCGACCTTAAAACTTTCCTAAGTGGATGGCGCCACTACTCCAGCCAAAATTTGGCTTGGCGCCACTCATAAGGAAATTTTGCCTGGCGCCACTGCAACAGATGCTAGGTCAATTCCCTGTCTATAAATGCAGAGCCTCCTCTAGCGTGAAAAGGGTCTGCAAACTAGTCTAAAAACTCTATACACAAAGCTCGTAACCTCCCTAAACCCTAGTCTTCTTTAAAATTTCCAAACCCTAGTATACATACACTCTCATACGCTCACATATACCCCTATACACTCCTATACTAGCCTCCAAAGTGTCCATTGAAGACTTGAAGTGCTACAACTCCGAAGTTTTCGAAGACCGATGCAAAGCAAAACAAAGATCGAAGTAAAGAAAGCGAGCAAAACAAAGCCAATAAAAGAAGACACAAGGTAGGCTCTCTATTTACGTTTACGTAATTCCCTCATCTCTCTTCTCTCTCCTAACCCACTTAGGTTTTCTTCTATTTTAATTTTCCATTTTCTACCCCCCTTTCTTGCATGCTTGAAACAAGGGACTCCCCGGTTCATGTGTAGGATTAGGCTATTGAAAGTTATCGTGACGGGGGCTTTCTCTTAGTCTAACCGAAGACCATGTGGGTTTGGCCCCCTTGATTATGTGGTGAAGCCTTTAACCGTGTATGTTCACGACCTCAACTTGCATTGTGCATATAATGATCACGCATCTCTCCAAAATTCGTTTTCAAACTTGTTTTCAAAACTTGCATTGAAAACCATTTACAAAATTTGCATTAAAATCTTCTTCTTCAAAACTTATTTTTGAAACCACAATCCTAAGGTGATTCTAGCTGTTCCATGGTTAGGGTTGCTTTAGGAAAGTGTTATATTCAAAGTGACTATTATGGTCCATATTTTTAAATCCTTGTTGTTTTCAAAACCATAATCCTAGAATGGTTCTAACCTTCTTTTGGTTAAAATCGTTTTAGAAAAGTGAGATATTTTTAAAGGCTTGTGAAAGTCCATCCCTTTTCAAATCTCTTTTCAAACTTACTTTCCAAAACCCCTTTTTTAAATCCTTTCCAAAACCTCTTTTAAAATCTTCTTCAAAATCTCATCTCAAATATACTTTCTAAAAACTCTCTCCATTCTCCTTTCCAATATACTTTCCAAAAACTCTCTCAAATCTCCTTTCCAAAATTGTTTTCTAAAAATTCCTTTCATAAAACTTATTTTCCTAAAAACTCTTTTTAAACTCCTTTCCAAAAAGCTCTCTTCAAAATTCACTTTCTAAAAGCGTTCCTTAAGTTTCCTTCTTAAAAAACTCTTTCCAAAAATCCCTTTCCAAAAGCTTTCTTTTCAAAATCACTTTTTAAAAAACTCCTTTCTAAGATCTCTTTCAAAAATCTTCCTTTCCAAAAATTCACTTTCTAAAAACTCTTCACCTTAGAGTCCAAGTCAAGCCCTAGAGCCATGGTTAGAAAACCCTAATTTTCTTTCCAAAAACATAATTTTCTATTTTCTATTTTGGCCTCAAACTTTAGGTTTTCAAATCCTATTTTCTACATCAAAACCATATATTTCCAAATCCTATTTTCTACCCCAAAATCTAGGATTTCTAAAACTTTCCCTTATCTCCCTATTTAGGAAACTAGATCCAATCCTCTGTTTTTTGAAACAAAATCAAATCATCTCTTTTTAGAAATAAAATCTAATATTTTGTTTTAGGAAATAGAAATCCAAATCCTTTCTAATCCAAACCTTTCATTTCCAAATTTTAACTTTCCAAATCTAAATTTTCAAATCTTTCTTAAACTCAAACCTTTTCTTAATTTAAAATATTTCTAAAACTCAAACTTCAAATCTTTCTAAAATTCAAAACTTTCTAAATTTCGAAATCTAAAACTTTTTTAAGTTAAAACTGTCTAAATTCGAAACTTTTTAAGCTAAAACTTTCTAAATTCTAAACTTTCCAAATTCCAAATCTTTCTTAAATCAAACTTTTCCTAATTCCAATCTTTCCAAAAATCAACTTTTTCTTAAAAAGGAAACTTTCCAAAATTTTAAACTTTCCTATTTCAAAACATTCAAATTTCAAAACTTTCCAATTTTAATTCTTTCCAAATTTGGAACTTTCCTAATTCAAAACTTTCTTAATTCGAAACTTCCCTAAACGAAACCTTTCCTATTTCAAAACCTTTCTTAAAATGAAACTTTCCTAAATCGAAACTTTCCTAAAATAAAACTTTCTTAAAACAGAACTTTTCTAATTCGAACATTTCCTAAATCCAATCTTTCCCTAATCTTCTAAGTCCAACATTCGAGTCAAATCTTTTCTAAAGCCCATCTAAGTCCAATATTTCTTAAACCTTAAGTCTTTCCTACGTTCTATCTTTTCTAAGTCTAGGTTTCCTAAAACTAAACTTTCCAAAGCTAATCTTTTTAAATCTTCTAATCAAAGTTCCAATTTCCTAATCTTCCAATCCATATTCCAACTCAATTTCTTTCTTCTATTTTTAATCGGACTCTTGTCCGAACTACGGCTGACCTAATTCCTTAAAAGGGATATGTAGGCAACCCTCATGGGTGCGGCCATAACTTTTTTCAAATCTCTAATTTCATAACTTTTTTTCAAATCTCTAATTCCACCATCTTTTTCAAGTTTCCAATTCCAGAATCTATTTCAAATTTCTAATTCTAAAAATCTATTTTCAAATCTCTATTTCCAATCTTTAAAACTTTCTTTCAAAATCAAATCTATCTTTTTAAATCTCTTTTCTAAAATTAAATCAAATTCTTCTTTTCAAATCAAAGCCTTATTCTTGCACTTGCATATCATGCATCATTCTTTTAAAGATTCTTTTCAAAGTGGATAGTTTTGGACATATATTAATCGAAGACTTTAATGAGTGAATCTAGGGTGGATAGACTTGTAGGTACTGCAAGGGCAAGGTAGGGTGATGGCTTAATGCGTCTTCCTTGCACGTAACCAACCTCAGAACTTAGGATCACTATTTTCGTGTGACCAAAATGGAGTTATTTTCAAAAAGGGCTTAAATATTTTCAAAGGTTGCCAAACAACCTCTTTTCTTAAAAACCCTCACTTGAGTAAGTATTTTCAAAATCGTTTTCAAAAACCCTAGGTGTAGTCTTTGGATTGTGCTTAGTTTTTAGGTGAC